>BFEA01000724.1:293067-304882 GCA_003427395.1 Chara braunii | reverse complement strand
GGAGAGAGAGAGAGAGAGAGAGAGATAGAGAGAGAGAGAGAGAGAGAGAGAGAGAGAGAGAGAGAGAGAGAGAGAGAGAGAGAGTGGGTGAGAGAGAGGAAGGGGGGGGGGGGGGGGGGGGGGGGGGGAGAGGGAGGGGAAAAGATCGTCACGGGATCTACCTCTTAGTTGGAATTGGCCAATAGAGGCGGTAAATGGATGGGATTTCACGGGAACGAGAGGGAGGAAAGGGGGTAGGAAGCGATTCATCCCTTCCATCGTCACTGGAAGCTCCTCATATCAGATGATCCGGTGGAAGTGGGGGAAATGATCGCCGCTGCGGGAGAGGGAAGCGAGGTAGTCGCGATAGAAGGAGGAGAGGGTGCGGAAAAGCGCCGCTCGAAAGAACTCGTAGTGGCGACAGGCGGGAATTGTCCCCGTGGCTACGTAGTAGACTTCTACCACGTTGCATCGTTCCCAGGCAGCGCTGAACAGCAAGATATGCCAGCAGAACGTGGGGGCAGCGGGTTGAAGGGATGCATGGGGGTGGACGGTAGCGAGTAGGTGGGTAGAGTAGAAGTWGCGGARGAGATGGGGGAGGAAGGGATGGAGGGGGAAGRTGACGGGGGTGCGGATCTGTTCGAGGGTGAGAAAATCAAGGGGTCGACGGGATAGCATCGGAGGACGAAGGCCTATCGCCCRCATCGGTACGTGGGCGAACTGGGGGAYGGGTGGGGCTGGAGGAGGAGGGGGATCGACTCCGTCTCCATCACGCGGTACTTGAGGTGRCGGCTGCAARGTCGCCATCTTCGGGCTTTGGCGGCTCCGGATCTCTGGTCGGACCGTTACCGATGMGTAGGCTSGCTCCGYTGGCGAACTCCAGCTGGCGCTTCCCCGTGGCGATTTCTTCGCGCTTTCGCGCCGCTTCCGGATCTCCCGCCTCCGTTCTCGTGCGTGTCGCTTCGTCCGGCAAGACTTCCCACTCATATCCGGTTTCTTCTTCCTCCTCTTCTTCTTCACTCAGCTCGCCTTCGCTATATTCGCTATAGCTTCCCTCCTCCGATGTTTTCTCGTCTACGTCTTCTTCTTCGTCGTCGTCGATTAATTTCTGCCCTCGGATAAAAGGCGTGAGGGATGATATCGTACGGCTTCAGATACTCCTGCCGTGACGGCAGCGTATCTTCGTCGCTGGGCTCCTTTAAGCACGCAGTCCAGTGGAGGTACGGATCCAATGACCGCTCGAGAATGTGCGGAGCAGGACTGTCGTCACTCTGCGAATAGATGTCAGGCGAGAGATCGTCCGCTAATTGCACGATCAACGCGATGAGCTCCTGCGCAATCAACTGGCGGCGCCCCAGCTGTACCGATCCAAAGAGAAAGCCAAGAAGGTCGCCCTCCACGTTATTCCTCCAAGCCTGTATGATCAGCAGTTCCACACTCTTGATCCACGCAGGACGCTCGCTGGTCCGCGTCCACGTTACTCATACTCAGGCCAAGCAGAAGGACAACTCGTTAAACGTTTTGCGCCACAGCTGCCAATGCCCAGGATTGATAAGCGGGACAGAAAGAGGCTCGAACGARAAAGAAAGAGAAGGATGAAGATCAGATTGCCAGAAGGTGGGGAAAAGAGAGGGGAGACCGAAGATAGAGAGAGGGGCGAGAGGATCGGCGTGGTTCATTGGGGACGTGGGAAGGGGACGAGGGTGGGAATCGCCATTGGCCGCTCGCGCGGAGAACGGCGGATGTCGCCAAGATCCGGCGCAAAGATCGGGATGAGATTGTGCCCTGGTTGGGCGATAACGAGCTACCACACGTTGGACACCTGCTCCGTCCACTCGCGCAGTGAAGTTAAGATCGCGGTATGCCTTGGCGGATTAACCGAGCTGATGTCGCCGCTGAACGCCGCGACCGTGGTGACGTAGGTCGTTCTGGGAGCCACTCGCCGATGAACTACGATTACCTCCGCAAATACTACTRCGTGAGGACTCCCTTCGATTCGAAACGCGGCGGCGGCACAGATACCCACGTCGYAGAAAAAYTGCGCCAAACGCCRAAGATCCGTATTGAGYCGAGGGTGACAAACTTGCCGAATCTCTRAAATGTGGCCACGTGGCTGCAACAGCTGTGCGTCAAGAGCCSGCTCCGTGATGAAACTCATGGCTAGGTCGAGAGGAGGACGAAGGACAAGAGGGAGAAAGAGGAGAGAGAGTTAGATCGTCGTCGTTCTCCTCGCTTTCCGAGGAAGAAGAGGGAGGAAGATCAGAAGGAGGAAGAAGATAGAGGTATTAGGTATGTCGGACGATGGGGACAGAGCTATGGCTGGCACTAGCCTCAGGCGCGATGCGCACCGTGTTGGCGTCGTTGGGTCCGAGCTCGACAACGTGAAAACAACCAGAAAACTTGGRAGCGAGTTTCCGGTCGCGTGCACATTTACGTTCCTGTACTAGGTCCCCTAATTTATATTRATGTTGGGGCCCAGCATTTCCATTCCAAGCCTCGTAGCTTCGGACCTGTCTACCRTGGGCCAGTTCGTTCATCCTTTGCCTTTTTCGGGCTAGCTTCGGGACGGCCCGCTCCATTAATTCGGTATACCTTTTGGCCTTGGCCTTGAGAGYTGCACGCGTGTCTCTACCCCCTGCTTCGACAATTTCCGAGTTACCCTGGTAGTCGACATAGGGGAGGCTATTAGTTCGAAGCTGAAAAGGGGTAAACCCCGTGGACTYRTGAGGGGTGGCCCGGTGGATCCYGACGATCGTATATACGATCTCGAGCCAAGGACGCGTRTCGTGTGCCGCTAAGTTCCTRCGAAGGGTGGTTTTAATCATAMGGYTGGCATTTTCGGCCAACCCGTTCGACTGGGAYACATGGGGTGTCGTATGTCGGAGCGTGACGCCCCTTCGTGCAAGCAGTTCTTCTACCTCACCCTTGAATTCGGACCCATTGTCGGGTAAAWTTTYTTCCGTATCTAGATGGGTATAGAGCAACCGTTCGATGTACGTGGGTATTTCTGCGGCTTTTCGGGTCTGACAGGGATAGACTTTGATGTACTTGGAAAAATGGTCTATTAATACTAGCAGGATAGAATATTCACAGCGGTTTGGGCCAGGTGGCACGTCGATATCTGTCGTGTCCATACTGACTCGCTGGAAAGGACGCTCTAMTTCCGTTGGTACGATYGTGTTTGGTCCCCGTATAGGGGCGCGATCARCGGCACAGACCAGAMAGTTAGCGACAATRTATTTGACATCATCTCGTATATTGGACCAGAACCATCGGTTCTGGWCTACAGTTGCCTCCGTGACACATATCGCGAAATGAGCGGCCTGTTCTTCGTGAGCAGATCGGATCCAATCATATCTCTGGAATGGATGGGGAACCGTCAACCGCGAACCCGATCCGTCAGTCTTACGCTTTTCCAAATGACCGTTGACCCATCGATAGTCCCGAGATCTCTCGGTCACCCTACGTCTGTTGTGTTTGGTGAGGTGACCCAATTATGATTCCGCTAATTTCGCCAATAAAATTTTATCCGTCCAAACCTCYGCTCGTCAGTATTTTTCGTCATATTCAGGGTYGTCCGTARGCCTCGAATCGAACCTCCGTGGGGAGTTTGTTTGTTCTACACAGGGGGCACCTYCATTCCTTGTTACTCGTCCGATATCGGACACAGGCCCCGTTCGCACGATTGACACACGTGGCACATTCTACCCAATCGACAAACCCGGTCTCGAAAGGATGACAGTCGACCCCATAAACCCGTGCAATACACGTGCAAAAATAACAGAATTTATCGGGGAGGGTGGCGAAGAAAGTTGAGGAAGTAAGATGGGCAGAATTAGTAGGAGAAGAAGGGGTTGCGGAGGCAGGTGGGGTAGTCATGATGACAGAGAAGGAAGGGATGGGACTGGATTGCAGAGAGGGTAGAACAGRCCAATTAGTCCTCGTGTCACTTACTGCTTCGATAAGATCTCCACTTGGCCGTACCGAGGTCCGATCTCCTGTTCTGGTTCGTTCCACGGAATCACCTCCTCACTCTTCRSAACTTTCTCARGCCGGTGGAATCATGTCAGTCCGTCCGCATTCCCGTGTCTCTYGTGCTTCCGATGACGAATGYCAAAGTCCATGCTCTGCAGCACCGTTGCCCATCGCCCGATCATGCCAGAGTAATCATTCGATTTCTTCAGAGCCAACAGGGGCTCATGATCAGTTACCAAGGTGAACTTTCGCCCGTACGGGTAAGCGTGAAAGTGGTTGATTCCCCAGAGAGCCGCGTAGCATTCTCCCGTTGGAGCGGCTTAGTTGCGCTTGCAGGCGGACACCGATTTGGACGCATACTCCACCACATTCTCAAGTCCGCTTGGTCCCACCTGGGCAAGGATCGCCGAAATTGCTTCTGGCTGCCAGTTAGTGATGAGAACAAAAGGCTTTTCGGGATCCGGTCTTATAAGGACTGGAGCCGAAACGAGAGCGGMCTTGAGTTTGGAAAACGCTTGATCGCACTCCGGTGTCCAGATCAACGGCTGATCTTTGCGCAACAGATTTGTGAGGGGTCCCGCAATTCCTGCGAAGCCCTTGATAAATCTTCGGTGGTACGAGGCCARGCCTAGAAAGGCGCGAACTTGCGTGATAGTCGTAGGCRCCGAYGCATCCCTGACAGCTGCCACCTTYTGTGGCTCCGGTTGGAGTCCTTGGTCTGTCACCACRTGCCCCAGGAAGGAACTGGTGGTGAGGAAAAACTGACACTTCTCAAGCGCCACCTTGAAGCCCGCATCTCGTAACGCGTGCAGTGCTTATTCGATGTGCTGCACGTGTCCCTCGTAGGAACTCGAATACACCAAGATATCATCCATGTACACAATCACGCAGTAGTTGATGATGCTCTACGCCAACCGAGTCTTCCTCACGAAATTCWGAAAAGCCATGTTCATGGCCCTCTGAAAGGTCGCGGGGGCGTTGCAGATACCCATCGGACATCGAATCCACTGCCACGTACCCTCGAAAAGTACAAACGCTGTTTTCRGACGATCTTCTTCTCGAACAAGAAGATGATGGARTTCATGGCGAACATCAAACTTGCTGAAAAATCGAGCACTCCCGATCGCRTCCAACAACTCGTCAATCCGGGGAAGGGGGTACACATCTTTGATCGTGATATCATTCAACTTTCGATAATCAATGCAAATGTGAATCCCTCCGGGCTTTTTAGGCACGATTACTACGGGAAAAGACCAGGGACCTATTGCGGGTTCGATCCATCCATTAACCTTGAATTCTTTAATCCGCTGAAAAGCGGCCGCTCGTTGAGCTAGCGAGTATCGGTAAGGAACACAGGTAATGTGTGGGTGGTCTCCCGTGAGAATGGCATATTCGATCACATTAGTTAAGCCGATGTCGTTATCGTGTATGCTCAATACTTTTGCGTAACCATTTAACACACAGATTAACGACTTCTAAAGTTTCGTAGGAACGTGACTCGATAGGGTGATTGTTGATTCCCCGGAAATCGTAAGGGGCATACCGACCCAATCAACCGGCCGTTCCCGCCGATCATAGAAGATATAGAATTGTCTTCCTTTAGGAGGAAAATATTTGTGAGGGCTAAAGAATCCTGATTTGGCGGGATCATTATATTTCCCACTACATGGGGTTTCTCCCTTATCCCCACCCAATCACTTTCTTGCAATGACTTTTCTTTTTTGAGAATTCGAATCCAGTCTAGTAGGATTAAATCCATAATCCTATCCAGACTTTCACTCACATGATGACAATATTTAAGCCTAGTGTGCAGTATTTAAGGGGAAACCCAGTCTCTAGTGGTTTCATCCCATATGTCTTTGATTCTTGTTATACCTTTTTTTATCCACCCTTCCATGGGTTGTCCATACAGTGTAGAGTGCATCCTTGGGAGTCCCTAATCCATCCATTGTTGAAAATTGGTTGTCTAATGATTTCTTCCCACCTTTTAAGGGACTGCTTATCAGGTAAAGGTAATTTTCTCCAGGTCTTGAGGATATTTATTCAAAATGGATCTTTGCTTATGTCTTGTCTTGCGGCTTCTCTCTCCGTGGGTACTTGAATGTTGTGGTTTCTTTGTGTGTTTCTTGGGATTGACCATGCTCTATTTTCTAGCCACATTGCTGGGTCTACGTCACTCCTTGTTAAGGGTGCTAGTCTCCTTAATTGTTCTCCTGCCAAAGCATTCCAAGGTGTCTAAGGGTTAAAGAGGAGTCTCTTAATCCATTGCATGGACAACGCCATAGCTTGGGTCAGTGGATCTATGATCCCCAGTCCCCCTTTTGATTTGGGTTGTATGATGGAGGTCCATGCCACTCTGGTTATGACATTCTTAAGGTCGTGGTTACCTCTCCATAGGAAGGCTCTGAGTTGTTGTTGCAGTGATCTAGTGGATGATTCATCCAACGCCCATAATGACGATTTATACCAGGTTGAGGCCAGGATAACATTATTGATCACTAGGGAGCGGCCCATAATAGAAGTATGTTTATTTTTCCATAATTCAAGTTTGGAGTGTGCACTTTTCAATATAGTTTCATTATTGGTTGATGGCTTCCCTTCTGCTGATAGAGAGATACCAATGATTCTGATAGGTTTTTCTTTCGGGATCCATTTAATACGTGGGGTTTCTGGTGGTCTAACCCCTTGATGATGAATCCACCATCCCAATGTTTTATCTCCCCAATTAACCTTCATGTCAGATATTTTGCTGAATTTCTCTAGCAGAGCTTTTATTGCTTCCAATTTTTTTATGGTTGCATCCACCATCAGTGAGAGATCGTCCGCGAATAGGGAGCAGATTAGAATTGCTTCCTCTGGAATGGATGAGATCTGTATTCTCTTTATGTCTTTGTGTGTATTGAGGTTAGTCGCTAAGGCTTCCATAATCATGATGAACAAAGAAGGAGTCAGAGGGTCACCTTGTCTGACCGATCTTTGAAGGCTGAAAAGGGGGGCTATATTGCCATTTATGGAGATGCTAGTTGAAGCGTTTTGGTGTAAGATTTATATCCATCGCCTGAAGTTACGGCCAAAGTTCATTTTCTCAAGACATTTGTCCAAAAAATAACAATCCACATGATCGTATGTTTTTTCAAAATCAGTAAAGATGAAGGCTGCATTGTGTTTGGATTGGCGTGTGATTCTTAAGAATTCATTTACTAAAAGGATATTATCTTGGATATTTCGGCCTGTGATAAATCCAGTCTGTGCTGGATGTATAATGTCTGCTATGACTTTTATCATTCTATCTGTCAGTGCTTTAGCAACTAGTTTGTAAACCACAGTGAGAAGGGTAATGGGTCTGTAATTTCTGATGTTGGATTTGTCTCCTTTTTTATATAGTAGGGTTAAGACCCCTTAATTTACAATTTCACCCATGTCCCCATTCATCCACACTTCTTGATAAAAATTCATGAGGTCTTGGGAAAGGAGGTCCCACATTGATTCCCAAAATTCCTTGGGGAGACCGTCTATACCTGGTGTTTTATCTTCCTCCATCAAGATCAAAGCCTTCCAGATTTCATCTTTAGAAAGTGGTAATTCAAACTCTTCTTTTTGAGATTCTGAGATAGTTTTTTTCAGAGGGAGAAGAAATTTGTCTATCTCAATGGACCTCTGGTGTCTGGGTATGGTAATATTTTGGGAGGTGAACAGATCTTTGTAAAAGTTTCTGGCTATTCTAGTACTGGCCGTTGTAGAAGTGCCTAGGGGTGCATTTGTGTCGAAAGGATCTGACAGTGCTTCAATTATGGTTCGACCCATTCTCGCTCTGGCCATAGAAAAGAATCTTGCATCCATGGCGCCCTCCATGTGATATTTGTTAAGTTTTCCTCTGATCCTTGTTCCTTGCCACCTGTATTCTTTAAATTTGAGGAGGTGGTCCTCCATCCCTTCCATCTCATTAGCCAATGATTCTAAGTCCGCAGGTGATAGTGAGGTTGTCTCCTTTTCTTGTAAGGCTTGAATCTGTTTAAGTAGATCTATTTCTTGATGATATCTTAATTTAGCCAGAGCTTTGGAATATTCATTACATTTATGGCCTAGGAAAACCAGGCCGTTATTGAACCATTCAATGTCGTTGACGAATAAAGTTTTTTTATCCTTCCAGAAAAGTCATACGTCTTCCAGATATTTTGTGAAATTTGGGTCCTTTAGGTGAGATGTGTTTAATTTGTAGTACCCCTTACCTTGATCTGATTTTTTTTGTAACGAAAAGACTGCGACCGCCAAAGAGTGGTCCAGGCCGGGAAAAGATGAACGTGGTAGGATATTAGCAAATTGGAGCACGCCTTGGAGTTCCTCAGAGACTAATATAAGATCAATTTTAGATTTTATATTTTTATCCAATTGGTTTTTCCTAAAACAAGAGAAGGTTCTGGCAGTTGGATTGAGCCTTCTAAAAGAATCAAAGAGGTTGGATGAGTGACAGAGATTGACAATTATTTGCTCGTCCTTTTCTATATATGCAGGGCAAGGAGAGGGAATAGTCCATCTGTCCAGGTTTCGGTCCGGGGCTGCATTGAAGTCTCCCGCCATGATAATTGGGACTCCAATAGGCAGTCTATGCAGTATATTTTCAAAAACAACCTGGCGCTCAGTCGGGTCGTTTGGGCCATATACATTGAGTATGCTGACCACTTCATTTTCCACCCTGGAAAGGATATAAACCCATCTACCCTCCTGCTTATCTGCTTCCCAATTGAGCACTTCTATGTTGGATTCCGGTGATATCGAAATGGCCACTCCTGCACTACCTGGTCTAGGTGCATGGGATCTATATGCTACGTGGGGCCAAATCTCTTTATGGTTATAGTTGTGTAGAGGCGTATCTAGTAGATGTGTTTCCTGAATGCAAGTTACGTCCGGCCATTTCTTTCCTCCCACTCCTCTGAGGAGTTTAATTATCATTTGTCTTTTATCCTTTTTAGCGGAGGCAAGACCATTGACGTTTAGAGTCCTTAGGTCCGAGTCTGCATTTCTTTTCAATAAATTCCTGTTCTTGTCCTTGTTATACAACACATCTATCATATTCACCTCCTTCATTTTATTCATTATTTACAAAATTTTCCAAAGTGTCGTGTCTAGAATTCCCCCTCTCTGCAGGGATGCTTTTTTTAGAATTCTGATTAGGAGAGAGAGTACATCCTCTTCGGACCAGAAATTACTAGCCTTAATCTTGAGGATTTGCAGTTGTTTGAGTGAGTCTTCCCCCATCCATCTTATGCTGGCTGCACCCTGAGTCTTATATCTCAGGTAGACATCTCTTTTTGCGATTCTTTCGGGTTCTGAGAAGAGGACTAGTGTTGCCTCCCCCCTGGAGGGAAGTGGTCTGCAATAAAATTGGAGAGCTGGGCAATGATAATCTTTAATCCGCTTCCATTTCCTGTAAGATCCTGGGGGGAGATAAGAGAAGGGTCCATACCCTGGATGGTGATTTCCCCATACTGAGAGTCTTTGGCATCCGAGAGTCCCGCTTCCCAACGCCCCTCCTTAAATCTAACTGGAAGTATGAAAGTCCCCGGTTTGGAGAGTTGGGAGACGGTTGTGTTCTCATGCAGTCTTGATCGTAACTTCTGTCTCTTGCTCATTTGGATTCTTAGGTCAGGGTGAGGATGAAGGGAGGGACTGACAGGAGGCATCAAAGGATAGTCTCTCGTTGCTGTTTGAGGAATATCCTCAGTTAAATCTATCGCCTCTACTTGACTGTCTATCTGTAATAGGCTCTGTTGTGATACTGTATTTAGTTCTTCCTCCTCTTTGTCTGAATCGTCTGTCTCTCACTCAATCAGAGATGATCTTGGTTTTCTTGTTGTTTCAACCATTTTGAATATGGAGAAATTTTTTCTCCCCTGTGATTGGTGAGATGATTTCAACCACCCGCACTCGCTGTTCATTTCCAATTCTTAATCTGTTCCCTGATGTAAGCATGTTTTGTGTATTGGCCATGAAGCCAGTAGGGTTCTGTTCTTGTGACCTTTGTTCATCTGCTTTCTGCTCACTCTGACTATGATCCAGGGAAACGGCTGAGACTGGAACATTCTCCAGTGTGGCATCTGCAGTCTGTTGAGCGAGACACCAAACAGGAGTAGACGGGCTCTGTTCCATGATTCTCAGAGCGACTGAATCTTTGTCCTGTGAGGGCTGGCTGTCTGTTCCCTGTCTACTCTGACCCTGGTACAGTGGGGTGGTTGGTATCACCAGTGGGGAGGGCTGGCTGTCGTCTCCCTGCCCCCGCTGGCCCTGGTGCAGTGGGGTGAATGATGTCTGTTCTGGTGCCAGCAGTTCCTCTGTTCTCTTCCCTCTTCGTTCCTGGTGCTGTGGGGTAGCTGGTACCTGCTCCTGTTCCAGCCAGTCTTTTGTAACTGGGCTGTCTGTAGCCTGCTGTTGTGAAAATTTTGACGCACTTAAACCATTCTCGTTCGTACTTTCTGGAGCCAGCTCACTTTGTTCATGAGTAATCAGGGCGATTGTGCCCTGATTCTGTATAAAATGACTATCTATTTGTTGTTTCCTGTGTACTGGCGGGAGCTCTGTGCTCTGTCGGTACAGGTAGGGGACAAGTGCTTTGATATTATTATTCTCCTGTTGGAGATTGCATTCAGACTCCGTGAGCAAATATGAAGAGGCAGAGACATTTCCGTCCTGCTGTACCAAGGTAGTGGTGGCCCTCTCCTGGTTCAACACCTTTGTGGTCCCAAAGACCGAAAGGCCTGTAGCAGATGTGTAGTCCTCCTGTCGGAGTGTGTTGTTAATCGTTTCGTTCACTGCTTGGTAATCTAGTCGCCTGCAAAATCAAGTGTCGGGAAAATGTGGCTCCAAGGTACTTTTGGTATATATAAAAGCACAATGAAAGCAATACCAGCCACACATGCAAATCAAAGCAAGGACCCCGCCCATCATTGATTCTACTCCCACCAGGGGGAAGATTGACTGCCAGCCTCAAGAAACACCCATGCCTACTTCAGGGGGACCTAGGGTGCAAGCACACTGGTGCTCATGCTTAGAAAGCATGAAACTGGTTGTAAAAGTCAGCAGGTCCGTCCTAGCATAGCCCAAACATAGCACCAGTGGGGCCTTACCCTTACTGCTGGTCCACAATCGTCTTTTTAGTGTAAGCCTGTCTTTATAAATCCACTTCGGCTTTGTCCATGGTTGACTCTTCTATCATCCTTACTCTAGCAAGGCTCAGAGCTCAGAGCCACCATCTCTGTAGTTGTTGTGGCATATACCTATGACGAAGGCCACCATCCACCAGTAGAGTTTGGCTGGAGCCACCAGCCATTGTCATCTGGTAAGCCCGAGGTGCAAAGTCTTCAGAGTAGGCGACGGGAAAATTTATGCATGCGGATGGGCGTAGCTCAGTTGGTACACCCACAAACTGTTGAAATGCAGACCTGAGTTCGAATCTGGATGGAACTAGAGGAACAGAATTCCTGAGTTACGAGGGCCCAGTCAGTTTCACGATGATATCTTAAACCACCAGTACTGGGCCCAGCTATCAAGTCCAAGCCTTCGGCCGACTGGTATGCCAAGCCTTGCCGAGGCTTGAACTACCGGGCACTAACCTCCCGAACATCTTTGGAGAAGAACACGGAAAAAAAAAACAGAAAAAAAAAAACACAAAATGCCAAAAGCAACGACAGAAAAACATGGGAAAAAAAAAAAAAACGGTTACCTCAACGGTGTATCTTTGCATGTTCACACAGAAGGATTCACTCTCGTTCTCGTTTTCCGAAACGAGAGAGAGAGAGAGAGAGAGAGAGAGAGAGAGAGAGAGAGAGAGAGAGAGAGAGAGAGAGAGAGAGAGAGAGAGAGAGAG
>BFEA01000724.1:266588-283255 GCA_003427395.1 Chara braunii | reverse complement strand
TTGATTGGTTAGCATGGTCCCAAAAAAAAAAAAAAAAAAAAAAAAAAGCATGGTCCCTGGGATGACGTCCCACTAGCGAAGAGGATTGGACTGAACCACCTGTACTTATTGGACTGACCCACCTGTACTTCCTAAAGTTGTGCCCGTTAACAAGCCACAATTTTAGGAAACGTACGGGTCCCTACAGGAGCGCCCCAATTCATCCGACTATAAACGTTTCTACTCTATTTTTCCCCAGGACCGATAGTTGGGCCAAGTACTGGTGGTTTAAGCCCCTGCGGATGCACGGTTTTTTTTTTTTTTTTTTTTTTTTTTTTTTTTTTTAATTTGCATGTGTTTTTAGCAGAGTTGCAGAAAAAAATTGTTCAATCTCGATGTTCTGCGCCTTTCCATTTTTATACATTCAAAATGTTGGCGCCGGGTGAGTGCTAGAAGGTCGGGGAAGGATGCGTTAGCGGCACAGGGCGATGCGTTAGCAATGCGTTAGCGGCAACAGTTTTTCGACGGTTGGGCTGCAGAGAGAAACCAGTCTGTGCCTAAGCCACGGACCGGAAAAGCCGACGCGCGTGCGGAAATGGGGTCACGCTTCGTTTTCGGTACTTTCGAGGTGACCTCCATAGCGGCGGGATGCTGGGCTAGATCCAGAAGGGAAGGGAAGAAAGGAGTCGACCAGGTTAACTGGTGACGAGGGGAAGACGCAGAAACGTTTCCCCTGTGGCATCTTTCCACCGACACTGGAGTTGCTAACTAGGGTTCTAAGATGAGCAACAAGCTGAGACGTTTGAGAGAAGGGTTTGGTGGGAGGACGTCACCCGGGGTGAAAGTCCAGAAAATGCAAACGCTGCCATACCAGACAAGATAAGAGGTTCCAACAACTTCCTGACTGTTTAGCTATGGATCCTGCTGGGAGTTTGACACAATTGAATACCTTGAACTTGGAGGAAGGGGTGAAGTGGAATTGGGAGATGGAGAGGGAGTAGGACGATGGAGACTCCCGCAGTAATATAGAAAAGTCCTTACCTGGAAGACAACTTTGCATATGGAGTTTACTCTCCTTCGATGTGGCGACGCTTCTGCAAGCAGGCGTGACGTGGGTAATCCCTTCACTTCACTTCAGTGGCTTCCTCTTCCCACCCTTACTTGTCCCTAATTATTGAGGCTTTAGATATATTATTAGTAGGTATTTTTATTAGTTGATGTGTAGTATCTGCATGGTTGTAAATTAACGTTTCGTTACTTTTCGTTGTTCGCGTCCTTCATCGTTGTTCTTCCTTGGACCTTATTCAACGCTCTCTCATGGCCTTCGAAGTCCCCCCGACACCCCCAATAACCCCAGCACCCTTAGGCGTTTCGGCTATGGTGCAGGGAGAAAAAGATCGTATCAAGGGGATTCTCTCCGATTGTTACTCAGAGGGTTTGTTGCCGGAAAATCTGAAAGCAGATAGGGTAGAAGTGGGAGAGGACTACGTACGGGTGTAGTTAACCGAGAACTCTATGCTGTTCAAGAGGAATGGCTTGCAGAGAATGCGGTTTCAATTTGTTTTGATGCTGACTCTAAATCCTTGCCTGTGAAAGTTAGTATTCGTTTAACCCGTATTTATGAGAACGCTTGGTCAGGAGCGGATCAGTTGACGCCCCCTCTAAAAGGGGAGTATTCCATAACGAGGGTTACAACTTAATAACCTATGTGGCGTCTGACAAAAAAATTGTTGAATGGTTGTTAAGGAAAAAGGAAAACACGATTACGATGGATGGCAAAACTTTTAAAATTTCCTTTCGCCCCTGGATGTCAAAGTCCGAGTTGTTCGAGTGGAGGGAGGCTCAGAAATTTCGATTATTTTGGATACGCTGCATGTATGTCTCGGTGGCTGCCTTACCTTATGTAGCGGCGGCAGTCAAGGATGCTTTCGATACTATTTTGAAAAAGCATGACACGTATTCAGAGTCGAATTCGCCTGAAATGAAAAACATCCAGTTTGACCTTGAGCCAGGGGCCAGAATCCTCTATAAACCATACCTAATAATAGATATGGAAAAGGGGGCTATGTGGAGATCGAAGTGGTACATGCCCAGACCCCATGGTGTCAGGCCTGCAGGCAGCATTTCCATTGGGAGGGCGATGAAACATGCCCTTGCAAGAAGCCTGCTTCTCAAGGGAAAGAAAAGGCTGCCCAGGGAAAAGGGAGCAACGAGGGTTCTAAGGGTAAGGCCAACGGTAATGTTTATGGGGTTCCTAAAGACCCCATCCCCCCTCCCCCTCCCCCTCCCCCCCCCCCCCCCCCCCCCCCCCCCCCCCCCCCCCCCCCCCCCCCCCCCCTCCCAGCCTCCCCAGCCGGGCTGTGAGAAACCCGGGGATCACTCTCGGGATAAGGATGAGTCGCAGGCAGAACCGGATGGGGGGCGGAAGGACTTGGGACAGGGGATGGACGTCGGGAGCCAAGTAAGGAGAAAGACTTAGAAATGTGAGATGTTGAACTGGGGGTGGTAAGCGGGAGGGATACAAGTGTTGATCGTGAGGCTGAGGATGGACGCGTTTTCCCCCAGCCCAAAGAGTCTCTGGTCCTTCCTACGCAGCAGGAACTTGGTCACAAAGGGAAAAAGAAAAACAAAGGAAAATTGCGAACCAAGAAGAAACGTGGTTCAAAAGCTCCTCCTGTAAAGGAATGAAGACAAAATGAGAGACAGGTACAAGGTGCAACTAATAAAGGGAAAAATTCGCTCCCCAGTGACCAACCCCCCCCACTTGCCCCCCAGGAGGGGAAAGGAGGAGATCTCCCCGCAGAGGTAATCCAGGATAAAATGCAAGCGAGCCGACTGGTAGAGAGGGATGAGAAGGATGAGAGGGATGAGAAGGGTGTAGGCAATGAATTAGTGGACATCCAGGAAAAAGAGGGGGAGGAGGTCCGTACTCCTCTTCCCTCCCCTCTCCCTCCTCCCCACCTCTCCCCGCCTGACTCTCAATCAGGTTCGCCTCTGTTGAAGATTCAGAAGGAAGGACCCCCCATTTCGGGCATCAAAACACAAGTTGGGGCTCTTCTGGTGTCCGGGGAAACTGGCGAAGCAGTGGCTACATTGAACCACTTGCTGGTGAAGAAAACTAGCACATGTATGGTGTACATGAATTATCTATTTAATGAGCCTCACTCAGACGAGCAACTAGAAGTTAGCAGTCTGGTCAAAGTCAGGCAGGGATCTGCAAATAGCAAGAAAATCCTTACTGTCACAGATCCTATGGCGGACCCTCTCCCTCTCTATCCGTCAGGAAGCAAGTCTGAGAAGGAGGAGGGGGGAGAATCAGATCAGGATCAAGACTTTTTCTTCCCGCCAGAAGGGTTGTTTGACTCCCCAAGAAACGAAGAGGGAACAAATAACAGCAAACTGGGATTCTCATGGGGAGAGCAGGGCCAGCTAACTCCTTTCCACTTTACTTTTTCTTCCCCTGCTCCTACATGGAAATCCCCGGGGGAGAAATCTCAACCTGACAAAAATCGAACTTCTACTTCATTAGTTAAAAGGCCTAGAATAGAAGGCCAAAAAACCCAGACCAGAACAGTGGAAGAAGAGACCAGGTTCACGAGTGAGGATGTGGTTAGATCATCACCACTAAAACGAGGACCAACTGATCGGCCGGCTCGGCAGTCTCTGGCCATGGCGGCCCCCATGCGCAATCTGTCCAGGGGGGAAAAGGGGATGGGGTTGATCTCATAATCAACGAAAAAAAATTCTATAATTAAATAATCATTCTATAGTAAAATCACAATCTAAATTTTAAATTTTCATTTCATCTTAAAAAATATCATTCCAATTTTAAAATTTTTCATCTTACTTGCAAACTTTCATTCCAATAATATGGTATCCTTTCTTATTTGGACAGCATGCTCGAGATGGAATGGAAGTCTGGATGAGTTCATGAAATTTTTTAATTGGACTGTCATTCTAAGTAAGGATTTTCAATCATAAATAGGTTAATCCGATCTAAATAAGAAGATATTTGTTGTAGCAGAATGAAAATTTAATTAAAATATTTCATAAACTCATCTACACTTTCATTCCATCTTGAACAAATAGATGCGGTTGGAAGGGAAAGCTCATATTTAGACGGAAAGTTATAAAATAAAACTGGAAATTCTAGAATTAGACGAACATTGGAATGATAATTTATAAATATGAAGGATTTTTTTTTTATGAAATGTTTTTTCAACTTTCATTTCTCGTGGGAATTTTTCTGTTGACAACTGATTCCGCTCATATGCTCGCACGAGACACATGAGCCAAGATGTTTGACCTTCATGGGGAAAGATGAGACTCTTGTATTTTCGTCAATCTTATTAAAGAGTTCCCCCTCCCCGGTTATGATATCTAATTTGATTAAAATTCAGTTGTTGCAGGGACTGGGGGAGGTAAATATCCTTCCACTGCCTAAAGTGGCACGCCACCTGGTTGACACACCGGAAGGGGGGAAAGTGAGATTGTTGTTGGCCTTTCTGGATCTCTCTTAGATTAGTGACAATAAAGAATGAGTTGAGGATCTATTGGGTCGAACTCCAACATCTGCTTGCTCCCCATTCGGAAACGGCACGAGGTATCCGCCTCCCATCAGGATCGTCAGCCAGTGTGCTGGCTGACTGGGTGGCCCAAACAAACAACCGTTCTCTCCTGATGGCCGACTCTTTCTCTGAGATGCTGTTAAAAATGAAAGTCGGTAAAAGTCTAAGATTCACTATAGGGGAAAAAATGCCTCCTACAGGGATGACTGGTGACTATACATCTGTTGGGAAGGGACCTGATTTAGAAGGGGAAAACCGCATCCAAACCCAAGGCGGCGCACCCAGCAAGAATGATTCTACCGAATAGAATCAGACTTACTAGCTGGAATATACGAGGTTTAGGTGATCCTATGGACAGACAAAGACTCTCTTCCTGGTCCCACTCTCAGAGAGTACAAATATTATGCTTACAAGAGACAAAAATTGGTCCTGATAAAATGGAAGAAATTGGAAATTGGTGGCGAGGTCCCCAGGTATGGTCCCCAGCGGTGGGGACAAAGGGGGGGGTAGCCATTCTACTGGACAGCAACCTGGAGGTCGAGGTCATCGACTCATGCTATGATCTGGAAGGCCGTTGGGCCTGGATGAAATTAGCTATAGAGGAGGAAGACTAGGCGGTGGTTTCGTTATACGCCCCCGTAAAGTACTCCTCCCATATCAATTTTTTTGCAGATCTTCCAAAAATTCTCCCAGATACCGAAATTTTGCTTATGGTGGGGGATTGGAACTGCACCCTCAACCCCAGGCTGGATTCTCCCAATGTCTTTCCAATTCGGGATGATGTACTAATTTTGTCTTCTTTTATGGAAACCCATAATTTGTCTGATGCCTATTGATTCCTTAATCCATATTCTCCTGGGTTCACATGGCATGGGCCCCGTCCTTCCAAAACAGTTCCCCAACCAAAGAGGAGGTTGGACTTCATCTTCGCTAGGGGAGACCCATGGAATCGGTGTATGTGGGCAGACATCATGATTGACTCACTATCGGATCACGACCCGGTTCTTATGGAGGTCATCTCTAAAGAATGTATCACCTCACACAGGCCACCCTTCAGATTGAATACCGCAATCTTGAAGGACCCCGAGATTATACAATGGGTGAATACCCAAATGGCGAAGTGGCAAACAGCCAAAGACTTGTTTAACAATATGAAGGATTGGGTTGACGTAGGCATTGAGATCCTACAGGGAGCGATCCTTGAGTTCCCCCGGATGAAGGCTGTAACACGCAATTGGAGAGAAAAACAGCTAACCAAAGATATTGAACAAGCTGAAGCGTATGGGGGAGATGACCCTTTTTTATAGTATTATTGGTATAAAAAAAGGACTAAGGCCTTATTGGAATTAGAGGAACTGGAGGCACGTCAACATATGGATTTGCAGGAGTGGCTTAAGATCAGGGGGATAATCTTTTACGACAAAAGGACTAAAGAATCATTCAGATCATTGATCATGAGCAAAGCCATACCTCTAATGAGGCAATTAGGCCATCCTTTTGATCTCAACAGCCCTTTGGCAGTTGAAACAGAATCCTTATTTGCCTATGTCATGGAATATTTCAGAGACACCGTTTCAACAAGAAGACCATTTGATTCCTTTGACACTAATTTGGCTGAGTCTCACCACTTTTGGACCCAATCCCAGAGCCAGCTATCCACTCAGATGACCCAAATACTAGAGAGTCCTATAACCTTGGAGGAAGTGACCCTCGCAGCGCGGAAAATGGCCAAGGGCAAATGCCCTGGGCCGGATGGTCTACCCATTGATTTTTTTCTCTCAGCGTGGGGGGTATTTTGACAATTTTTTGTGACATCTATAACAAAACTTGGCTATCTGGCACGCTGCCTAAAGGGATGGTCAAAGGCATGATATCCTCAATGTACAAGAAAGGGGATAAGCGCGAAATACGGAACTGGCGCCCCATCTCAGTTCTAAATGTCTCATATAAATTATTAGCTAAAACCCTCACCCTTCGATTGGCTCCTCTCCTCCCGGAACTGGTAGGAGGGGAACAGAGAGCCTTTGTTAAGGGGCGTTCAATTTTTGATAATAGCTTAGCTACGGTCCAAGACTTGGACATAATAGGCAAAGAAAAAAAAGAAATAGCCATCCTCATGCTTGACATGGAAAAAACCTACGATAAGGTAGGCTGGGCATTTGTGAATACCACATTAATCAACATGGGATTTGACTCTTTCTTTTGTGGCTAGATAAAGACAATATATTCGAAAGGAACGGCAGCAGTCCTGGTCAACGGGCTGTTATCAGAGGACTTTGCCTTAACCCGGTCTCTCAGACAAGGCTGCCCATTAGCGCCTTTCATCTTTGTGTTGCAGTTAGAAGTGCTACTAGCGAATATAAGATCAAATACGCAGATAGTAGGCCTTCGCTTGGCCCCATCCTTCCACTGGAAAGGGGGGCCATAGCCGATGACTTGACAGTAGCTTGTGAGAATACACCTTCTAGCCTATTAGAATTACGTAGAGTAGTTGATGACCATTGTGTACTATCTGAAGCCTCAATAAATTGGGACAAGTCAGTATTGTTTCTTCCCCCTCCTTTCCTTCTCTGCGTGGACTGGGGATTGCGGCAGATATCGGCAAATTCATCTGACAGGTTTCTGGGGCTCAAGGTCTCCTTCTCAGATTGCTCGAGGATGCAGGATAGCATATTGGTGGACAAGGTTGTAGCCAAAATTGCAGGATGGGAACGACGCACAAGGCTTTCCCTTTTTGGCAGAGCACTTATCTTTCAACATCTGTTGTTTCCCTCTTATGGTTCCCCCTATCCATACATGCATTGGGGGAGGGAGCATACAAGAAGATCAGGGTTGTCTCTGCGAGATAGTTGTAGAAGCCAAATGCTACTGAGGATCAAGGGTTCCTCTCCAAGGTGGCGTGGGAGGTAGTGGCTACACCCAGAAAAAAAAAGTGGCCTAGGGATTCTAGACCCGCTGCAGCAGAACGTTGCCATGCTCGCCAAATGGCCTATTATGGTCATGCAAGCACAAGAGACTAAGATTTGATGGCTCTAGCAGAGTTTATCTCGGGGACGGAATGGGGCCTAAAATATCACACGAAGGTATGGCTATGTCTGTTGATACCATCCTTCTGTAATCGCAGGCCCGGGTCCAAGATTTGGAGGGGTATCTTGGGAGCATGGAATAAGATCAAGCCGATGAGTTGCTCTCCCACAAGTTCAAGACAAGAAGTACTCAATCAACTACTATTTGAGAACATTTATATTAGACAAAAGAACGAATGTTGCTTCAGGGCGTTAGGAAATCCCGAGAATTTTGGTAGGGGCTAGATAAAGAAAGGCATTGTGCAACTCAAGGACATCTGGGATACGGAACATGCAAGATTCTTAGATGCTTCTCAGATCAGGCAAAGACTCCCAAGGTTACATAAAGTACTAGAGCACTATGCAACATTGGTGACAGCTATCCCACGTTCGTTGGTCAACATTCTTCAACCGGACTCGGAATATCCAATAGGTACGTGGCTTCGGTCGAGGACGCAGACGGATCAGATATGGCAAGTACTGGGGCCAGACCTGCCCTTTGGTATCCGAGTTCAGGAGTGGAAAACGATAGCGGGGTGTTTGGAGAACTCCCCCCTCATAATGAAGGAAAAAGGCTCACAATTGGATAATACAGGGGACATGGTGGAAGTCAGGATTCTTCTTCAGAAATCAGACAAAGCCAATGGGAAAGCTACTCTGTTACGAAATGCAGATACCTTTAAAGTGGACCCGCTGCTCCTGGGGTGGAAAGACCAAGAGAAGAATGGAAGTCTTATCCCCCTCTGCGCCTACCGGGCGAAGGTAGGTGTTTAAACACTTCAGCAAAAAGTTAACAAGAAAACCCTTACTCAGGCAGTAGAAAGGACAGAGTTTCACCAGTTGTGAGGAGACTCGGGAATCACGGCGCCCAACATCCTAAAATTTTGGAGAGCCCTGAGAGAGTATCCGGTGCAGAAGCAAGCGAGCCTTATGTGGATTCAGTCTCTGTTCGTTATGCCAACGGCTTTGTGGTTGGTATCCAAGGGTACCAAAATTTCTTCCCAATGTATGAGATGTAACCAGGGGTGGGAGAATATGCTCCACCTCTGGCTTTGTTGTCCGTTGGCAGACGAAATCAACAGTTGGTGGTCAAGCCACTGGAACGGTATTACCGGGGGAGTGCTGGATTGGTCAGATACATGGGTATTGACTGGTATCCTCCCTCAAAATCTATCATACTCCTCTGGCTGGGCCTATGTGGCCCTTTGCTGCAGAGGACTTGGAGTACTGATGAAAACTATCTGGGCGGCTCGTAATGCAAGAGTCTTCAGAGGGGAGGTTATGGCCAGAAGACACCAACAGCTGCTGATTAAACAGAGTATCGGAAGGACTATTCGAGCGGACTAGCATCGAGAAAATATCATTTGGTTTCAGAAAACATGGGCTTAGAATAATAGATTAGCTTCCATCAATCAGGAGGGTCGGTTCACATACTGTTAATGGTTGTCGGATACGCATGATTGATACCGTCCAGGCCGGCCTTAGGCCGCTCTCAGAGAAAGATTAGGTAAGAATTAGCAGCCGGTGTAGGCTGCAGGAAATGAAAGTTTTTTTCTCAGATACGATTTCATCAAGAAGTTTGAGGTTCAGGAGATTAGCAGTCCTCTGTCAGACTAGTATCATTCTAGATCCACCTGGGTTTCATGTCAATTTTTGGTACAACATAATCTTCAGACTTAGGATGCATTCGAGGAAGTTGCTTCCCACTGGGCTTAAGTGGAGCCCCACATTGTTTTTACTCTGTACTTCAAGGCATTTTTTGGAAAGTCTAAGTTGATTTGGTAGAGAGATTATGCCTAGAGTCCTGCAGCTAGAGAGACGTATTTCACTCAGAGTTTGGTGCTCCAACATGGCTCGTAAGCAGCGCTACCGGGAGCGTTGCGCTCGGTTCGATCAGGCGCGTTCATACGACGCGGGTGCTTGGGTGGTTGGCAGTGCTACCGGGAGCGCTGCGCCCGGTTCGATCAGGCGCGTTCATAAGGCGCGGGTGCTTGGGTGGTTGGTGGGTAGTGGGTATGGCGTCTGCGGCGCGTCGAGATGGGTGGACGGGTTAGGGCGGCGACTCCTGCAGCGGTTTATGGTGATTGTAGCTATGGAAATTTTTGGGAGGGGAGTTATGAGAGTGCTGCACCCCGCTGATTACACGAAGAGTTGACGCGCGTGGTTGTTGGTTAGCCTACCGATTTGGAGTGTGGCGCCTAGTAACGAAGTTGATGCGCATGGTGCTATGGAGCACAGCTGGTCGGAGGGCGAGCGGTATCGCTGTTTGGCAGGTTGAAGATGGGTCTTCGTCGACGAGCGGATGAGTTTTGTCCGGTTTTTTAGCACGTAGCGTGAAGAAAAGTGGTATCGCTCTACCGAATTAGAGCACTATGCATAGCAAACGAAGCTGCGCGTGGAGCTATTGAACATACGGAGGGGATCTTCCTTTTCTGCGTTTTGCCTTCCCTCTTCCTCAACCGTAGGTAAGTGTATGGTAAGTGGGCAGCTATGGTGGTTTCGAATCCCTTGTGGTGACTCGTCAACGGGTTTGGCGAGGGGGTGCCACACTGTTTTCGTTTTTGTAGGAATCGAAGATGGCCGTTTATGCCTTTGGTGTTGGTGTTTGCCTTGAGCCTATAAGCTAGCAGTGGGAGGAAGGAAATCTTTCCTCCCCCAAAGGTGCAGGGGTAGGGTTTGAAGGGTGGGGGGTAAGTAGAGGTAAGTGACGGTTTGAGGAAGAAGGGACAAGATTTGTTGAGTTTGAAGTTTAATCCGCACGTGGTCTAGCTGCATCCCGCACATTGAAATCTACTAATCGATTTGTCTACCTGTTTTTTTGAGTTGTGGCTGCCTTGTCTGTTTTCTCAGATCTTAGATAAATTTTTGATGCAATAGATCCTTAATTTGGATTTCTCTCATAATCTGTTGAATTTCTCTTATTTCAACGATGGATGTCGCAGTTCTCAACTTAGATAACCGTTTTGATTTTGTTACTTGCCTAGAGTCTTTTCGATTTCTCTTATCTCAACGATAGATGGTTTAACTCTTAACTTACATAAGCGTTTTGAATTTGTTACTTGCCTAGTATCTTTTCTATTGAAGCCTTGACTTTTTTCTCAAATTTTCTGAATACTTTTGGATCATAATGGAGGTTCAAAATCTTGAATATCTAAATCTCAAATTGTATTTCTTCGTACCGCTTTTCCCTGTATAGCATACCGTGCATAAATCTGAGTTTTTCTTACGGTCTTTGGGTCGATGTGTGGTTTCTTAATCTGACCTAATTCTAGTCGCTAGATTTTGGTCAGAATTCTGAATTGGGGGCTTATGGGATGGTCCAATGGAATATCTCGTGGGGTCTGGGGTTCATTTTGAAGAAAGGGGCGAAATGCATCAGAGGAGTCTTTGCAAGGATAGAGAGGGGATGCAATAGGGCTGTTCGATGGGTACCGGCTAAAAGGGAACTCCCAACAGATGCGATTGACATTGGATAGTTCAGGCTGTCCAACGGGTACCGGCTGTTGAGGGTGAGTTTTAGCGTGATTGGCGTTGGACAGTCCTGTTCACCCCCTTGAGGACGGAGACTGGAATCCTTGAGGGGGCAAGGATTTCAAGGTGATGATGGTGTCGGCCCCCTGCTGAGATAAGATTTGTTGGGCTCTTTGCGAGGACGGAGTTGGGAAGGCGAATAGGTCCTTCCCTTCGATGATGGAGGCGAGACTTTTCAGGTTGTTTGTTTTAGGGTTTGGTTGGTCTTTTACTTTTGTCCTATTTTGTCAGAAAGTCTGTCAGAGGTTGGTCAGGGTTTTGTTTGAGATGGTCTCAAATAATTGGTTAAAATTCGTCCGTATGGGGCGGTTCTGTTGAGTTTTGGGGGATCTGTCCAAGATGGAGGGCAAAGGGTACGAGATGACTCTGTGTGAGGACGGAGAGAGGGTGGAATTGGGGCTGTCTGAGGGGTACCGGCTAGGGGAACTTTCATTGGATGCGATTGGCGTCGGACAACTTTCGTTGTCGGATGGGTACTGGCTGATGAGGATTTACTTTGGTGCGATTGGCCTCAGACAGTGCTTGCTCACTCCCTCGAAGACGGAGACTGAAATTTCCGAGGGGGCAAGAGATTACAGGATGAGGATTGTGTCTGGCTCTTGTTGAGGACATGGTCTTTCAAACTCTTTACTAGGACGGATGTGGGGAGGTGAAGGGGGGACAAGTGAGTGGAGGTTCTGTTGGGTTTTGGGGGATCTGTTTAAGGTGGAGGGCAAAGGGCATGAGATGACTCTTCGTGAGGACGGAGAGGGGGTTGAATCAGGTCGTTTGAGGGGTACCGGCTGGGGGATCCTTCATTAGATGCGATTGGCATCGGGCAACCTTAGTTGCCGGATGGGTACCGGCTGATGAGGGATCATCCTGGTGCAATTGGCCTCAGGCAGCGCTGGCTTACCCTCTCGAAGACAGAGATTGGAATCTCCGAGGGGGTAGGAGATTGCAAGATTAGGATTGTGTCCGGCTCGTGCTGAGGATATGGTCTTTCAAACCCTTCACTAGGATGAAGTTGGGGAGGGTGAAGGGGGCTTGGATGGGGGTGGTTGACAACGGATGCGATTGTCATTGAGCAGAGTCTCGATGGGTACCGGCCGGGGTCAGCTGACTTTATTAGAACGTTCCTGGGACCTCCCCTTCGATGACAAAGACAGAACTGTCGCACTTGTTGGTTTTCTGGGACCTCCCTTTCGATGACGAAGACAGAACTGTTGCACTTGCTGGTTTTGGAAAAAAGATGGTGGGGTATCACGCGTCCTACTTGTGAGTGGGCTAGCTGGTAGGATGGGAATAGAGCATAGCAGCAGCAGAGATGGTGGCTCTGCTGCAGTAAGTCTTGCTGGAGTAGGGAGCAGGGGATTGATTGGGGGGTCTGAGTCTTTTTCTGAAAAAAGAGAGCTCATAGGAACTTCAAATAGTGAATAAGGTAAGTAGGAGAAGATGGTGGGTTATCACGCGTCCTACCAGTGAAGGGGCTAGCTGACAGGATGGGAGTATGGTATAGCAGCAGCAGAGATGGTGGCTCCGCTGCAGTCAGTCTTGCCGGAGTGAGGTAAAGTGGATTGATGGGGGGTTCTTTTGAGTGGTTTATGAAATTTGTCCAAATCATGAAGATTGTTGTAGACATGTCTGAAGCTGCTCCAATATCTCTGAGCCAAAGCCGGGTAGCTCGTAAGCTAAACTGGCTGAAGCTGCCAGGATAACTCCGGGTTGAATTGTGAGGTCCCCGACCTCAGTTTATTTTTTTTTGGGGGTAACTTCGGCGCAGTCACGAAAACAGTTTGTAATTGCACTTCAGGCAATCCCACGAATACAACACCCCCCCACGCGACCCCACCGGAACCAAAACGTAGGTCATATACATTCAGCATTACCGGCCCTTTTGCCTCAAGTGCAATTACAAACTCAAACCCTGACTGGGCCGTAGTTTTCTCTTTTTTTTTTCTATATTCTTCTCTCAACTTCTGTTTCTTTTACCTTCCACTACCTACTCCTAAGACTATCTAGAGGGGACCCCTGCAAGCATAGTTTCCTCTCTCTGTGAAGGGGAGATTTCATGTTGCCCCTTGCCCCTAATGGWTAGGGTATAGGGTTGGGGCCGCCAGTGGGGGTCTGGCTAACACAAAGACCGAGACCTGGCAGTAGCTGTGCCTCCCTTTCTCATCGTCCCCCACCCTTCATCGAGTAGCAGCAGAGGCTATGGCCAACACTCTCCCACACACCACACACAACCCACTCGCGCTCACACTCACACCCGTGTTGGTCATAGACCCCGCTAATACCGATCAGGGGTATCCAGAGGACTATCACAGTCCGTTGGCACTAAGTGCGCCGCAGGCGGCCATGGGGCTTGAACCCACAACCTCCTGAATGCCACTTGCATGCCTAACCAACTGAGCTAGGCCGCTGAACCCCCGGCCTCAGTTTATACTCTCTGTTCTAATAAAGTTTCAAACTTTCCAAAAAAAAAAAGGAAAAAAGAAAAAAAGAAAAGAGGATTCAGGCGCTCGCCACACAGCCTTCCGAACGAGGCAAAATCGACAGTCCATCTTCACCATACAGCCTTTCGAACCATGGCCCCCAGGAAACCCTTCGAAAGGTGTCAGGGCACTCGGCCTCGAAAGGCATTTTGAGGTGGCACTATCCTCCCGCCCGCCACACAGCCTTTTGAACCATGGCCCCCAGGAAACCCTTCGAAAGGTGTCAGGGCACTCGGCCTCGGAAGGCATTTTGAGGTGGCACTATCCTCCCGCCTGGCACGGCCCGTTTCTCAAAAGGCGCCGCGAGGTCTTGCGGTAGAGGCCATCTTGAGATCCACCTGTCAGGGTCGCCACCCTGATGACCGCCAATCTTGTTGCCACATGTTCCAAAGTGGCCTTCAGAAACGGGCCAATAATCTTAGGAGTAGTGGTAGGAAGGTAGTGAAAGGCAAAAAGAATTTGAGAGAAGAACATAGTGTAGTGGGACCTCTCCTTTTTTTTTTTTTTAGGGCAGTATTTCGAAAGGCTGTGTGGTGAATGGGGGGGGGGGGGGGGGGTTCTTTCTACGAGCAGCCTGACATATTCGGGAAAATGCCTGTCATTCGAAAGGCGGTGTGGCGAGCCAGACAGACTTCCAATCCAACCCTCTTTGCTAGTGGGACCTCGCCTTTGAGCAAGGATGACCCACATATAAATCGAGAAGTGGGCTATAAAAAATAAAAATAAAACAGAAGAAGGAAAACCCACCCGCAAACCCATGCAAATTTTCCAGTAACCCTTCACCGCAGCATTGATTACTACCCCCAAAGAGATCTGCCCCACCGCAGCATTGATTACTACCCCCATACACACCTCCCCCCCCCCCCCCCCCGAGAAAAAAGGACCGCCAGCCCCCAAAAGAACTGCTATGCTATCTCCAAGGGAGATGCAAACAAAACAGTCCAGGTCACCAGACCCTCCTTCGCCCCCTCCTTGGCCCCCATTTTTTCGTTGAGGGCTAACTATGGGCATCGCCACACCACTCTCGAAATGTGCGAAATGACAATGAACTCCCCGCTAGAACATGACCAGATGCGCCATCCACATTTTTGTCTTTTTCACATTTCTCGAGTGGTGTGGCGAGGCCCTATAGCAGGGGGGGTCTGCCAGCGTTGGAAAACCGCCACCAGCCCGGTCGGTCCCCCCAGTCGGACTGGACTCTGCGCCGGCAGTCTGGTGTTCGAGGCCAGTGCGAACGGTTTCCACGTGCTCGCCTCACGGAGGCCACGAGGCCTCCCGGGACGGCCATGTGGCAACCCGATGTCACCCCCACGACTCCGACCTCGGCTGCTCGAGCGCCTCCGTGAAGCACGAGCGCTCGGGACATTGGACACAACCGGCGAGTGTGCCTACCCACGCAGGCATCAGCAGTAGGTGGGCCTGGCGTCCTGCTGATCGTGCGGGTAGCGTGCAGTTTTGCCGGAAAAGACCTGGGCCTTGGACACACACACACACACAAGCTTAGGGGAAAAAAGATGAAGAGGGAGAGGGGGACACGGGGTCGGCTGACGTGGCCACTCCCTCCCATGCATAGATAGATAGACCTTCCCACTGGGTTCCAAATCTTGCCAAACGCCCCCCCCCCCACTAACCCTCCCTTCTGGTTGTTATTGTTACACCCTCGCTACACCCACTCACCACATGCAGAATAGGTAAAAAGTATGGCGGTGGAAATTCCCATGTCCTAGCAGAAGAGTAGCAGAAGATTCACTCAAGTTTTGGTGAGTAGTGGAGCGAGGCCCAAGGACTGTACTGGTGAACTTTGTATCTATCTACTATCTTTTTTTTTTTTTTTTTTTTTTTTTTTTTTTTTTTTTTTTTTAAAAATCTATCTACTATCTACAACAATTCTAATTTTTGACTTTTTTTCAAAAAAAAGGATTAGGAATGTAGTTATCGCTGCAATTGGCAAAGGTGAGAAGAGAGTCAAGAGGAGGAGAGCGAAATTTCTATCTGTGAGGCATGTTATGTTCACACTAGGACTTTTTCTATTCTAGTAAGCTCTCTGGACGTCATAGCGGCCAGATTCATCCACGTCGGGGAGTCAGGTGCATTCTGGAAAGTAGTGATTCTGTGGGTATGCCCTAATTCTACGCTAGTGGATGGAATTGGGAATTGGCATACTGCTCGTTTTGGGCAGCGTTCTAGAAGAGGGGAGGGAGAGGGGGACAGCTCTTGTAGCCGTTTAACTCAGCGCTCTAGAAGAGGTAGTGCTCTTCCGGTGGGAATCGCTCTAAGAGAGGGAGAGGGAGAGGGAGAGGGTGATAGCCCTCTCTTTGCCAGATTGGTCCGCTGCGGAGAGCTCTGGCAAGCTCTGGCATTTCCGTCCGCTTTGAGGTTTGTTGTTGTAGAAGATGGATTTCTCCTCTCAGGGGAGATTCGCACTACCGGTAGGGAACTGTTCTTGTATCTATTTTTTGACAGCAACTGCCGGTCTGGGCGGGAAGTATCAGATACTGAACTTGGTTTAGAGAATCGGTGGAGAAAGGACGAGTGTGAATACACTCACCCTTGAGAAATTTTTTGGCCTATCAGTTTCCTCCCTCTGCTTTTGGGATTGCTCTAGAAGAGGGATTGCGCCCTAACCCTACTACCGAATTGACACTCTCAGTGGGGTTATAAGGCCTCGCCGCAGCACTCAGCAAATCTGAAAAGAACAAAAGTGCGCGGGTGTGCCTTTCCATGATTTGCAGATTTGATGAGCGGTGCGGCGAGGTCTTATAAGTGAGCCAACGTGGAAAGAGGGAGGGCTACCCCAAATCATAATTGGATATATAAGTGACAAGTGACCCGTAGAGAAAGTAGTACGCCAATCTCTATCTTCCGGTGCACAGCGTGTATACGGTAGAGGAGTGGATGAGGTGGTGCCACGTGTTCACTTTGTCTGGTTGTGGAGATTACTCGCCAAGCTGCGGCGAGGTTTTGTGAAGAAGAGGGATTTGTGAAGAAAGGGTGGGCTTTGGGAAGAAGGGGGTGGGTTTGGGAAGAAGGGGGGGGGCTTGGGAAGAAGG
>BFEA01000724.1:237777-255635 GCA_003427395.1 Chara braunii | reverse complement strand
AGAGAGAGAGAGAGAGAGAGAGAGAGAGAGAGAGAGAGAGAGAGAGAGAGAGAGAGAGAGAGAGAGAGAGAGAGAGAGTGTCGTGCTGCTCCACTACTCTCGAAGTGTGCAAACTTGAAAGGAGAGTGAATCTTCCGTTAGAACATGAAAAGATACACCACCATGATTATTGTCTTTGTGTATCTTTCCATGTTCAAGCGGAAGATTCGCTCTCGTTTTGCACACTTGCAGATCAGTCGAGGGGCGTGGCGCTCTTTCTCTCTCTCTCTCTCTCTCTCTCTCTCTCTCTCTCTCTCTCTCCCCCTTACGGCGCGCTTATGACATAGGATCCGTTTCTCTTCTTTGTTTTCGTTTTTTTTTTAGTGTTTTTATTTGTCTTTTTCTTACAATTCTTCGGTGACATCCCGTAGTTGGCAGGCCCCGGCCGAGAAGCAACGACCGAGCCTTCCCTTGGCCGACCTCCGCAAGGCCTGGCGTGTTAACCAGGAAGGCCCGCAACCGATAGTGGGCCAAGTACTGGTGTTTTAACATTTTAGGAAGGGGTAGTTTGTAAACAAGCAGGAGTTAAGTAGCCGTGCCACGTGTCCATCCTACTCTAAACATGAGTGATCACCTGAACCGACACGCAAACATACATTATTAATTCGATGAGCAACATTGATTGCCCTCAACCGAGGGGATTAACTGGCCATCGCAGTCTAACGTCATATCCCTAGTCTGAATCCCTCATCATCTACAAAGTCGCTCTTGCAGTGCGGGGGGAGGGGAGTCATTCAGAATACAATAGAAAAATTCCCACGAAAAATAGAAGTTGAACAAACATTCCATAAAAAACAAATCCTTCATATTTATAAATTATCATTTCAATGTTCGTCAAATTATAAAATTTCCAGTTTTATTTGATAAGTTACCGTATAAATATGAGTTTTCCCTTCCAACTAAATCTACTTGTTTAAGATGGAATGAAAGTCAGGACAAGTTTATGGAATGTTTTAATTAATTTTTCATTCTACTACAAAAAATATCTTCTAATTTATATTGGATGAACCTATTTATGAATGAAAATCCTTACTTAGAATGACAGTCTAATTAAAATATTTCATGAACTCATGTAGACGTTCATTTCATCTCTAGCATGCAGTCCAAATAAGAAGGGATACCCCATTCTTGGAATGAAAGTTTGCAAGTAAGATGAAAAAATTAAAAATTGGAATGACATTTTTTAATATGAAATAAAAATTAAAAATTTAGAATGCAATTTTACTATAGAATGATTGTTTAATTCTGAGAAATTTTTCCGTTGTAGGGGGCTAGAAAGTCAATTATAGCAAAACCTTGGACAAAGTCAGATTCCACCATTGCACTATTATGTAAGGTTACCTGCACTTTATCCCCCTTTTTTTTTTTTTTTTTAAACCACCAGTACCTCCGCCGGTGTTGGGAAATTACGTTGTCCTGGCCAGTACCCGAAGTTTTCGGGGATCGGACACAGGGTCGACAATGTCCCAAAAATCGTACTTTTTTTTTGCCTGTGCACGAAAGAAAAAGGAAAAAAAAAAAGGCCTTTGTACTGCAATGATGTCGAGCAGGGTAGTCTAGGAGACCGTGCTCACTGTCTTGAATGCATCTTACAACAAAGACGGTCACATTCTGAAACTTGTTGTTTTCTTTTTTTTATTTCTCTTTTGTTTGTTATGTGTCCCCTGCCAACGAGGCAGGGCGGAATCCGTGATCTGCTCTAGCCGTATTTCCTCAGATGATTGTAACCCTGATGTATCCAACCATTTTCAAGGCCGAATCCGTGTTTCCGTTTTTTTTCCTTGTTTTCTTTTTCTGGAATCTGACAATCTGAGTCACCCTGATCACTCTGGCACTTACGGGAATGTATCTTGCCATTTTCACGGCCGAATCCGTGTTCCTGTTTTTTTTTTTTTTTTTTGAGTTCTTGGAATCTGACAACTTGGCCACGGGGCTTAGATGCCCTCACTGAGGGCACATTCACACTAACACTTCCGAGAATGTATACAACTGCAATCACGCCCAGAGCTTTGTTTCGTTTTCTTGTTTTGTGAGTTTTCACGGCCGCAATTTTTTTTTTTTTTTTTTTTTTTTTGTTCTTCCCGTGAGAGTTCCATAAAGAAATGGAATCCGCAAATCCACTCAATTCTTTTCTCAAATTCTTTCATCTTGCACGAACTACGTACCACTGACAGTGCTCCTGTTTTTTTTTTTTTTTTTTTACACTGCCAGTAACTTCCTAAGGCTATACAGGGGACCCCTGCAAGCAAAGCGATCTATCTGTCTTGGTAAAGGGAGGTTGCCTCTCTCGGTGAAAGGAGGTAATTGCATGTTTGCCCCTTGCCCCCCTAGGTGGTCTAGGGTGAATGTTCGGGGCTGCCGGTGGGGGTTGCAGTAATACAAGGACTAAGCATTTGGCGGCAGCTGCACCTCCCTTTTCATCTTCCCCCATCCCCATCGAGGGACAACAATGTCTAAGACCAACACTCTCCCACAAACCACACACAAGCCACTCACACTCACACTCCCACCCGGTTGGTTGAAGACCTTAGTAATACCGCCCGAGGGGATCCATCAGGTTATCTCGGTTGGCACCAAGCGTACCGCACGGGGCCATGGGGATTGAACACACGACCTCCTGAATGCCACTTACATGCCTAACCCAATTGAGCTAGGCCGCTGGATCATTCACAGTCTTCTCGATGTTAGCTCAGTTGGTACATCTATGAATCGTTGAAATACAGACCTAAGCGTGAATCCGGATGCATCTGTAAGTGTGTTTCAGCTTTCCTCTGTTTCGAGGGTATTACCAACTTCTTTCTTTCTTTTTTTAAAAGGCTCCAATCTATTGGTGGGGAGCAGCACCTCGTCCCTCATACAATGAGAATAATGTCTTGTTGAAGAATATAATCATGTGACAAGTGAGCTGAGACCTGCCTCTTCAGTCCGCTGAGGACCGCCAGATATATCCATGCATTTCTAGCCTGTCTATGATATGAGAATATTTACAATAACAATCCTTGTTGTTTTCTGACTTAAGCTGCATGTCCAAACCATTGGTTGTCTACTATTGCCATGACTGAAGGCGGGTACCCTCTCCCCCTAGCCATGTCTTTCAAGAATTGTAGAATTGCATTGTGAATATCCTTCTTTTCTTGGAATGTTAGCATTTTAGATTGGGTGTTACGCCATTGAGCTCGAATCTCCGTTTGAATAAACTGTTTAACTGTTTCAGAAATTTCCAAACCATGCGCAGTGCATCTCAGGCTAAAGATCCGGGGCACTTTTCCACGATCACCGTACCGATAGATCTAAACACTCTTGCATTCTCGAACAAAATCCCAACAACATTGCCCCTACCAACGAATTCAACTTTCAAGCCTGAAAGAAATGAGAATCACCATCTCCTCTGGTTTTGCCTTCATGGCCGGTTGTGCAGCTCGATCAGTCGTCGGCGCCCCTCGGCTTCGGTTTGGGTTTGCCGAGCGAATTCCGAGGCTCGATAGACCAGGTGCCGTTGACACTTTTCGCACGGCATGCGGGGCCGATAATGGGCTATGGAATTCCACGGCACCACCGTGAGTTGGTGATATAGAAGGAGGAGGTGGAAGGGAGGGAAACTGGTAAGAATAACGACGAAACCGGGGGATATGAAATACTGCGTGTTGTAAGTATCCGGGTAATCGGGACCCCTAAGATCGTTAATTATGGCACAGTGAAAGTCCATCGCACATAATCGATCGCTTTCTATAAGACAGGGGAATTTTGGGTTTCTTAAGTTCCCCCGCCGTCTGAGTTGTTCACCTTCCCAGTATTCGCGGTATTTCGGGTCCCTCAAACTCTCACAATCGGACATCCAAGCAGGGATTTCCGCAACCATATGCGTTTAGAAAGCTTGGTCCCCTGCATCCTCATGCGGAGTTCCAGGTTGACTCACACGGGCGAGCACGTACGTAGCGACTCGGTTTCCTCGGGATCACGGTCGTACGTGAGCGTACACGTGAGAAACAACGGGTTGGTTCAGCGGCTCGATCGCATTCAACATGCATGCAAATATCCTATCCCTGCGGCGTCGGGTAAGATCCGATCATCACATATCATACATGTGACAAAAAAAAGGGACGGGGAGGGGGGGCGCAGAGAAGAACAAGAGAAAGGATCATCAACTTCTTACGGCACTCGTGTTGATCGAAAGTTAACGACTAAACCCAAACATCCATAATTGAGCGTATGGCTCACGCAAATTAGCAGTAGACAAAGTCGAAACGGACATCGTGAAACAAGATTGAAAATCCGAAAGGATCGCTAATAAAGGGGACTCACATTCATTCCATGCATACATACAAAATACAAACGACAAGGAAAATCCGAGACGATTTACAAAAGAAGTTCAAAAAGAAGGCCGCGATAAAGTCGACCATATCCGGATCCAAAATTACACAGATGAATAGAGGAAAAGAAAGGAACAACAAAAAAAACCCTATCCCGCACCCACACAACAATTCTCTCTCTCTCTCTCTCTCTCTCTCTCTCTCTCTCTCTCTCTCTCTCCGCGCTCCCGATGCGGGCAGTCCATCGCTGCGCATCAACAAAAAGTTGTCACCCCGCTTGGTTCGAGCATGCAAGCCAGGTTGGCTCGTACGCCACAGTCCGTCGTGGCCCCGCACGTCAACCCCGCATGACCAACACCAGCTCGTCGGATCGTCTAACTCTCATCCTCACTCACGTTTCAACTTTATCGTTAGCCGATCCTCACTGATCACGCTAACCTCGAAATTCTTAGAGAGTAAACTAATCGTGCTCGCGGAATTTATGGCATGCACACTTGTGCGAAAGGTACGGGATTAAGCCCAGTTGGACAAGAGGAGGAAAGAGGAAGTGCCTACATCTGCATGGCCAGGCCGCGACGCGGGGGTCGTAGCCACACTCCGCGCATCGATCCCGTTATGCAGGTGCTCCGGGTAATTAGAACAGAGTATGCAAGGCGAGGAAGAAGAAGAGGAGGCGGACAAACGTGAGAAAACCAAGAAAGAAGAAAGATATAGTCACAATCGTGCCCGCCAAAAAGGACAGTTGCACAAGATTAAGGGCGCGATCCAGTCAGAGCCCAGGTCCCAGCGCAGCAAGATGCGCGCAGGCGTGGTGCAACAAAACTCAGAGTACCTAAATTCCTATCCTAAGTCCTAATTGCAAAGAGAAATTCCGAAAAGGCAGAAATAAAACAATTCTGCGAGCCCATTAGTTGAAATTTAAAAATAATATTCCCACGCGGTGATCGCGCCAAAAATCCCCAGTGCTCACAGCAGAACAAGAAAGAAGCTATGGTACAATTATTTCTTGCGCCCGTCATGGCGCGACCACCCAACCGTCGGTATGGGATTTTCCCGACACTGATCCAACAACTTCCAACAGAAAACGAAAAGAAACGAGGACATCCATGCAACTAGCCCGCCCAACCCATCTTTCCACAACTCACCCCTTCAACACGTCGCATTCCCCCAAGTAGCTTTGAGCATAAAGTTGTGTGATTTCAAAAAGTGGTTCGTCATATATGTGACGCCCAGGGGGTTCCAAACTTGAGCAAGCTCCTGCTTGCTTTCTCATCAGGCGCCGATCGGTTATCCGATGATCGATGCGGAGCTGGCACGTGCCACTTACCGTAGGATCCGAGTGTGGAAGTCATCCAATGGTGGCATGCGTGCCCTCAATCCAAAATATTCGCTGTTCTAATCTGGAACGTCGATCGGCTTGATCCGACGTACAAAGTGGAGCTTCGTTACCCCCCCGAGGTCAGGTGCAGAAATTCGGCGCGGCAGTTCGTTGCGCGCCGAGGCCAGGCGACGGTCCATTGCGTGTCGAAACGCGGCGATTCGTTGCGCGCCGAGGTCAACACTGAAAATCTATAAGTTCTGGTCTCGCAGTCATTGGGACATTTTGCAAATGTCAACGGCGTTGGATATTGAAAGTTCGCAATCCATTCCAACGCTCGCCATGCGCCATCGCCATCGATGCGCTTAGCTCATCGCCATCGCGGCGCAAAGCTATATCCTTTATCGCAGCCATCGCACTCGCCTGACCATCGCAGCGCTGACAATCGCTATCGCTCCCATCGCAACGTTGGCCATCGCTATCGCTGCTATTGCAGCGCTGACCATTGTTATCCGTTCCATCGCTGCGCCATCTTTCTCATCATTGCGTCATCTCTCTCCATCGGTGCGCCATTGCTCTCCATCGGTGTACCATCTTTGTCCATCTCTCTCCATCAGTGTGCCATCTCTCTTCATCGGTGCGCCATCGCTCTCCATCGCTGATTCATTGGGCCATCTCCTGCGCCATCTCTCTCCATCGCTGCGCCATTTATCTCCATCGCTGCACCATCTCTTTCCATCGCTGCGCCATCTTTCTCCATCACGGACTCTCTCCATCGCCGCGCCATCTATCTCCATCGTTCCTGCGCGATCTCTTCTCCATCGCTGCGCGATCTCTCTCCATCTTTGCGCCTTGTCTCTCCATCTTCGCGCCATCTCTCTCCATCGCTCATCGCAGACTCTCTCCATCGCTGCGCCATCTCTCTTTATCGCTCCTTCGCGATCTCTTCTCTATCGCTGCGCGATTTCTCTCCATCGCTCCTGCGCGATCTCTCTCCATCGCCGCGCGTGTCCATCGCTGAGTGATCACTCTCCATCTCTCTCTATCACTGCGCGATCTCTCTCCATCACTGGGCTCCCTCCATCGCTGCGCCATCTATCTCCATCGCGCCTGCGCGATCCCTCCATCGCCATTGTATTGTTGTTTTAGTCCGCCGTCGGTGTAGCCGCCCATCATTGTGGAATCACACGAAACAAATGTCTGGTATGCCTAATGAAGGTTTAACGCGACGAATTTCACTTTTATCAATACTTTTGCTTATTGAACTGATCTCTAGATCAACATTAGTTAGGCATTAAATGATTTTGTTCAATAACTAATCTCGGTCATCGCTGCGCCAACTCTCTCCATCGGTGCGCCATCTATCTCCATCCGTGCGCCATCTCTAATTATCGTTGCGCCTGCTCTCTCTATTGGTGCGCCATCTTTCTCCATCGGTGTGCCATCTCTCTCCACCGGTGCGAGATGTCTCCCGATCTTTCTCCATCTATCTCCATCGCTGCACCTTCTTTCTCCATGTATCTCCATCGCTGCGCCATCTTTCCCCATCTATCTCCATCGCCGCGCCATCTTTCTCCTTCTATCTCCATGGGTGCGCCATCTTTCTCCATTGGTGTGCCATCGCTAACCATCGTTGTGCCTGCAATCTTCATTGCTGCGCCATCCTTCTCCATTAGTGCGCCATCTCTCTCCATCGGTTCACGATCTCTCTCAATCAGTTCGCGATCTCTCTCCCTCGTTGCGCCATCTACCTTCTTCCCCGGAATACATCGTACGTTCATTATAGCTGTCTCGAGACTGAAAGATGCCCCGAATTCAGCTATAATGACCGTACTTTGTATTCGGGGGAAGATTGTATCTCCATCTATCTCTCTCGGTGCGCCATCTCTCTCTATCGGTGAGCGATCTCTCTCCATCTGTCTTCATCGGTGCGTCGTCTCTTCATCGGCGCGTGATCTCTCTCTATCTCTCCATCGCTGCGTCATCTTTCTCCATCTATCTTAAAAAAATACTACGCCATCTTTCTCCATCTATCTCCATCGCTGCCTCATCTTTCTCCATCTATCTCCATCGCTGCGCCATCTTTCTCCATGCCTGCAGTTTTGAATTCGGATTGAGTGTGGTGAACAAATCCGAGTAACTCGCGCTTCTTCTCGGCCCAAAAAATGAAGTCATTTTCTATGTGCGAATTTCTTCGCTCTTGAAACAACCAGGAACCTAATTTCTTACTATACGGTGAATAAGTCCGAATCAACTCGCAGTTGTACCCTTAGTTTCGAAATCGAAATGCTCGTTTCAAGTGTGAATTTATTCGCTCTTGAACCAACCAGCCCCCTACATTTGTTATTGTATAGTCGATAAGTCAGAATTAACTCGCACTTGTACTCTCAGTCTCGAAATCGAAACACTCGAGCGGTAAACTCGCGCCTCTTCTCGACCAAAAAACAAAGAAGTCCTTTTCTATTTGCGAATTTACTCGCTATTGAACCAACCAGGAAGGTAATTTCTTATTGTACGACGAAATTGAAATGCTCGTTTGAAGTGCGAATTTATTCGCACTTGAGCTAACCACGCCCCTAAATTTCTTGTTGTTTGGTGGATAAGACCGAATTAACTCGCACTTGTACTCTCGATCTTGAAATCGAAAAACTCGAGTAAACTCGCGCTTCTTCTCGGCGAAAAAAAATTGTAATCCTTTTCTATGTGCGAATATATTCGCTCTTGAACCAACCAGGAACCTAATTTCTTACTGTATGGTGAATAAGTCCGAATGTACTCACACTTTTCATGATCTACGTGCTACTCCTTCAATGTGCGAGTATATTTTCTTCTGGACCAACCACGAATCTATTTCCAACTGTATAGGGCATAAATCCAAGTCAGCTCTCAGTTGTGATCGCCCCTCAATGCGACGCACTTTTCTATGTGCAAATTTATTCTCTCTTGGACCATCCAGGAACCTGATTTCTTTTTGTATGGTGAATAAGTCCGAATCAACTTGCACTGTACTCTCGTACTTGTACTCTCGCCTGAATGCAAGTACGCCCCTTATTCTATGTGGGATAAAAAGTGCGAGTTCACTCGGACTTATCCAAACCACTTGCACATCAAACTAACTATTAGGAAGAGCAATCCTTCAACCAGCACAAGAGAACGAGTGGGAGAGGAGTCGGACTTGAGTCTCTTGGACCATCCAGGAACCTTATTTCTTACTGTATGGTGAATAAGTCCGAATCAACTCGCACTTCTACTCTCGTACTTGTACTCTTGCCTAGATGCAAGTACGCCCCTTATTCTATGTGGGAGAAAAAGTGCGAGTTCACTCAGACCTATCCAAACCACTTGCACATTAAACTAACTATCAGGAAGAGCAGTCCTTCAACCAGCACAAGAGAACGAGTGGGAGAGGAGTCAGACTTGAGATACCACTTGACCTTCAAATCAGGGTCTGGAAGTGCCACAACGTCCCTGGTTGGTTAAAGAACGAATACACTCGCACATGCATAGATTACACGAGCGTGAGAAAACAAAATGGATTCAAATACTATTGTTTCATTGTTTTGTGATAAATATTAGAAATGCGAGTTTACTCCCTCTTGTTTATTTCCCTGACCTCGTTATACGTTGACGTGATTTTCTTGTTGTACAATTTTCATGTGAATCGTCTCTTCAAATGGGTGTCCAAACCGTCCCTATGTCATGCCACCGCCACCGTCACGACAACGCGAAGAAGACGATGTTCGAGAACGTAGTTCTTGTGACATCAGCCCGGAAGCTCCCTTTGAACGACCTTGCAGTTTGAAAAGGGAGTTCTCGATGTTGACCCCGACGAACCATTCAGGCTCCTCTACGACGTCCAGTTGGCATCGTTTTGTTCGCTTTACCGACGTTCCCGACGGTCGGCGCGTATCTACAGAGCTAATCCCCGATAGTGAGGGTATTCGGGATATGGAGACGTTTCCCGGTGGATTGATGTTCGTGGACACAAATTTCTGTGGTGTGTCCGAAACGACTGGATCAGATCTCAGGCGGACAACGGGTAGACTATGTGAAAGCATTGAAGTTATCCAACCCCTAGCATTTGACTATAGTCGCTCGTTGGTGGATACAGACTTCTGCGGTACGCCCGATGTCTACGAGTCCATCAAGGCGGACTTGGAAGCGGCGGGTCAGACCGTCGTTTCGGAGCAAGTCTTCTACTCCATATGAAGGAAGTACTTGTGGCATGCCGACCTTGCCAAATCCAACTCGTTCACAAAGTGTGGCGAGTGTGTCCGCCTTAGACTGACCAAAGATAACGCCCTTCGCCTTGAAGTTCGTGACCGTAAGGATTTTTATGAAAAGCACCGTAAACACCAACTAGATCAGGTCGCTCACCGTGAGGATTACGCTGATTGGAAACTTTGTTCCATTTTGAACCCCGCGAAATACCTTTGCGTATAGTGGATGGAATGGATCAGAAAAAAACAATCATTCCTCACATCGGCATGTATAATTACTCCAAGGATTATCGACACGACATGATGATGAAAACGAACTTGACCGCAGTTGTAGCTCACGGCAGGAAACCGTCCATTTATGTTTACACGTATTTGCCTTTCTATGCGCACGGTTCCGATGGTACCATGACGTGCGTTATGCGGACTCTATGTAAGTTGCAGGCGTCGGGACTGAAATGGCCACGCCACCTCGGAATCCAGGCGGACAATTGCTGGAGGGAAAACAAAAACCAATACCTTATGTGTTTGGCCTCTCTTCTGGTGAAATTCGCGATTTTCGAAGATGTCGAAGTGGGGTTCATGCTTGTTGGCAACACGCATACCGACATAGACGCGACTTTTAGTGTTTTCTCGAAAAAGCTGAAGGACAACGACGCTTACACCATGAAGCAGTTGTTCTCGCTTATCGAGTCGTTGCACAAGATACCGCCGAAGTGCACCGAGCTCGATCACATTGTCGATTGGCGCCGGGTAGTGGATCGATACGTCGACAAAAGTATCATCGGCGTGTCGAAACCGCATCTGTTCAAATTCTACATGCGTGACGGCAGTCCCGTCATGGTGTACAAAAAGTACTGCACCGATGCGGAATGGATGCCGGAAGGCACACCAATTCACTGGTTCCCGGTTGTCGATGGAGAGTATGCAGGCCCTACCTCCCCTCCACAACCATGTGTTATTCCCCGTGTCGTTAAAGAGGATTTTCGAATGGCTCGTGACAGTGTCCAAAAATTCCTGGATGTCCTCGAACAACAAAGACACATGGGGCAGACATATAGGAAGGAGGAGGTCGACAAGCGGGAGGATGTTTTGTCTTACTGGAAAACCATCTTCGTCGAGGCGGACGATATGATCGAAGAGGAAAAGAAGAAGGAGATGAGAGAGGGTGAGGAAGAGGATATCCTCGGGGCGAACGAGCCAGAGATCTACCCTCACGCCTTCTGGCCACAATCAATCGAAACTGTGGATAAAGTTCAAAAAACCGACCCTCCTTCGTCAGAGGCTTCGCTTATATATGTAGGACCGAGGGTGGGCCGTCCAAAAGTGGACTTCGACCCTCGACGCCATATAAACAAAGGTGATTTTGTGATTGTTAGGCCACCCGATAAGGAACTGTCTCAAGGTGTCCCATTCTGGATTGGTAGAGCACAGTCTGAGGTTGTGGACGACCGTTCCTCTCCTCATTTCGGTTGTTTATGTATACAGTGGTGAGTGCCTACATGTCACTCGTCCGATTTTCGTGAAAGGTACTCCGGCGCTTGGACGAAGAGGTGAAAACTTTCCTCTTCAAACGAGGAACAATGGCAACGCACCGAAACCGTGGTTTATTCCTGGAGAAGACCCTTCCGGAAAGGGACGGATGAAAGCAAATTCGTGATAGGCCTTACGATACCGACATCCGTCTGCGAGAAAGCACTTGTGGCCTTGGGGGATGGCTGTCTTTTCGATCCATCCGACATGCCCGTTTAGGTAAATGCGAACTCATTTGGATTTGTTAGCTACGAACTCCGCAAAGATAATGATGAGACGTTAACTGCGAACTAATTTCGATTTCTTGTCCTGCAGGATGGATGAGGACAACACATCATCGTGCGACGTTGTATACGAGACAGCGTCCTCCGAAACCTTGTCGTATGCGAGCAAGTATTCCTTTTCGATCGAGAATGTGGACGGGGATCTTATCATCATGAACAAAAATATTTGGGCACGAGGAACGGTCAGTCTTGGCAGCGATTATCTGCATATTGAAGTTGTGGTCGGCCTCGACGGTTACATTGAACCCGAAACACGTGTTATTGATGGACAAACTACAATAGTTCACGATAGAAGGTGAAATATGTGGTACCTCTACTGAAGTTTAGAAGAAGTCCAACTTTGGGAAGTTTTATCCAGTTAGGAGGAGAACCTCGATGTCGAGGATATGGTAGATTCGTGGGACTCACTGCGCTTAGAACAAGACTGGGATTGTATGGACGACCAGCATGCTAAACTTTGCATTTGATATTGCATCGGGAAGCCGCTGTTCCGTTCCCCTGTGACCATAGACTACCATGGCCGATCTCGTCTGTTCAACCGTGGCACCCTTGTACTAACTATTTTCACGATGGCCAAGCTTGATGGTAAGCGAATTAAAGTTTTCTTCCTTGTGAGGGACGACTTTCGCGAGCCCAGGTCTGAGAGTGCTATGAAGCGCTTCGGTGATCGATTCGAAATAGATCCTTCGCTCGCAAAAAAATTGAATCTAAGGGTTGACTGTTTGGTGCATGCCCAACTTCACTTCCTTTTCAGATTATGTGAGGAGATATTCTTCTCGTTGGAACACAAGGACAATTACAATGACTACACTCTACGAAAAGTTTCGCATCACCGTTTGGGTGTCCAAACATTGGAATTCGTAGGTGGTAGGCGGAGACAGATCTACGATTGTCCTTACTATGACGATGGACACCATCTCCGCCCTGACCTGCTATGTGAGCCTTCCTATTTGGAGATTTCCACAACTCCGAGTTAGTTTGCACTTTGCTGCTGTACTCATAGGAAAACCTCGTGGTTCATCGACGACCGCGTTGTTCACATTAGTCTGAGTCAACTCGTTATTGTTGTCACTGTTTCCACCCCGCGGCTCTGCTATTTTCGCTTCTCCTGTCCGTCGCACAATTGGAAGTACGGACACCCTGTAACGAAGTGCGAATCTATTCTCAGTTATCCGATCCCCGGTAGGCCGTTTCTCCAAACCGGATTCCCGACCTCGCAAGTTACGTCGTTATTGTCATGTGCAATGCTCACCCTCATTTCCTTTTCTTGATATGTCCGTTTCGACATAGTCCCCCCTGCATGTGTCGCGTGCTTCACACCCTCGCATCATCCTTGCACAATTGGGAGTGGGAATATACTCGCAGTTTCCATTTGTGCTAAGACTACGTGTGTTCGTTTTCATTTTTCTTGTACCTTGCACAATAGGAAATACGGCCACCCTTGCGAATACATTCTCAGTTATTAGACCCCGAGTAGACTGTTCCGTTGCTCCTTTCAATAGATGTGTGTGACTTCGCTTCATTATGAACTGGTGTAAGTGGGAGTATACTAGCAGTTGCCATTCCTGCCAGACTCCGTGGACGTCATCGCTAACATGCTACCTCGTGCTTCCACACGTAATGCAGGATGAACTCTAACTAGACCTCGGTCCGCGCAAGCGCTTCTAGCTCGTCTCACGGCGGCGTCTCGCGAGACCGGATTCCTGATCTCGGTCTCCTCATTTTGGATAAGAATATATGGGAGTATGAGCGAGTGAACTGTTCACGACCATATCTGAACATCGAGTCGGATGTTGCGCCGGATGGGCAAGTTCCCGTGATATTGAGGATGGGCGCCACCGCCGATGACCTTGTGGTCGATAGAGATATGGATTGGAACTTCTGGTACCTGTGCTCCTTGGAAGACGAAATTGATGTAGAGCCCGTCGGCGAGGAGGGAGATCCAGAACTTGTCACTCCTGAGGAGATGACGGACGCGTGGCGCGTCGTCAGTGCAAAGCAGAGTTGGTCAGATGTTGACAGGAGGCACATAAAGCTTTGTGCCTGGTTTTGCCTGGGACAACCGGTTGTGCCTGCACCGGTCATCATAGATTATTACGGTCGCATTCGGGTATTCAACCGTTACACGATGGTCGTGCGCTGTTCACGGCCGTGAAGGTTGACGGTCGAAAGATGAAAACGCTTTTCATTGCAAGGGAGGAGTTCCGAGGAGTCACCCTCAATTCTGTGCAAGCGTTTCGCAGCCCCACGGTCAGGGGTGCACTCGGACGCTTCAGAGATCGGTTATCGCACGATGCGGCATTAAGGAAGGAGCTCAACTTCAGAGTTGATTGTTTGGTGCACTCTCAGTTGTACTACGATTTCGATAACTGTAACGAGATTTCCTGGAAAGTGGAATATAAGGACCACAACTTAGAGGCTGTTTTTCGAGAGGAGGAATACCGTCTGTTGACGGTCCGTGATGTGTACGACTGTCCGTACTATCACAACGGACATCCTGAATATCTGTAAGGAAAGTGGTCCTCAATAGGAGAGTAGTCTGACCGTTCCACATGAATGACATGCAGGAAATGAGTCGAGATTAAGCGGCGGTTGCAAGACTTGCGCTCGCTTGCGAAGTGCGAATCTATTCTCACTTATTAAACCACATGAATGACGTGTAGAAAATAAGTCGAGATTAAATGGCGGTTATAGAACTTGCGCTCTCTTTCGAAGAGCGAACCAATTCCCAGTTATCGAACCCTTTTGTGCACATCAAGATCCTGTATTTGTTGCTTATGCACTCGGGTCTTTTTAATGCACTCGGGAGAATCGCAACTGACAAGCTTCCTTGTGTTTCTCCGCTGATGCAGAATGGATATCGGTACTTCGCCGCAGAGTACGAACTCCTCAGCGCCGGACATCGATCTGATCATATTGTCAAGGAATATTTGGGAAGAGATTGGGCCTTGTGCTGTTGACCATGAAATTGAAGAAAATAACAATGTAGTTGAGGATTACTTCTCACAGTATACTACATTGTCCAACATAGTTTCTCCATTCAAGATATGGGTTTCACCATACTACAGACCCTCTCCCTCAATACTGTTCAGTCTGCTGAAGAGCGCACGCTCTACCATCCTATTTATCCCCATGCATCGGCCCCATTGCCCGAACGGGCCGGTACCGATTTCCAAAATATTAATCGCAAAATGATAAAATAATAATTTAATTTAATTTAATGAAACTCAAAAAAAAGAAAAAAAAAGAAAAAAAGAAAAAGGAAAAGCAACTTAGTAAAACGTGCAGGCGGCCACCCGACGCTCCTTCAAGCCTTCTCGAAATTGCTGCTCTGTTCCACGAGAACCAGATCCGTCAGATATAACACTGCTCACGTCCTTCCAATTTTGCTCTCGTAGCATTACAGGCTCGTTCCAGGGCGCATTTCTCTGGTGCCGCCGAATAGGTTGACCAAATCTTCCCAGACCGGAGTATTTGGACCGAAAACTCGAACAGGTACCCCTAAGTGTACCTGGTCTGAAGCACCCGGAATAAAGCTCTAGCGTGAATCTTGCGGGTTAATTATGAACCTAGTTCGTCAACTGTTAGAGATATAGACCGGAGTACTCAGAATGGAAAACGAACAGATACCATTAAGTGTACCTGGTCCGTAGGAGCCAGAGAAAGCTCCGACGTGAAAACCTGCAAGTGAATCGCGTAGTACAACTGGTCAGATTCATACATGAGATACTGCCGTTTACAGATCGAAAAAGACAAACCCGAAACTGGACAAACCCGAAACTGGGGTACCTGTCGAAGGGTCTCAACCCTAGTCCCAGTCGTTATAACACCGAGAGAGTTTCTGAACCATTTCGATCCAGACCCCTTTAAGCTTCTTCTCGACCTTGTCTAGGGCGGAGAAAATCATCCAACTCGAAAATCCTGCCCCTTTCTGTTCTCGATGAAAGGTGATCACAAAAAGGGGTAGGAGTGCGTCACAATTAGTATTGGAATTGATTCGATAAATATTTCCTATTAAGTTTGCAATTTTTTGTTCCCTAGGTCCAAAGGACAAAAAAAAACGCGTGATCATGTATTTGGGCTTTCTTGGGTCGGCCCATATACTCTCCGCGTTTTTAAATTTGTGCAGCATAATAATCTCAGTTGGATCCTCAAGCACGAACAACTTGGTTTCCAAAAATTCCAGAATGTTCGTTCCTTGGTCCGTACGTTCCAATTGCAAATCTTTGTGATAACATGTACGGATTCTTCCCATAACAGTTGTAGCTTCCATCATGTCGTGTTTATAAAACCCGATAAGCAATAAGTCATCAACATATCGCTTGCCGAAAAGTAACTTAGCGTCTTTGCCCAGACTCCTCAGGAGCTGGTTTTCCGCATACATGCAGACCAGGCAGGCAAGGGGCGGGCTAGCTTGCCCCCCCATAGGGATACCCTTGCATTGTCTTAGAATCTGCCCGCATGACTTGAAAAAACCGTGGTTCAAAATAAAATCAACGAGTTTCTCGAGGTCGCCTAGGCGGAGTGACTTCTAGCCCCCTTCCCTGGCCGATTTACCAATAGTTGCGCCTTTCCCTGTTACCTGAACCCGCACCCAGTGCTTCTCTTTGTCCCGTATTTCAGAAAAAATCCAGTGGACAGACCTGCGAACTTCCTCGTGAGGTGTTTTAGAGATTATCTCCTTTGTATCGTAGGTATGTGCTATGATCTTAAGGCCATCCCTCTGTGCTTTCCTGTTTACAATTGACAAGTTATTCTTTAATTTATTTCCAGCCATTACATTGAAGTGGGAACTCTTTGTATTTCTAATGAGAAAATTTAAGGTTTTGACGAGTAGCCTGCTCGCATGTCGCACTGGGCTCAGATAGGAAGGACAGATTGGTCTCTTTTTGTTCAAGTCATTATCCTTACTCATAATGAAAGCATTTTGTAGTTTCCCCTTTCTATCCCAGATTGCGATTCTCCCCAACTTCATTGTCTTAAGAACTTCACATTCTGATTTTTTTTCAAGTTTGAAATCGGCATTCTCGTTGAATGTTTGTTTCATCCCGGACTAGTATAAAAAAGGACATTCAACGAGTGTTGCCCCAGAATTACGATCCAAGGGTGACATAACCAAACCCTCAAAAACACCTTTCAAACCCAGAATGTATTCGCTCAGGACAGTGCTGGCATGGGCCGACGTAGTTCTGGTGAGACGTAATGAGAAATATACAGTCATAAGCACACACAAACACACAAGCTAAAAACACACACACCCTCTCTCTTAAATTAAAAAAAATCAAAAGCTTAAAATTAAAAAATTAAAAACTAATTAAACAAAAATTATATTAAAAATAATAATAATAATAATAATAATAATAATAATAATAAATAAAATACAAAATTTAAAAATATATTTACAAATAAAATAAAAAATAAAAAAATAAAAAATAAATTAAAAAAAATATATCCTACCCCTTAAGCGCGGTGGGCCCGCGGGGGGAGGTCGTGTTCCACTGCGCGCTGAAATCAGCCCGAAGTTTTGATTCGGGTCGGCGGATGAAGGCGATCGAGGGAGGGGTGTTGTGCAGAGTGACGCGCGTACCGAATTGTTCACAGCGCGCCACTAAAAGAGAGAGAGCGCCTACGGGGCCGGGTAGACGGCGGGCGTCAATATGCATTAATATCAGAACGCGCCCGCCGTCGGATTGCAAGAAAGTGTCGTTTCGTGCCCCGGCCCCTTTTTTCTTTTCTTTTTTTAATTTTTGATTTTGTATATTCTTGAATTCATTTTTCTTTTCCTTTCTTGAATTCGTTTTTCTTTTCCTTTCTTTAATTCGTTTTCGCTATTCAATATCTGAACGCGCCCGCCGTCGGATTGCAAGGAGGTGTCGTTTCGTGCCCCGGCCCCTTTTTTCTTTTCTTTTTTTAATTTTGGATTTTGTATATTCTTGAATTCGTTTTTCTTTTTCTTTCTGAATTCGTTTTTCTTTTTCTTTCTTTCTTGAATTCGTTTTTTTTTTTCTATCTTTAATTCGTTTTTCGTTATTCGTTTTGTCTCCTGGTCGGCGTGTCGTTTTGGCGGCAAGCGCCGGCGTCGGCGCCGACAAAAGGAAGCGGGGTGGCGGGTGACCCACCTCCACCCTCAGACCCCCACACCTGCACCCCACCCTCA
>BFEA01000724.1:210429-226582 GCA_003427395.1 Chara braunii | reverse complement strand
GGCCATTAGTTTGCGAGATATTCCGAATTCCTGTCCTAACTCACTAGCCTTGACCCAGACACGTTCCCCTACCTGAAATGTGGACTGCCTGCGATGTTGGCTCTCAGAAGCAATCATGGATTGCTAAGCCTTCTTCATATGTTCAACAGCCTCTTGCAGCAACTTCTCATATTGCACACCGTATTCAAGTGTGCCTGGAGTTGCAGCAGGTCAGTTTTCAGGTAGGAGGAAGTCTAATGCTGATTTAGGCTTCCATCCTAAGTGCAACTGGTTAGGACTAACGCCGGTACTGCTATGTATAGCATTGTTGTATAGGCTGGCGATGAGAGGTAACTGCTCATCCCAGTCATCCTGGCTGGGCTTGATGTAATGCCTCAGCAAGTGTTGTACAACTCTATTCATCTGTTCGGCTTGTCCGTTGGCTTCAGGATGATTCCCTGAAGTCATTTGAAGTTGACTGCCCATCTGTTCCGCAGTCTTCTTCCACAGCTCACTTGTAAATCGGACGTCTCGGTCACTAATGATGGTCTTTGGTAAACCAAAGTCCCTTACCCAGTTGTCCTTGAACAACTTGATGACGTATTCTGTCCTGGCTGTCTCTGGCATTGGTATTAGTCTAGCGTACTTGGTGAATCGCTCAATGATGACGAAGATGTGCCTCTTACCACTCTTGCCGTTCACAAGAGTGTCCATGAAATCCATGGAAACACTCCATCCTGGACCATCAGGAATAGGTAACGGTTTCAATAACCCAAGTGGTGATGAGTTCGCGGCTTGTCCCGCTGACAGACTTGACAGGTCTCAACATACTTCTTCACGTCATCTAACATTCTAGGCCACAAAAATCGCTGTACTAAGTTAGCACTCGTCTTCTTGTAGCCAAAGTGCCCAGTTGCGTCATGACATTCTCCTAAAAATAAACTACGCAATTGTTCACTATATGGAACTACCAATCTCTTTACTCCGGCCTTATCAAGATAGATTAGCCCATCCACCATCACAAACTCACTTTCTGTGGCCTTGTCTTTTGGCTGAAGTTTGTGGATGATGTCCATCGTGACAGGGTCTTCCTGATAGGCTCCCACCAATGATTGAGTTACTTAATTAGATACACCGAATTCAGAAACTAGCGCACCTAGGTAGTCTGCTCTACGGGATAGCGTGTCTGCAACCTTGTTATACTCTCCCTTCAGGTACTCAAGCTTGAAGTCATATTTGTCTATGACCTCAATCCATCGCTTGAGTGCATCAGAAAGAGCCAATTGAGTCTTGATCCATTTGAGGGTCTGATGATCAGTCCTCAGATAGAAGAACCTTCCTAGAAGGAAGTGTCTCCAATGGACAAGTGCCTTGTAGAGAGCATAGAGTTCCCTTTCGTAGGTGGACTTAACCAACTTCTTCGATGGCATCTTCTTACTCATGTACTCAATCGGTCTCAACTTTTTCCCATCCTGCTAAGCCAGCACTGCACCAATGCCGTATTGACTTGCGTCAGTGGTCACTATGAATGGCTTTTGCGGATCGGGAACCATGAGAACTTCATGATTCATGAGTGCATGCTTCAATCTCTTGAAAGCACCCTCGCACTCATCACTCCAGTCCCACGGTGTGTCAAGTCGAGTTAGATCAGTCAAAGGAGAGGCGACTGTAGAATAGTTATTGACGAAGTTCCTAGAGTAGCCGCACATTCCTAAGAATGATCTGACCTCAGTGACGGTCTGAGGTCGTGGCCAGTCTCGAATACTAGCCACCTTCACATCTTCCGGCCTAATCCCCTCCGCGGATACTTCATGACCCAAGTATAGTATCTTAGTGCGGCCAAACTCGCACTTCTCTAAGTTGACCTTATACTTGTGTTGTCGCAGAAGTGAGAGARYTGTCTCAACATGCTGTGCGTGCTSCTCGGSAGACTTACTAAAGATCARAATGTCGTCTAAGTAGACCACGACAAACTTATCTAAATGGTCATGGAAGRTCCGATTCATAGCGTGCTGGAAYGTACCCGACGCATTACAAAGACCGAAAGGCATCACTACAAACTCATACAGACCATATCTAGTCTGAAAAGTTGTCTTGTGTTGGTCCTCAGGTCTTATTGCGATCTGGTGATATCCGGATTTCAACTCTATCTTTGTATAGTACTTGCATCCCTGCACCCTATCCAATAGGTCGTCTATGCGAGGTAGAGGCTCTGCGTTTTTCATAGTAATGGCATTGAGGCCCCTATAATCAATGCACATCCTCAAAGTACCCCCCTTCTTTGGTACGAATATCACAGGTGAGCCGTAAGGGAAAGTACTAGGACGAATCCATCCCTTCTCTGTCAGCTCTTTGAGTTGCTTCCGAAGTTCATCCAACTTGGCAGGGGGCATCCTATAGATCCTTCCCTTTGGGGTCTTACTCCCTGGAATGATTTCTATAGCGTGGACGACTTCCCTATCAACAACTCTTGTGGGCTCCTCGAACAGATCAGGGAACTTAGCAACGACGCGTTCTATCTCTGGGGGTGTTTTAACGGCCTCCCCCTTCTCAGAGACATGAACAAGGTACATACCCTCTTCTTTGTTTTGCTTGTAATAGTTGTAGAACGCTGATGCACACAAGCAGCAATAGGTATCTACAATACTGCTGGCCTTGAACTTAGTCAATCTGACAGTTCGGCCATCGGGCAACTTTTGCTTGAGCACCTTCTTATCCCAGTCGAACTGGGGCTTAGCCACTTCGAGGTAGTACATACCTAACAACATTTCGAAAGGTAAGTCGTCACTAACCAAGAACGAGATCTTATGGTTAAGCTCGCCTCCTCCATACGAGAAGGTACAAACTACGTCCTTGATGTAGTCTGTCACTATCATGCGCTCCTTGTTGGCCATAGTAGATGCTACTGGTCTACTAAGGTGCCATACCCGGTCTTGTAGGTGCAGCCTTTCCAAACAATCGCGACTTATGTAATTTCATGTGGATCCGTTGTCTATAAAGGCACCACATTTGCGGCCTCCTACATCCACTTCCACCACGAAATGTTCCCCTCTATGACCCTTCTTTAGCGCCACCCAAGACTCGCGAGGGTCCTTGTTTGACCACTCGCCTTCTAAGTCTTCTAAGGCCTCAGACACATCTAACGTACAAAGCATAGTTTGGTCTAGTTGTGTCTGCGGGGTGACTAAGGAGTCATTAGCTTCGGCCTTGTCATGAAGTGAGGAGGGTATCATTCCCACTTCATCTTGAGTAGAAGCCGCTACTACTTCCACTGGCCCTACGCGTTTCCTGAGCTAGAAGCCTGGGAATAGGTTGTCCCTACTTTTGGAGCAACCTTTTGCGTAACCTTAGCGTTCTGACACTTCCACTGCGTGTGTCCGTATTCTCCGCATTTGATGCAAGCGCCACGCATTCGGCGATCACGCCACACGTCTTGATCAAGACCTGCCTTTACCCACTCAGACTGTTTGGTCTGATTGGAGGCGACCTTCCCTTGACTCCTAGGTTGGCCCTTCCCTCGGCCACGTGCCTTAGTCTTTACTACCGCGACAAGGGTGCTACCCTCAGCTACCTCCTCGTCGGCATACTCTGAGTCGTCCATCAGGTCAGAGAGCTCATCAATCTCAGTTTGAGTCTCATCAGACTCAACCATCATCAACTTCACCCCCTTCTTCTTCCACTCCTGAGGACTCTTCTTCTTCTTTGAGTCGTTCCCTGAGGTGGGCTGAGCATTGCCTAGTGTGGCCTCAAAGTCTAAGGCTTTTCTAGACAATGTCTCAAACGTGTGGTACTCGGTGCGTGCCTCACTGGCTAGCAAGTTCCTCATGTTCTCACGAAGACATCTAACAAACGTAGTTAAGAGGAACTGGTCATTGTAGTTGATGCCTGGGACGAGGATCAGGCTCTCGACGGTAGTCATAAGCTCCCTAACTGACCTGAACTTGCGTTGGTCCAGTTTGTTAATGGCATCAGTGGCCCTTTGAGCCTCCTGTGGGTTATGCCATCGAGCTTCTACCACCTCCATGAATTGGTCTAAAGTCAAAGACTTAGCCCAATCCGCCATGCGTCTCCCGTATCTGGCCTTCACAACTACACCATCTAACCACTTGGCTGCCTTACCCTCAAGGTAAGACGCCGCAGTTACCACTTCGTCCTCAGGCAAGGTCCTTTTGGCCTTCACCCAAACTGGGACTGTCCTCAACCAAGTGTTGAGTTCCTCGTGCTTTCTCTCGCCTGAGAAGGCAAGAGGCGGTTTCATTGGGGTCTTGGGGTACCATTGACCTTGCGGGTGTCCTTGTGGAGGACTAGCCTCCTGCGGTGGTGTAGCAACCACCGCTGGACCCGAAGAAGAAGACGCAACAGTTTGTGTTGCTGCTGCAGATGTACCACTTGGCTGTGTGCAAGCTTGTACGGCAAAGGGGCTTGACATCGCCGTTAACGGCAACGGCGATTGTGCTGGTGGCCGGAATCCTGGCTTTGTCAATGCATCCAGGATCTGGTCCAAAGTGCTTTGCATGACGTCCATCCTGCTGTCTACGTGCGCATGCAGTGACAACATGTTGTCCTCGACACTTTCAAGGTGTCAGACAAACTCGATTCGTCCAATCCCTCTAGCGCAGCCTTGTCAGCCTCTAACGTATCAAGTCTGGCCGCTTTACTTTTTATCTATTTTTCTCTATTGGTTGCTTTCTTCAGATCCTCCTCTTACTGCTGGCGGAGCCTCTCGACCTGTTGGATCTCTTTGAGCTCCCTCTCATGCGGGGTCAACGGGCTGAACTGCGAGCCCGCCATTTGACAGAAGACTGTCTAGACCCTGTTGACCCGGAAGTGCCCGAGGAACTTGTGGAACTCAGTGGCATTCCCAAATGAGTCCCACTAGTCCCTGACGAGGACGCAGACGATGACGCAGCAGAGCTGGTACCGTTAGCCATTGCTGTTGCTCTGGCTGCTGTTGCCCGCTCTCTTGCTACTCTGTTTGCTTCATGTAGTCCTGCTGCTAGAGCACGGGCTCTACGTTCGGCACGAAGCCGTCTTTCTTCTCCCACGTCTAAGGTCCTGAACACGTGCGGAACCCTTAGTGCATCTGCACGTGCAAGTCTTCTATTGTCTGCTCTATCATCAACATGATCTGACCCACTCATTAGTTAGGCAGATAGTTTCTGCACTAGAATCCCCTAGTGGAATCCTACCACAACATGTATCTGACCGACACCTAATTTTCTAACAATAGTTTTGTCCGGCGAGTACCCTACTATACCGAATCAAGTGGCATGTCTACAACATTCACACAGATTGTCTACATGGTCCAGATGCACCCTGATTTGTTCACTTACAGCAGCATTAATTAGAACTGGCTATGGTAGCATACTACAGTCCTACACTAATCTGTCTGTGAGGTTAGTAGTCCGTCAACCAACTAATCAAAGATACAAAAAGACAATGTAGCAGATGTATGATTGATGGGTATGGTTGTGTATACAGTTGAGCACCAATTAGAACCTACCCTCCCGCCATCCAACATACCGAATAGCATCATTGAGCGAGCAGTGTCTTCGTGTGTGAATCGGCCCACCCCTATGCCCAAGTTGTCACCGAGCAAGCCAGCCCAACCACTCTTATTTACCCTCGTACGGCGACGAGCCTTCCTGTCCATGTGATCTGGCTGATCAGGAGGAATTTATAAAGCGCCCCCATCTCTTCACGAATTATTTAACGTCGCAGTCAGGACGACGATCACATCCAGATTCACAATAAACTCCCAATCAGAAATATATATAGACGGTCAGGTAAGCGTCTGTCATGGGCTGGCACACCCGAAGCAACTTCTATTTGACGCAGCAAAGTGCCTTAATAGACAGCAGCCATCGCATGCTTGACCTACTCCCATTGGGTTGGCATGGTGACCGTGACCCAATGCTTCGACCAGGGCCCTTCAGAGGCACCGCCCTTTCTCCTTCCAGTATGCTTCCGGGAAGATTGTCGTCTCTCAAGGTAGCGCGCTCACGACACCTCACCAAAAGAGAGGACTCTCAAGTTGGACTCACTTCCTCACGATAAGAAGAGATTGAGAGAGTAGATAAGGCAAGGGAACAACGTACCTGGAGATAGCTGCCCCCAACCACAGATTTCTCACCAATTGAGCTGATGTTGCATTTGATGACCGGTCATGACCTCGGTACCACCCACAACGCAATGCAGTGCCACCTTAGTCCAATGTCACATCAACATGCTCTCATCATCAATCAAACATTCCGCTGTAACTCACGGCAAACAATGTCGTAATAGCCTTCCGTTGCACCCCTCTCTACCCAGGGCGTGCACCTATAGTGGCCTGACGTCACAAGTACCCACTGCGAAGAAGCATCATCAACGCACCAGGTCTGTACAATGCCAACATGCCAAAGGTAAGTGGCGATCAAACCAGCTCTGATACCAAATTGCATGGAACATGAGTATGGACGAAGCACAAAAATCTAGAATGCAAAATCACACTGAAGTCCAAGTATTCAAAGCCAAAGCAGATAGCACATGGGACCGAGTAACCATCCCATTGAGAATGATACAGAAGAATCGTGAGTCAATGTCCATGCCCAACAGGGCAACACCAACAGCATAACCCAAATGTAGCTCTCTCTTGTGAATGGGGTCAGGCGCCCTATCTACTCTACAGCCTATCCTACAACTACAGCAATGAACAGCAACCAGACAACTTGACTACCAGCGAGTGATGATGTCAACACCAATGCAGACCTCCACCATCACCAGGTACGTGTCCTCTTCCCCACACTCTCCCTTGTTACCCACACAGCGCCCTTCACCTCCGAAGTACCACCTTCGTCCTTCACCCCTCTGCGCCCTCTGCAGCCCGGCTATGGTCGCCACGCGCCCAGTGCACAGGCAGCGCCCTACCGCCTAGCACATGCCTGCCTTGCACTATCTCTTAGCGCTGCGCAGCAGCCAACAACTCGCATTTGCGCAGCGTGCCGGTATTGCCCGCAATGGCCAAGATCCCTGCTGCCTCACCCTGCTTGCCTATATGCCAGTGCAGCGTGTGGGCGGCCTCCCTTCAACCTGTGACCGGGGCCCAGAGGCTGAGGCCAACTCGATACAGTTGGGCCCCGGGGCAATGCAGTTGCGCCTCCTTTATCAAGGCCTGCGGCCAGATTCAAACAGTGGGCCGATTTCCCTTTGGCAGTTTCGGCCTCTCTACCTAGCATGCATTGTCGGCCTCACGTTCGAGTGCCCAGGGCTTAACTAACTCAGAGGCCCTGGGTATTTCAGCATTTGCTGAAATCCGAGACTCGGTGCACTCCAACCAACTGGCGTGCTGCAACTGTATAGACCCCACTTCGTGAAATGTTGGCACAGAGGGCTCTTGTTGATTTGCTGGCTTGCCTTCACTTAGGCCGGGCACTAGGCTTGCTGGGGCCTTAGCCCAAAACATGTACATCATGGCAAGGCCCCTACTTGAGGGCTCAATCCTCACATAAGAGTATAATAACAAAAAAATCAAAACTTAATATTAATAATATAAAATAAGTAATATAAACCAAGTATGACACTAGTTGTTGATAGTTGATATCGACACATAATGAAGATACAAAACCTCAAGTCTCACACATCCGAAGACGTATTCAACATGCAAAGTCGTAACTCACAATTACAGATAGGAAGAGTTCATGTACAGAAAGCGTCCCCGACGCGTTTCGGCGACCCCCGTCGCCTCATCAGGGGGTTTCCACCACGTACCATGCACTAGCCATAACAGTCCATCCAACCCACTTCCATTCGCTCTACACACCAGCGTTCCGGACAACTAGTGTCTATTACGACCGTTAGCCTGAAGAGTTTCCCAACTCTGCTTACCGTCCTATATACCTATGGAAAGTCCAGTATCTCACCTACTGAGTACCAGTGTCGAGAGAGTTCCAAAAGCAAGAAAACACGCGAAGCGACAGATGGACTACCGTCATATTCCAGGTAGACCCACTTAGAAGAATCTAACTTGTTGTCGCAAAAACCCCTACGTACACAGTTCAAATCACTCAGCCTATAGTTCAAAAACATAAATACACAGCAAAAGGAAAAATGCAGACTAACCTCTAAGGCACCGGTTCGAGTTTGGAGATGTGAAACGAAAATAAAATTCAGTCTGCAAATTGATTGTTAACCACTGCATAGGATCCCCCAGCCTACGGTCTACAGGCGTAGACAGGCCCAGCATCGGGCTTTACCTGTTCAGGAGACTATCCTATGCAAGGATCAACAATCCTTATCACAAAACAAAGACAAATACATCCATACCCTGTCAATACATTCCGTACCTCAAATCCACCAAATCACAAACAGATACGTCAACCCCCTGTCACACCATTCATGGGAGTCCATGAAAATGAAAAGAACAGCAAATCTATGCTAGACACATACTCCACATCACTTCAACTATACTACATCACCATTTCATCATCATACTACTGGTTGCTACAAAGGAGCTTGACGGTTGTCTGCCAATACTCATCCTTCCCTACAGCGAATCGTCTCAAAACTCTCTCGAAGCAGTCACCGGGATACAGTTTCAAGCGCGGTTCACGCTTGACAGTCAGCACTCGCAACGGTATCTCTGCACGCAGGGTTGTGTTTTGATCGATCCGATGCAAGTAACCTCCAATGATGGCGTTCTTTAGTTGTTTGCTGCCCCAGGACGAATAAGTTTGGCCGTTCTCGAACACCAAACTTTCGTCATTCCAGATTGTTGCTTCGTTCTTGCTCAACTGCACAGAGCCGAAGAACGGAAAGGACTGTCTTGTCCGGATCTCGCAGCCCAGGTATTGTAGCACCCCGTCACCACAGTCAGTCCTTTTCAACGTTAACCCCCTCGGATAACATTCTTCGAATCGGCAAAGGATCTCCTCATACGCCTGCTGAGGAAGTGCTGCCGTAAGTAGAACGACGTCGTCGATCAAACGTAAGCCGAACACATTCCTTCGCGCCTTACCCCTTTGGTTAAACTTCATCTTGCAAAAGGCACACATAATGCACGCCAATAGGGGGCTTGTGCTCTTCCCCAATTGGGATACCGACAATCTGTTGTAGCAGTACCCCGTTTGCAAAGGTGAAGGTATGACTAAGTTCGAACTTCACATAGTTCAAAACATCCGCCAACTCGATACGCTTCCAGTGATCCGCTCCCGTGGTCGTTCCGAAGGATGCCCCTCTACTGCGAGTATTAACTCGCACGTACGATCTCCCCTTCCCCAAATGGTGGCTAACGATCCACTCCACTGCTTCGACAATATCAGCATGCGGTAAGCGGCTGAACATCTCCTTGATGTCATACGCTGGCGATCTGATCAGGCCAACCTGTCGCACTTTCACAAACTTGTTGTTGATTCGCTGCAATCTTCGAGAAAGATGGGAAATAGATTGTAGGTTAAAGTGTGCATCAATTGGCAGGGTGAACAGAAGATGGTTCAGGGCTTTGGAAACCAACCGCCCCGTCCGGACCAGTGGTTCACTGAAGGTCGGGCAGATTGGTCGGTAACGCTCGATGTCCTTGTGCTTAGGCAGCACATATGAGGTACCAAACTGTCCTTTCCCATCCCACGGTGCGATAGTCTTCATGCCAGATTGATGCAGGTCTTCTCTCATCTCCCTCAAAACTTCACTAACAGGTTGCTTCATGATACGATATCCAGAATTCGTAACGAAAGTCCCCATCATCGCACTATGATACACCGCCGGGCACATGACCAGCGTGTCACCCGGATTGCGATCCAACGGAGTCAGTACGAACCCCTCAAGCTCCTTCTTCACACTAATGACATCATAAAGATCGAGTCCCGACCTCCCATCATCAGATCTTTGCATACATTCCTCGAGTCGTGTCGTGTCAAAATTGGGACACACTCCTTTGAAATTCTTCCATGCCAAAAAACCTTCCGTCAACTCCTTACCCAATAAGACAGCGCGATGTACAGTCTTGTCACGCAGAATATCATTCGCGTTAGACAACAACCGGTGGTGAGATTCGCCTTGGCTTAGTCAAAAGCATGCATGCCCCCCTACATAAGGGTAAGGCAACCCTGTGTAGATACAGGTAGACACCGTGCGAGCCGCAAAGGCTCACTGGTTATGGATAAGGTCTCCAATCGATCGATTCTTAGTCCAAACGATTTTTACCTTCCTCCTAGCACGCTTCTTATAAGCTGTCGGCAATTCGCACCTCATGATTTCGCCATTCACCAGCTTCCGTACTTCTACGAGCTTAACACGGTCATCGAACTTAACTCGAATAGTTAGATCGATCGACATACTCAATCCAAAACATTCACGGATACTTCGGGATAATAGGCGTCGTAGATATCTACGGGTTGACTTCTTATGGAAATCCTTGACCATATTGTACAATCTCATCATTGACTTCAGCCCCCCACGAGTTAAGGCTCGACAGAAAAAGTGGATTCTTAAGCAAGGAGACAAGAATACACTGCAGGAATCCCCCGCCCGATTTCCAAACCTTCAGATATTCAAACTCGACGGTCCCCCCCATCTTAAAATATCTGTTTGCAAAGCTTCAGGGTACAGAGACCATCCTGAAGTCTAATCGTGGACTCCCCAAATCGTTTCTTGATCTTCTTCCAGCTATTACTCCAAACATTACCACCGCTCGATACTATCGAGAACTTCCTCACTCCCGTTTCTTCAATTTTCAAAAGCAACTTCATCAAGTCTACTGACCACTCGGTTTCAGTCGATCTCCTAACTCTAATCGGGTTAATAGTTCTACAACTTGCATCAGACGACTGCTTCCGTTAGTTTCGCCCCTTCCGTTTGCGTAAACGTCCCTTCCTTGTGTTCGGCGCCGCGGAGTTTAAAAAAGAAGACCAGAGTCTAATATATGTTCGCTCAAGATCAGGGAGCTCTGACTTCTCACCGTACTCGACAGGGAGTAGGACATACTTACCCACTCCAAAAGAACCCATCCATCGATGGAAGTGGGTGTGATTCTTGGTTCGACATGCCGACACATGCTCACGCCAGCGGGCGTTCACTCCTCTTGTAGTCCTTCCGACATACTGGTGCTTACAACTCAATGAAACAGCAGCATAGATGCAAGAGCCAATGTTAACAAAATCTACCCCGAAACGTACATACAGCTTCTTCTAGGAATCGACAAACTTACGAAGCCATCTGATCTCACCACGAATTGCCAGTAGGATAACTCCGATCCTCAGAATCTCCTCAGCCACAGCGTCAACACGTCCACAAGCATTCCCGTACTCGGTCAACTCACGTACAATATCCCATATCTCCTCAGTTCCGTAGGGTTCTCACGCTTCATCATCTTTCGGTTCACCTTCATCGACAGTTGTAGTGTCTTCGTCCTCCAACTCAACGGACTCAGATTGCTCACAGCCAGGAATTTCGCCAAAGGCAACTCTGGTGCGATGGCTTGTGATGTCAAAGATCGCCTTGATCTTACCGTTGTAGGTCACTCCTTCGTTCTTGCATATCGACTGGAGTTCTTGAGCGTCTAGGCAACGAATCTCCTCCATGTACCGTTGTAGGTCACTCCTTCGTTCTTGCATATCGACTGGAGTTCTTGGGCGTCTAGGCAACGAATCTCCTCCATGACTTGGTTTCGAAAACGCAGCTTCGCCAAAATATTCGACGGGCTTGTATTGTTCTTCTCCACGTAGGGAGACAACTTGGTTTTAATCTTGTGTTTCGATCTTGTGATGCGCCCAGTCGTCGCTCCTCCTTTTGTTGTCTGCGTCCTGGGAGTTCTTTTTGATGGAGTGATCATCTGACGGCTATCATCAAAGACAGGCTCAGGGCCCCTCTTACGCTTCTCATTGATCGTCAACCTCCCCATCTTCTTGCGCAGTCTCTCGGTCTCACTACTACTGCTCGCATGTTCGGAGTCTTCTTCCGATAGTACCACGACCTTCTTCTTGCCTTTAACCTTCTTTGCGAATTCCACCGCCGAGCCAAGGTTGGCCTCCATCCGTTCGAAAAAATCACCCGTTCGAATCGCCATTCGAATCTCAAATCTCTTGTCAATCTCCGCCTCTCTCTCCGCGTCTTTCTGTAGCTTGGCTAATCGCTTCTTCTCCTTCTTCTCACGGGTTTCTTTCTCTTCACGGATATGCTCCTGTTCTTCCTCCGCTTCCTTACGTAGTCTCTCTTCTTCAGCTTTCTTCGCCTTCTCGCACCGAACGAACTCTGAAACCGAGGCCAAGCTTCGGTTCAATTCTTCGATCTGCCGCTGCAGGGCTTCAGCTTCATCATTCTTCGCTTTTGAGACAGCATTTGGAGATGTCGACCTTCCCCTGCGGGTATCGTGCGACGTCGACGGTCGAGCCCTGTTGGGGCATTGGTTTGCGTAATGTCCACGCTCGTCACAACTGAAGCATCTTGGTGGAGATCTACGGTACGGTCTCTCATGACTTCTATATCCACCACGTTCTTCACTGCTTGATCGATGCTCCCTCCGCGCGTAATCCCTCCGTTCACTAATCTTGAACAACAACACGCCTCAACAAATCAAGTAGAACAACAACAACACCACTTTAATGTAACATCACGCTCACTCCCCTCGGTAACTTCTATCCAATAGTGTTCACGTGTGCAGTCAATAGTTGATATCGACACATAACGAAGGTACAAAACCTCAAGTCTCACACATCCGAAGGCGTATTCAACATGCAAAGTCGTAACTCACAATTACAAAGTCGTAACTCACAATTATAGATAGGAAGAGTTCATGTACAGAAAGCGTCCCCGATGCGTTTCGGCGACCGCCGTCGCCTCATCAGGGGGGTTCCACCACGTACCATGCACTAGCCATAACAGTCCATCCAACCCACTTTCGTTCGCTCTACACACCAGCGTTCCGGACAACTAGTGTCTATTAGGACCGTTAGCCTGAAGAGTTTCCCAACTCTGCTTACCGTCCTATATACCTATGGAAAGTCGAGTATCTCACCTACTGAGTACCAGTATCGAGAGAGTTCCAAAAGCAAGAAAACACGTGAAGCGACAGATGGACTACCGTCATATTCCCGGTAGACCCACTTAGAAGAATCTAACCTGCTGTCGCAAAACCCCCTACGTACACAGTTAGAATACTCAGCCTATAGTTAAAAAACATAGCTACACAGCAAAATGACACTACACATAAACAAATTCGTAATTTATATTAATGAAGTAAAAAATAAAAACTAAAAATTATTTTTTTTAGAAAAAAATATAAAAATAGAATAAAAAAATAAAAATTAAAAAATATATATATAATTTATGTGAATTGTAAATAATAATAATAATAATAATAATAATAATAATAATAATAATAATAGTTAAAAAGTAAAAATAAAAATAAAAATAAAAATAAAAATAAACTGCAAAGTAAATCAAAAACCACAATTTAGAAACACAATGCAATTAATAATAATTTTTACAAAATAACAAGCAATGAGGACACACATCGGAAGGGAAAGCCTTCAACAACAACCACCACCATCACACATACACACGAACAAACAAAAAACTCCCCATAAAAAAACACCAGCTGCACCCAAGTTAAAAAAGTTATGGCTCCCCCACAAACAACCGAAAAAAACAAAAATAAAAAACGCCTCCCCTGGCTACACAAGACAACGTCCGCGACCCACAAACCACCAATTAGAAACGAACCAGATTAATCAATTAAGAAATAAAAAAAAAACACTACATAAATCACGAACTACCACATAGGAACTGAACTCCCGCCAAAACGAAAAGACACATGGAACGTAGTAGGCAACCCATACGACAACACCCTGCAGCTAAAATTCAAAAAAGACCTCACACGAAAGCCCCAACTGAGCAAACAGACACATCAAACACGACACTTGCCTCTCCGAAAAACGACGCAGAAAGATCACTTCAGTAATGAGACATCCCTACCCACCATACTTCAGCAAACGAAAAATTGTCGACTACTGACGAAACAGACAAACCACGTCATACCCTGCCATAACCCGGAATGCTACCTCACGAAAAAACGTGCAAAGCAAACATGGAGAGAACTCTCCCGCCCGCTCCCTCTGCACCCTACACAGCACGCAGACTCCATACTACACTGCATCTACCTATGCTTAACCATTACAAAAGCACACAACCCCCCGCACACAGAAGATTGCTTCACAAAAAACCCCACTGGCTCCAACACTCACACACATTCACGCATATGACATGCTACAACCCTCAATACACAATGACACACAACTTATACATAGCTAGCTATGCATACACTTGCTCCCGCACCACGCAACGAGCGCAAATCCGCGATCTCAACACCGTGCTGCGAACACTTCCTCCTACCCCCACGCAATCACAAGCATCCACCTCCTTCCTAAGAAGTCGAGCATCTCCTCTAGCTCGCCAATACGACTGTGTGCACACACTAGTCCTGACCAAGGGCTACCAAGCTCCTAGCACACGACTGCAATCCGTGTGAGCCAATTCAGGCGGGAGCTACCGGAGATATGGCTGCTGGCGAAGAGGCGTCTTCTTCACCAACCCTCGGCATTCAGGTACGTCCCTAATCACCCTCCCTGTGATGGATACTGTCGTATATGCTAACATAACTCTGCTAATTACTAACGGGAGCCAGAGGATGTCCCTCTGATGAGCTGCTATGGGTGCTCGGCGACGAAAAGCGCACTTCAGGGCGTGCACCCCCCCTATGGTTGTTGTTCAACTGCCATCTCTAACTCTAATTACTAACTCTAACTACTGATTATCTGCTTCCCCCCTAACCGTTCCCGCATTCCTACATCCTCTAAAAACAGTTGATGATTAATATTTCCATACTTAAACTGCTACTAAATTGCGTTGCAATATGACTTAGACATCAGAACTTGTTTCCCGTTAATACGGGATGGCCATGTTTTACACACCCATCACATACATACCCAGATAAAATTTATCCAGTCGCTAAGTTAGGGTCGACTCCCTTGCTGACAAGATCTCCTACGTCAATGCCACATCTGCAATCCGTAACTCTTTGCAGTTCTACATGCTAAACCACCCTTCCACCTTCCCTTCTTCCCCCAACCCCCAATCTGCTTTCACCACCACATAGCAGCGCCCCCGTGCTACGCTCCACACATGCATACACAGATCGTAAACATACACGCACGCTTATACAACATACACCATAGCTATGAAATGGCGACACTGCTGACACTATTGCTAGGCAATCTCGCCTCTCCCTGCGCCTCCACAAACACCTGCAACCGATCGCTTCCAGTGCGATTTCTTGTGAAAAGTAATACTAGTTGCTGATCCGTAAGAACACGAACCTGCCACCTACTCAGCCGTGTGAGTATGATCACGTTCCTCGCCTTTCCGTTCGCAGAATGACAATACATATATATATATGTACTTTTACCCTCCGTTCCCTGATTAAAGTACTATACACTTGAACTCCTGAAGGTAGGGCACAATTAGAATATGATGACAATCAGGGTCTGCCGTACACCGAATAGACGTCATTTTTCCAACCTCCCCATGCTTGTTGAACATGAAACTACTTGTTTCGTAAATGGTACCTTGGCGCTTGGCTGAGAAGGCATGAACAACTATTGTTTTCCCCGCAAATACTCCCCTGTTTCCTTCTTGGTCTCATATCGCTCTCTATTTCTCCCCCTTTCTTTTACGCTCCCAAAACCACACCGGTTTTATACTTCCACAGTCCAATTAAAAAGATTGCCTGCTTAAGTTCCCGAACAAACAACACATTTGCACTTCCTCTCCTGAATGATAAAAGGTTAATATACAATTGTGCCTCTGTAAGTAGGACATTGCTGGACCATGTTGTTTTTCCGTACCCCGTGGTCTCGCGTTTTACGTTCCATGTACATATATTTAGACTGTCATTTTCCCAAAGTTGATTTGTACTAAATGATCGCTAAAATTTACCATGGACATGCGGCGCCCAATAGAATGAGGAAATAAAAAAGTGGCGGTGTATATTTCCACGTTTCAGCGGAGGATTCATGGAATGTGTGTGTGGGTGTGTGGGTGTGTGTGTGCGTGTGTGTGTGTGTGTCACAGTGTGTGTGTGTGTGTGTGTGTGTGTGTGTGTGTGTGTGTGTGTGTGTGTGAGAGAGAGAGAGAGAGAGAGAGT
>BFEA01000724.1:183822-209755 GCA_003427395.1 Chara braunii | reverse complement strand
GAGAGAGAGAGAGAGAGAGAGAGAGAGAGAGAGAGAGAGAGAGAGAGAGAGAGAGTATAAGCCGCACGCAGTGTATAGTTCCACGTTTTACCGCAAGATTCATTTCGTTTTTGCTCATCCTATCGATGGAATGTGTGTGTGTGTGTGTGGGAGAGAGAGAGAGAGAGAGAGAGAGAGAGAGAGAGAGAGAGAGAGAGAGAGAGAGAGAGAGACGATAAGTCTCCAACCTTGGCCAACAGCTAAGTCTCCAACCCGCGCTTCGCCACATGATGCTTGGATCGATAGAATGGGCAATTTGAAAAGTGGCAGTGTATATTTCTACGTTTCAGCAGAAGATTCATTCCGTTTTTGCTCATCCTATCGATGGAATGTGTATGTGTGTGTGTGTGTCCACGTGTATGTGTGTGTGTAAGAGAGAGAGAGAGAGAGAGAGAGAGAGAGAGAGAGAGAGAGAGAGAGAGCCAATAAGTCGCCAACCTCGGCTAAGACTCCAGCCTCGCGGCTTGCCGCACGCTGCTTGGATCGATAGAACCAGCAAAGCAAAAAGCGGCAATGTATATTTCCCAGTTTTAGCAGAAGATTCATTCCGATTTTGCTCATCTTATCGATGGAATGTGTGCGTGTGAGACGTTCATCATTCGACCAAGGGGAAAACGGCGAGTGAACATGCATGACGCACACACACACACACACACACACACACAGGGGGAGAGAGAGAGAGAGAGAGAGAGAGAGAGAGAGAGAGAGAGACGACTGCAACGCGGTGTCGGAGGGCACGGTGCCCGTCCCTCCTCCGTGTACCAAGTCCCTGCTTGGTACAGTCCCTCGCGTCGGTGCCTCGACCTGTAGACGTGCCTTGGGTTTTCGTTGCCGTCAATGCCCGGGCTGTGCTTCGGCTCAGACCAGTCCTGGGGGTTGTACCCCTGACAAAAGGGGTGCGCCATAGGACTTCCATTGGTCCACGCAGGCTCGGCGCCCTGCTGTACAGCAGAGCACAACCGGACAGTGACCGTGGTAGCCGTCGGGTTCCCCCTGGGATGCGGAAGTGGGAAGGTTGACCCAGTCTTTTCAACTGCGCGCCAAGCACCCCTCTACAGAGTTATGGGTCAGGTGCATGATACTGACAACCGTCAAGAAGATAGAAAGCTAAACAAAAAAACAACAAGAAAGGAAAAATAAAAAATAAGAGGATTGATTAATGTCCACATACCACTCTTAGTGGAGGTAGGTCTCCCTTACCATCCACAAAGAGATGTCCTGTTTTTAGTCTGAATTTCTTTCTTAAATCTTTACAGTGGTATTCTTTTAGTTATTCCTTTTCCATCTTTCTGTCAATGTCTTGATAATTTTCATCATGCTCTTCAAAGAAAAAAAATATCTTTTCTTCCTTCTTTTCACTCTCTTCCTCTTCCTTTGAACCTGAACTTTCCCCAATCTCATAAACGGTCACTGCAGCTGCATTAACTTTGGCGTACCAATCGTTCGGTTCATCTTCTTCTTCTTTTCCAATAATCGATTCGTAAATGTACGCACCAGGGACCTCTCCCCAGCTGTCCCTTTCCTCTGGTCATGGATTCCACCTATAGGAGCATGGCACCTCATAGTCCTAATCATCTTTCTCATTAAGAAAATTATCAACATAGGCAGATTTTTCAATCGTTCCGTTCACATCTTCTTCTTCTTCCTCTCGCCACTCAGTCCGGCTTAAGACATCCGCTCTGTTTTTCTCAGTGGGGATCTTTTTCAGCTTAAAATCATATATCAAGATGAAGGCGATCCATCTGTTGACTGTTGGATCTACCTGTCGGTGCTTTTTAATGACACAAATCACAGCAGATGCATCAATCCTCAGAATGAATCTCCTTCCCAAGCGTAGTGCCTGAAGCACCTGAGGTTATGGATAATTGACAGTACCTCTTTCCTGAATTGGGTGTAGACTCTTTCAGTAGAATTGAGGGTTCTGCTTTCAAATCTTAGAGGTCTTTCTCTCTCATTTTCGTCTTTTTGAATAAGTACTCTACCCAGAGCAATTAGTCCTTCATCCGCCTCAATGATGAAAGATCTTGTCTCCTCATCATCATAATATGGTACTCCCAGCACTACACCACCGTCTTTTAGCTTCTCTTGCAATGTTTCTGTTGCAGCTTGTCTTTTTTCATTCCATGCTAAGTTAGCCTTTTGTCTTACCATTTCTCTCAGAGACTCTCTAAGGGCAGCAAAATGAGGAATAAAAATCCTCCAGAATCCACAGACTCCCAAGAAGCTTCTGACATCTGTCACTCTTTTGAGAGGCAGAGGCCAGTTCAAGATCTTGTCAATCTTCTTGGGATCTGGGCTCCTACCCTTGGAGAAGCATCTGAAGCCCAAGATTATCACTTCTGGTTGAAAAATAAGGGACTTTGGCTCACTGACAGTCAGATTATACTTCCGAAGTCTTTCTAGGACCATCTTTACTCCTTCGGCATGTTCCCAGACGAACTTTCTGACTCCCCCTGCGACCAAAGTCTCATCTCTTACCAAGGGTCCTTTTACATGATTATCATCAATATAGGGAGTGATTATTTCAGGAGAAATGTCCTGCATGACTTTGATTATGTCCATTTGAACCACTGTCACTCCGTTAGTCCAGCCCTGAGGTACCACACACATCTGAACAAGCCCCCTTGGCGTGTGCATGGAAGTCATCAGCCGGCTAGTGAAATCAATGGGGAACTGATCATAGCCAGAATATAGGTTAACTAGAGAATAAATATATCGACCAGCAAAGGATTCAGCAAGGAGATCAGCATTAGGAAGACTACCTGCATCACGTACCGGCACAGAATTGAGTTTCTGAAGATTCTGTATCCATCTTAGTCCGCCTCCTGGTTTCCATAAACAAAACCAGTGGTTAGCATACGATCCATCAGCAGGTTCAGCAGCATTAGATGCAATCCTTTTGTCAAGATACTTTACAACCTCTGCCTCTTCCTTCAAGGCATACTTGGTTGGCCTATCATTCCATGGAACATGGTCAACTGTCCAAATCTTGGCCATCTTGATCATGTCCACGTCCAATCGCCCCCTCTCTTCATCATTAAAGGAGAAACCATCAGAGAATTGTTGACACATCTTGAAGATATATTCTTTCGCTTTAGGCAGGATAAACTGATCTGAGTCTATCTTCATTGTGTCAAACCTTTCTTTGATGGCTATATTCTCCAGTTTTGTTGATTCCCTCAATGCTCTTGTAATTTGCCTTTCCTTTTTCAATGCTTCATCATAATCTTTCTCTATTAAGACTGCCACTGGGTTTTTCTTCACCCCCTTGGGCTTGTATTTTCTTTTCGACCTAGTGACCATTTTTCTAAAAAAGGGTGAGTCGATGCAAATCTCAATTTCATCTTTCCTCCCTTAGTATTTTCTACAGTTTTCTTGAAGGCTTCAATTTGCTTGTCCTCATCCTCGAGTTTACCAAGGGCTTTTATCATTTTCGAAACTTGATTGATTCCCACTGAAATCTCTTCTTTTGCTTCTCGTTTTTCTTCCTCTTTTAGTTTCATAATCCTTTCAGCAGATTCTTCCCTCCTGATCGAATTAGCAGATAGTTGATGCTTGAAGCAGTTTTTCGTACTGACCATAAAGGTCTGCTCTTGAGCAGTCTCAGGGTCCTGGAGACTGATCCAAGATTACCCCTCACGACTGAAAAATTGGACAGCCTCCATCCTATGCAAGAATGAAGTTCCCAAGATACAGTCATGATCCAGATCCGACACTACAAAACCCAGTAATTCCACAGTCATTGTCCCAACCCTGATAGGCAAATTATCAATAAATTCAGCCACGAACAGCTCTCCTGCAATATTGCTCAGTACATTTTGTGCAGGTCTGTCAATAGATAAATTACATGTTTCCATCGTTCTTCGTGAAAGAAGTATCATCTCTGCCCAGAGTCTAATAGGGCTAGAATCTTCACTTGATTAATGCGAATTGTAAGATGCCCACAACCCATGGTTGCAAATCTCATCTTGCAACCTGGTAGTGACCTATTCACTTGGTTGGGAAAGACTGACCCGAAATAATTAACTTCCAATTTTTTCTTCTCAATTAACCTTTTCAACTTTTCTCTCAGTTTGGGTGCTAGTGTCATTGCTTCCTTGAAAGACAGTGTCACTTCCGTTTCTTCCAGCATCTTAGCAATTACATCAGAAATCACTGTCCCATCATCCAAATCACTCTTGAGAATAAAAAAAAAAATTCTCCCCTGTTCATTTTTTTCCTGTGAACGTTCCGGTTCAGGGTCATCAAGGATGTTAACAAGTGATTCCTCAGCCTTCATTCTTTTCTTTTCTTCTATCATCTGAGGTGTCATACGGGTTTGGTGGTTTCTCACTTCACCAACCCTGACACTGGGTTCCATGATAAGTTCTAGGGGTAAATCATCATGGAATGATATCATGTTAGCCAGGAGATGATTCATTTCATTGGAAGAGGACTCTTTTAATCCAGAAGGATTCTGAAAACTAGAGTTCCTTCCCAATTGAGACTCAGTTGTTGATGCTTCGCTACTAGCTTTAGTTCGGGGGAAATTTGATGGCCTCCGAACCCCAGTTATCATTGCGTCTAACTTCTTTTGTTATCTTTTTACTATTTATTGTTATCATTACCCCCTCTTTTTTTTACCTCCTTGACTGGCGTGTCGTTTCGTGGGGAGGCCGACAGGACTGGGCTTCAAACTCGAGTGGTGGCATTGCAGTCTAGACAGGCCCAACCCTTCAAATATCACCCGTACCGTGTTTGCGCGTCTAGGTTCCGCTCAGTAGAACCCCAGCAACTGTAGGGGAAGTGTGAAAAGAAACAAAGAGAGGTAAGGATGAAAATCGGGTTTGGGCTTGTACGTGGACTTGCATCGTTATTCAAGCGAAGCTGTGGAGCGAAGAAAATTTGAAGCGCCACCTTTTCTTTCCGCTTGTATTGTTATTATTATTATTATTATTATTATTATTGTTATTAATTAGTTCCCTCATTTCTAGTTTTTCGCCCGTCGATCTGTCACTCCATAGGGAAGGCCGCCGATTTTGGTTTCGGACTGCAACTGTCGTCTCATGGTCTGCGTCTTATCGACCCCTCGTAAATTGTCTGTACTAGACCTGTCTGTCCGAACCACGCGGACCCCGGTGGCCAGGGTAAGAGGCAGATACACTGAGGACTAAAAAGAAAAAAATATATATATAGGAAAAGAAAAGGAAGGAATTTCAGACTCGTGTGTGAACGCGGGGCACGGTTCAGGTGAGGTTGCTGCGCAGGGAGATTATGGGATGCAGCCCTTTATTTCTCTTTCCTCTTCCAACGATTATTATTATTATTTTATTACTATTGTCTTTATTACTGTTTTTGTTATTACTGCTTAGATTTTCTATTTTCAAATTTGGCCTGTTGGCCTGTCCTTTCGCGGGAAGCCAACGGTTCGAATTACGAGTCAGCGGCCCATGGCCAAAGTAGGCCTGCCTTGCATATAATCAGCGGGTGAGCTCTGAACTCACGCCGTGTGGTTAGGCTCCAAAAGAGGGGGAGGGCGACCCGCGGCCGCATTGGTAGGAGGCCTATCACCCCCTTCATGGAGGGTCATAAGCCCCCTCCTTGCCATCGGACACAGGCACCCAACAGGGATAGACCGAGGCTGTACTGAAAAAAGGGGAAAAGCGATTGTCGATCTCCCGTTATGGGACCACAGTGCCGAACCCGTTGCCATATCATTAGGATCTGGGACTCTCAAGACCAAGGCAAGTCCATGATCGACCGATTAAGTTTAGACAAGTGCATTGTTCTCTGAAAATCATTCGTTTTTTCTTTTATTAGTCATTTTAAAGACTGTAAAATTCTTGAAATCGGGGTAAGGTATGAAAAGGACTAATCTGAGTCCTTCGTTTATAACGCAGGGGACAGACGTATAAAACGGAGAGGGAGTTGAAATATCGTCCGCGGCTAGTCGCCTAATGGTATATAGCCTGTACTGCGAGTTCCGGTGGGGAGTAGTCTGCTATAGGAAGTCGACGGTCTAGTGTTGTGTTGTCTATCAAGTGGGGCAGGCTATCCTGAGTGGCATGGCACTACACGGCTATAGGCCTGGTTGTGGGCGGCACACGGTGCGCTGGGTTCCAATGTCGGGTGAAGGTCCTCAGATTACGACAGCCCTGAACTATGATGGGGGAGAGGTAGTCCGACTGAAGGTCTCCATAGAAGGGGGAAGAGAGGAGGAGATGCAAGGTGATCAAAGGCTAGAGGCTGCCATTTCTGAAGCACACGACAGGGCGGAGCGGAGACGCAGACGAGACGGGGTGACCGTGGGTTTGAGGGTGACGGTCATCTATCATGAGAGCGAGTCATCAACTGGGACCGAGACGAGGGAGGAACAGCATAACGAGAGAGACTCAGGTGGGGAAAGCGAAATGAGCGAGGCGGATCGAGAGACAGATCTCAGGTCCTAGAACGGACCCGAGGAGATCCAAAAGCACCACCGAGCTGCAGATCCGGTGGAAAAGGGACCCGAGGCCAGCTCACGACAGCCGACTCCCAGAGGCCTCGAGACCGGAGGCCACGGGATCGGAGGAAAACAGAGTAAAGGTAGGAAACGGGTGTAAGGCAAGAAAGGGAATCAACACACGCGACAGGTGGCGGGGCCTGCGAGAGGGCGGTCAACGAAAAGAGAGACTGTGTAATAAGGACGCGGGGCAGTGCATGTCTCTCCAGAACTGGGAGGATGTGCGCTAATGAGGGGCTGCTAAGCAGAGAACGAGTAGGCGTGCGGCAAGAGAGGAGCAAGAGCGGAATGCACGTGCAGTTAGAGAGACTGACGTCAACCTTGACATCGGCGCGTGAAGAAACAGTGAGAGAGGGGAGCGAGCTTGCAGGGTGGTAACATCAACTGTTTCTTGGGAGACACTCGCTCGCCAACAGGTACTGGGGCAACTCATGCAGTCTGGGCAACGAGGAGGTCAACGCTGATGCTGCGGATGGTCCAGGCTCTTGCTCTCTGGGCTGTAGTCAGTACTAGCACATGCATGAGGCACTGCGCTAGTACGCGGGTTACACGTGGACAATCTGGTGGCAGTAAAAGAGAGAAGACCAAAGAGATGGGACAAGGGGGTGCGGTGCATGTGCCTGAGATGCGGACTTCAACTCGGCTTCAGTGCGCGGCTAGTTAAACGGAGGAGAGAGTTGAACTCGATGCTTTTTCTCATCTTTATTGGAGCAGACGTACAAGCGTGTGTAACTGCTGATGTCTCTAAGTATAAACTGAATGTGAAGTTTTCGCACACTGTGATCATTTTGGAAGGATACACGCAACCTAGTGGCGACGATGAGGGTACCAGAGATTACCTTGGGCTAACTGCGAGGACGAACTCTTTGACGTCGTTTTCTTGAGATCATGACACGTCGTGATATGAACTCGCAGTGAGGCCTGTGGGCTACTGGAGGGAGTGAGAGGGGAAAAGGTTGGTGACAGGAGAGACGGTGAGATGCAAAAAGGATTGTCCGTAGTCTAACGTAGTGGTCAGGGGAGATGAGAGAGGGGAGACGCAGGTAAACCTCTGAAATGCTTACGCTCAAATGATACGCACAGTGCGCAAGTTGCCTTTTAGTCATCGCATGCTGTCATGAGAGATAGAAGCCGCTCGTAATTCGAGGGATGAGAATAAACAATCGTCAACGGAAAACATAATTATCTTTCCCATCATCCGCTGACCATTTTCGACTTCTGTGTTTAAATGCCTCGAGCTCGACACTTGTGGGTTGACATGCCGAGCTGGCCTTTACTAAGCCATAATCTCGCATGCTGCCTATTGTCACTGTAAGGGAGGCAGACTCCAAAGTGTTATTAACAGAGTGGCAAAGGGCTCTTCCCTCGGTCGTCATCTCCATCAAGCGCGGGGTTGAGAAACCCGAGTACTAGCTGCAGCGCTACTCGGATCGAGTGTATCTCAGCGTAAGCCGACAATGTTGTAACTATAGTAAGTTGGTGGGAAGTCACAATGGTCAGGGGACTTTACTTTTCTTGCTTCTTTCAATTAGTTATCATCATCGAATTCTGGTTCAAGAAAGTGAGGATGACCTGTATACTGTTGTGCTGATGCTAATAAAGAAACGAGAGTGATGATAGGTTTGAGCGGTGACGGTTAGACTTTAAATGGGGCTCTAATCACCAATCGGGATCCGCGTAAGATAAAGGTTTGAACACCCTGCGTACGAGTGCTTCTAATCTTCAATTTGCATCAGATTTGGCTTGCGTGAAAATGTAAGTGAATGGCGTGATAAATTAACGCAGTTGTGGATGTTGTTAAAACTCACTCACCTTGGGACTCAGCGACAGTGTATGATTCTCTCACTAGTTTGAACAGAAGAAAACGAGTCTGATGAGACAAGTTATGTGTCCAAGGACAATGGGATTGAGTGATACTGTGCGAGCTGGTAAACATGCAAGTACTATGATCGTAGATATTTGGGTGATTACTGGAGCTTGCGACTCGTCGATTCCTATGGTCTGTAACTCGTGAAGTCTGGAGAGCTGTGACGTAGCTTGAACATGTATGTGAAGTCTCTACTCAACCCATTATTAGTACTTTAATACAAAACATTCAGACGAGATCAGTTTGAATGAAGCTGGGCAATGAAGAGTAGAGGAAGAAAACACCAACTGAGAAAGATAGCCTACTTGATTGCAAAGTTCTTGCTTGATGGGGACTAAGTCCCTCACTGCTCAGTAGACGGAGTGATAACCCTGGGCAGACTCTCCCTCGATATGTCATGACGACAGTTTGTAGAAACAACTAGTTACGGAGCAAAGGAAGTGTGTTTGCTGACTGAGGATAAAAGTTCGAACCCATTCGTAGGGTCCTGCGATTACCTGGGAACGAGCCCTCACAAAACAGGGCGGGTCGCGAACTGCTAAGAGTGATAGTGAGCATGCCCTATGGGTATGAAATGAGCAAAAATAGGAGGTCCTTGAGTAATTGCAGAACCCGTCACCCTAAATTTTATTCAATGGGTATGGCAAAGCCCTTCTAAGCCCCTAGTGGGAACAGGCGGGGATTCTATGTAGAATGTGTTAGTTTATTTAGGACTGTTTCACTCCGGCTGTCAACACAGATCGGATTTGTTTAGCAGTCCGTGAATCTGGGTGGCTAGCAAGCATCTAAAACAGGCAAAGGGGATATTGTAGCTGGGTACCTCCCTAAAGCGAGAAGAATGAAGAGGGAGCAGTGACCAGGATCGCTGAACCTTATCAGACTTGGATCAGTAAAGTGATCTGTATTGCTTTGCCACTTGACAGTCAAGCAGACAAAGGAAGACCAGCAAGTTTACACACACAGATTGGTTAGTTTTTCTGAGTGGTGGGATTCAGTGGGGAAATAAAAGACCAGTGTGAATGGCACACTTGACGATTTTTTTTTGAGGACTAGTACTCGTGTGCTGTTCAACTGAACGTTCAACCGACACTCAAGAGCCCGAGCAATCATCAAGGCCTGGATATTACTATTTACGCCGGGGTCGGCTGCTTTTCTCAGTCCTCTGTGTGCTAAAAACCAGTTTGGTGATCACGTTAACTGAATGGCATTTAGTCAGCATCTAAATGGACTAGGACAAATGTTAATTGGACTAACTGGTTAAGTTCCTCTGACCCCAAGACCAAGAAACAGTTTCGTTCCTTCGTGTAAGGCTTACGGAGCTCATCTGCAGTTAATCAAGTGTGCTATCGTACTTGATGATTGAATCCTTGGAGAGTCATAGGAAAAATGAAAGAAGGGGAGGTCCTAGTAGTAAAAAGCAGATTAAACAATGATAAAAGGGAAGGTTGGGAAGACGAAGCATGTCGGGATATGGAATTGCACAGAGTGGCTCTGCGTGAGTATGCAGTCCAAATGGTGACCGACGAAGTATACATTGAGTACGTAATATATTTTCATGGGCAGGACAACATGTTGCACAGTATCAGTTCCTCATTGGAAACAATGGAAAAAACCAGGGCCGAGCTCGCACGAAATCAGTAGCGTCTGAATCACTCTTCCAAAAGCGCTGCCAATGTTTGAGCAGCAAGCCCCTCCAGTGTCTTTTTACTTTTGCTCTCAGTACTCGTAAATCGGCTGTTCGGTGGTCTGAAGTATCAGTAAAATTCAGACAACATTCAGACAAGTACTCAGATAACATTCGGGCAAGTACTCAGAGCAACATTTAGTGCTCAAAGCAGTATTCAGTGCAGGGTTCGTGGCAGTGTTCAGAACAGTGTCTGGCTGCCACTCGGTCATTACCTAACTATTATGTTAATCGCTTTTCAGCCATCAACCTAGTCGGTATTCAGTAACTAGCCGACGGTTAGAAACAATACACTGGGACAGGCGATTACAGCAGCATTGATTAATCGGTGACCAAATTGCGGATGGGCAGCAATCCAATCAGCAAGGAACCAGCAGTCAGCCAGCAAATGATCAGTGTTCAAACAGTAAACATTTAGACATTCGGACCAAAGATCAAGGAAAGGTATCCAGATCGGTGCTCAGACTCAGTATTCAGAGTCATGCTCAGAACAAGACTGTACTCCGAATTACATTTGGGACGGTATTCATAGCGGTTCTCAGGGTGGTGTTTGGGACTGCATTCAGGACAACACTTAGAACGGTGTACTGAATGACACTCAATGGTGGAATCAGTCTCTATTCAGCCTGCGCTTGATCAATAAACTGTCAACTCAAATGGCAACCGGAGAACAACAACTAAGAACGACACCAGAGAGCAGCAACTAAGAACGGCAACAGAGAACAACCGCTAGGAACAACAATAAGAAACGACAGTCTGAAACAACTATTCGAAACAACAATCTATCTGTTAACCTATATTGTAGCGAGAGGGCAGTGAGAATATGGACCACAACAACATAGTTAGAGTCTCCTGCTCGTTGTATCAGAGCACTGCGGAGACTTGGAGAGAGAGTGCAGTTGAGGAGTACAATTTGCAGATTATTATGATGATGGAACATGCACTGACCCTCGTGAGGAATCGCACAAAAATCGAGTACACATACTACTTGCATGATAAGAATGACAGGCTATGTACCACTATAACTTCTGTAGGTACTATTGAGGAAGCAAGGAGGACTGTTGACAGCCACTAGTGAACGTTCTGTCTCTGAACAGGTACAGTTCACTTGTCCGGACATCCATCAATCATCTGATCAGCAAATCGATCATCAACAATCAGTTATTAGCGATCGGTTTCTAACAATCAATTTTCAACAATCTGTTTCCTGCAATCAGTTTAGTAATCAGTTCTCCGGGACCGTCAGGTCAGTTTGTACTGGCAAGAGTACTCATGCGCACAGTTTTGTCTACTCCGGTCAGTGAGTCAGTGCTGGCCAACCTCAATCGGATCTCATGCAAAGAGGCATTTCATGATCAGTATGTTAGTGCCGTTGGTTTCAGACAGGGATATCTGTCAATCTTCGTTGTCCAGACTAGTTTTGTTGATGGCAGTATTCACGATCTGAGGCCTTATGTAAAGAAGGGCAAGGAGGCTCATGAACTTTTCGATCCAGTCTGGATCTCAGCCTCCGAATATCTTGAGCAGAGAGAGAGGGAGCTCGATGAGAGTGGTACTACGTTGATCCGCAGCTTCGGGCCGACGCCTTATACTGACTATCCTAGGCCTCCAATCCCTTCTCTTTTCACTGATGGCACGAGTTGGCTGGATGTGATTGGTTTGGCAAAGAGATACATCTCTCCGGCAGTGATCGACATTGAGGCGTTGATCGAGCCCACCGAGTATCCCTACCTCAGACGAGGGGTCTTCTCAGTGGACGGACTGCCTACTTTGTGGGAGGAGTTCTGCTCCATTGTTAAATACCGTGTCATGTGCCTCGGATGGTCATGCTCAGAGCTTGCTGGCTATAGGTGGCATTTTGTCACGAAGCCTCAGTCTCAGATTGTACGTGGGCATGGGTCTCGACACCAGAGATGATCAGTGAAAAAAGATTGAGAGAGACTGACCAAAGGGATAAGTGAGGACTCTAGTGAGGTGCTGACTATGCCCGTTTACATGTACTTTCTGAGATTATTATGAGTTTTCACTCTTCCCTCATTCAATTGTCTCTGTCTTTGCTTGAGTCAGTCAGTCTTATTTTCTGTATTGTTCTTGCTTGATGATTGCCTTTGAGGATGTTTTTATCCCAGTTCTCAAAATCAGATTGACATTATTGATGCATGCATAGAACCCTATAATTTTATGATTATTATTTGCATACTTCTCTGCTGTTCTGAATCAAAATAAAAGATTCCTAAGACCGGGGACCGGCGAAGACCGCAATTGAAGGGTCTCGCTCGAAGCCGGACGCACACAACAGGAAGGGATTTGCATTATTTAATTTATTTTATTTATTACAATCACATATAAAATCCTGCGTGACAGCCTGTTGGTTTTCCGGTCGCCCCAAGTGGCCCAACTGGAAAAAGTGCGACAAAAATGGCGTCGTTGTCGGGGACATGAAAAGATTTTCGTGTCCGGAACGAGCTTGGGTCATTATCATCTTTGAGCCTTGATTAGGACGTGAGAACTGTTGACATTTTTATGAGCTTCATGTTAATTATATTTATTCACATTTAAGTCCCGATTTTCTTAAGAATCACGACTGCTTACAGTGATTTATTTCTTCCTTGTGTGAGGTATCACACTGGATCGGGAAAAGGAGATTGACATTATTGACTGGAGAGAATCCAGCTTGACACCAGGTATGCTCAATTTTTGTCCAACACACTGAAAGAAAATTGAAAGGAAGAGAGTGGGCCGGATCGGGACAGATGCTGGTCGACGATGCTCTGAGAGAATTGTCTAAATTTACTACACGAGGGATATTTCCTTACAGGTATGAGGTTTGTTGGAGCTATCACTCTTATGGCTCAACTATCTGCATAGTGCTGACTCACTTCTTGGAAGGAGATATTTATAATATTCGCCCTTACGCCAAGGAAGGAGGCAGCAATGATGGTGAGGATTTTAATTGGTTATGGAAGATTGTGATCCAATTTATTTATGATGAAAAGACAGACTTGATCAAGCAAAAGAGGAAAGTGGAATGGGTTATAATGTTAGTAACATACAAGACTGTCCCAATCCCTCCTATACCTGACAGCTATTGTGATGGGACTAATTGGCTGCCAAAAATCAACATGGTATTGACAAGGGAGAAAAGAAACGGTGGTCATGAGAGTTGAAGAGATTTCAGCAGAAGTAATCCGACAAAGAAGGTCAAATTTTGGCAGAGGTTCGAGTCAAAGTTAAGAGAAGGTTGAATGTCTCCTAAGGTCGTTGAATACTCTAAACAAGAGAGAGGCATTTCCATATGAAATTGTCAGGTATGAGATGGTCGAGAGCAGATGGGAGCAGGAACGATTATATGTACCGACCTTTTATTTCACAGATCTAGATGTGTATGATGTGAGAATCTATGTTCCAAAAGAAAGAAGCGCTGATGGAGTGTATGGGAGATGCTGGGGATTTGCTGAAGTTGCAGTACTGAGAGAGAAAGAGAGACTTGAAAGAGAGAACAAATGCTTCACTGGTCGACTCGATTTACTGTCTTTGCTGGATTTCCAGTCCCTCCTTTACCTGATATCAATCTGTCTAAAAACAATTGGTATGTCATGATAAAGTTTGCATGGAAAGTGAAGAGAGCCAAAGAAGAATACTCTCAGTAGCCAGGATAACTACTGTGAGGGGTAAACTGTATGAGGTGATAGGGTGTGATAATCCTTTTGTGATTCTGAGGTATGAGACTTGCGAGAGAGGGTCCATATTATTTCACATCCCCGTGGTCAAATTCCTGAATACTGGCAGCCTGGACGTACGGATTTATGTACCAGCAGGCCTAGAAAAGGAAGATGACTACTTGAAGTGTCAGACAGGAGCGCTTATATCAGTCTCATAAGAACCAAAGAGTGGCTTGAAAAGTTAAAGAGAAAAGTAACCTGGGGGAACGAAGTAAGACAATTCGAGAGGCTTCCCGAGTTCTCGGTTGCTAAGGGATTTGAAGGCATGAGAGATTGGATGCCTCTGCTAGAAGCTATTGCTGATATTGGTAGAGAAAGAGAAAAAGACTCCACTGTGATGATAAAATCCCTACTCCTGAGTACCTTTGAACACAGATTCGAGGTCCCTGATTATGTTTAACCTGAGATCTACCTTTCGGATATTGTTTATGATGCTTAACAATGCCCAACTTGACTGAACAGCTGACACTAGGAGTTGTGCTGGAAGGTAGAGTAGCCAAGGTGGAGGGGACTCTTCGGATCTCTGACAGAAATCTTTCTACCCTGGATGAGTTTGAGTTTTTGCATTCTTTCTTAGATCGCATGAGAGATTCTGCCTTGAGAATTATCACTGATCAGACTGAGGTTAACTATCTGTTGAAAGTGGTGAAAGTGAGAACTATTGAGAGAGTATCATATCACACTTTCCAGCAACGGATCTCTCTTGCAAGAAGGATCAACAGTGGTCTGTCTGTAAACGATGCAATTTGATTATGAGATTATAGACCTGACTCGATATTTTATGATTCGGGGTACTATAAAGGGGTATGACAGAAGACTGAGTAGAGATGATGAGAGAGAGTTGGTTGAAGATTACATTGGAAGGCTGAGAAGGATTGCACTGCCCTTGATTACTACCCAGTCAATTATTGCTTATACCCTATATGTACAGAACTTTCAGGGGGTAGAGCAGACTAGAGAAGAAAGGAACGAGCCAGTATCTCTTGCAAGAAGAGTGAGGGATTGAAGGGCAGAGAATAAAAAGGATAAGAGTGACAGAAAGAGAAGAGAATATTTGGGAAAGATCTATGGTCAAAATGGCGGGACGAGGAAGACCGAGTACATCAGCAGGGACCAATGAAGAGGGTTTGGTTGGGGTTATACGGGAACTGGTTGAGAGAGTTGATACTATAAAAGGATGGTCAGACATTGCAATAGCAAAGAGACCAGATGAGAGAATTTCATGCTTCAGAGGACCTCAGGTTAATGATTTATTGGACGAGTATGAATTATTTGGACTCAGTTATGGCTGGACAGATAAGCAACGGCTTAAGCACCTTCTATCTGACTGACAGTTCAAGAACTAATGGGAGGTGTCACTACCTGGGAAGAGGTCAAGGAGAGACTGAAAAAAATATTCGAGAAAGATTCAGTTCCAACCACAACTAAGGATTTACTCAATATCAGAAGAGCTAAATATGACACTCTCAATGTTTTTCTTTATACCTTCATCCGAACAGCAAGAAAAATTTCACATTTGGATGACTCTCAGAGATGCGTTATATTTTGACAAATTTTACTGACACTGAAAGGCAAGCAGTTCTTAATCAAGCTCAACATTATCCTCTCAGATGGGATGAAATGGTTGTAATCATAAGAACTCTACCTACTGTCTCCCATAAGAAATGGTCACTGGATCAGATCAGTACCTTGGCCAAGGATTGAGAGACTGAGAATGAAATGAATAGAGGAAGCAATCTAACTGCTGAGAATATTTTTCAAAAAGTGATGGCTAACTTTATGCTTACAAGGCCTGCAACGCATGCTGTGGATGATAGGGGGAAAAAAAAGGCTGAAAGTGAGGAAGATGACGACGATGATGATGACAACGAAAATCATGATAAGAAGGGGGATTCGTCTAGAACCAAAAGGAATGGGAAGAGTGGTGATGGAGGTAACAGAGAGAGAAGAAAATATGATGAGCGTCCTAAGAGGAGTTTTGCTTGCTACTATTGTGGCGAAAGCGGACATATTATTACCTATTGCAAGCCTCTTGAGGAGGATGTAAGGAGTGGGGTGGCAAAGAAAGATGCAATGGACCATGTCTGTGATAGCTCATGGAATAAGTTGGACCCTAGACATCCGGGAGGTATGAGGCTTCTTGCTCTTAAACATGATAAAAAAATGAAGATTAAGAAGAAGAGAAAGGTCAATGTGAATGTTCATTTCCTCATTGGAGACTTACCTAATGAGCTAGTACAAAGGGCAAGTGACCCTTATACCACGACTCCAAGACTGTTCAACTCTACTTCTGGCCTAGCATGAGAGACATAATTTTCAAATACTGTAAATCATGTGTCTTATGTCAGAAGAGGTCTACCACAAGGATGATTGAGTCCCTATTCCCTACAATCTTGGTAAAGTCGGGTAGTAGAGTTCATCTAGATCTCATCACTATGCCCTCAGGCAAGAGTGGGATGAGATACATATTAAACATGAGAGATAATTTCTCTGGATATGTTGAGGCAAAAACTCTGAAAAGGAAGACAGCCGAGCAAGTGGCTGATTGGATAGAGGAAGTCTATCTCAGGTATCCTTTTATCAGAGAATTTGTCACAGACAGAGGATCAGAATTCAGAAATGAGGTCGTCAGAAGAATTACGCTCAGATTGGGTGTCAGAATTCGGTATGTGACTACTTACCATCCTCAAGTGAATGCCTCTGTTGAAAGAGGCCACAAACCTCTTAAAGATACATTGGCCAAGTGGTGTGAAGGGAAACTCAGTAATTGTACAAAGGTGTTAAGAGTTGCTGTATATGCTGATAATATCATAGTCAAGAGGACTACTGGTTACGCACCTTTTACTCTGTGGTACGGCCGATATGTTACATTGCCTATTGAGAATATTGTCAAGACATGGTCAAGTCAAGAAAGTGACAGAGATTATTCTATTTCAGTACTTCTTCAGATCAGAATGAAGCAGATATCTGAAGTTGATCAGGCAGTGATGGATGCAGAAGAGAGAATGACATCAAGCAGACTATCGGATCAAGAAAGATGGAACAAGAAAATATACAAAGAAAAGAGAAATTGAAGATCGGAGATGTTGTTCTTTTGTTTGACAGTTGTCTTGAGACACAATGGACTAAAAGATTAGAGCCCAGATGGCTTGGTACTTACAGAATCACGGGAGAAGCGGAAGGCAAGATTTATGAGATCTCAGAAATTGATGAATCCAGGGTTCATGACATGGTATCAGGGTCGAGACTCCGTAAGTTCATCTTCAGAGACCCTGACTTGATCCCTACAGTGACTCCAAAGAGAGAAAGGGAAGTCAACCATCCAAGTAAGAGAACGGTCATAAAGGACTGAGAAAGAGAACAGTAAGACACTGAGATAGTGAGGTTCAGTTATCAGCAGACAATGATCATTCTTGCATAGTCAATTCAGCATTTCAATTTTGGTGTTTCAGTATCAATACTTCAGTTTCAGTATTCTAATTTTCAGCAAGTCATTTCGTTATCTATTTCAGCACGCAACTAAGTTAATGAGACTATATTTTTGGTACAACGCTGCAGTCGTTCCATGAGTGTCAAATCCTGAGAGTATGGAGTAACTATGAGTACAGTTCTGAGAGCATTGACACATTGTCAAGATCTGAGAAATTCATGGCTGTGGCACATCAAATGATCTAAGTAGTACTATTTTTATCACAAAGAGAAGGCATGATGGGCATAAAGAAGTTCAGTTCTGCCTGAATGAAAGTTATCAGCAGAAGGACTTCGTGTCTCTAACTAAGCTGTCCATTCAAGAGATTCAGATGAAGGCAGACATAAAGAAGTTCAGCTTTACTTGACTAAGATCGGTCAGTAGAGGGACTTCGTGCTTTTTGGCTAAGGGTCTGTCTTCACTCAGATGAGGGAAGGGACCTCTCTGAGATCAGAGTTTCAGTATTTCCTTGAGACTGACGGGACTTCTCTTGGAAGAAGGAATCTCAACTGAGGGAAGAGACCTCTTTGGGCTAACACTAAGTTTCACTTGTGACTGAAGGAAAGTCTCTTGCAAACTCTTGGTGTTGGCTAGCATGTTATTGTTCAGTACCTCCTGAGACTGACGGGAAGTCTCTTGAGAGATGTTTGTTCTGTTATGGGACGTGAACAGTCTGCTTGTGGGGTTATGATATGCTTCCCTGACTGTCTGTGCCTGGGTTTTTCTTCTCTAGCCTAAGGATGCGTTGATTGTCGGGGTCAGCCAGAGCCTTACCGCAGTAGGCTGTAATCTGGTGGGGTCAACGGGTCCCCGACACGAGTGTCGAATTCCGTAGTTGACTGAGGCTAAGACTCAGGAGTCTGGCCTATGAGGTCAAAAGGGGTCAGCTACCGCAGTTAGAGGTTGCAATCCAGTGAGGTTAACCAGAGCCTGAAACTCTGGTTAGACCGGGTCCCACGTTCAAAACTCTGGGCGGGGTAGCCAGCGCCCTTGGCCAAAAACTGGTAGGTGAGCCGGTCCCAAACCGCAGTGGTCAAATCCGGGTTCGAAACAGTCAGACTGACGTGACGTCTACTGTCATAGGGTGACCAGACCCGCAATAGTCTGGGTGTCCCGGCGAGAGTGCCAAAGGGCTGTCATACTCGAGTAGTGAGAATGATTGGTCTTGATATGGAGGCAGGTCAAAGGGGCTGTCACGACAGATGGTCTGACTAGTCCTGGCCTGAGGCGGGCCGAATGAGGTATGTTAGACTGACGGGACGTCTGACATTCCTAGTTAGTGGTGGGCCGAAACCAAGGCAATCAATAAATCCTGGGTATGAAGAATTGTTATGTATCAATTATTATTTATTATTTATTATTTTGTTTATGGGTTTTATTTTAATTTATTGATGCTTAACTGCTGGTTGTCAGAGGGTCTGCTTGCTGGGGCATGATTGTTGTCTGTGGGACTTGCTGGTTTTGCAGGTATACAAATACTTATCTGAAGTTCCCAGACCAGGAAAAAGAAAAAGGGTTTGGTATCTCCTCCCTTTTTGTCTGAGAAGTTGAGGAGACGCCTCACTCAGGCCAGAGAAAGAAAACAAGGGTTTGGTATCTCCATCAAGTGAGGAGCCGAGAAGATGTCACTCAGACCAGAGAGCAGAAAAAGAGGGTTTGGTATACCCTACTCCCAGTATAGCAGATAGAGTGAGTACCCTCGTTACTAGGGTCATCCTTGGCATAAATGCCTGATCAAGAGCTGAGGTAACCTCCATGTAAAAAGCCAACGGTTGAACAAGTCAAACATTCAGACAAAATCCTTCTTAAAATTTTATTTGGTGGCCGACAAGCGACCTGGTTCACGAGGAACCTGCATCCCTGGCATTAAAGAAGCCAAACTCTTAGGCCTGGGACGCTATGGAATGGACAGTGAACTGAAAATTTTATGAGCCGAAATCAGACTCAGAAAGCGGAGAAGAAGTCGCGCTTTTATAGGACATAAAAGACAGCCATGAGTTCAAGCTGGAAAAGAAAGAGAAGGAAGAAGATACTAAAGAGAATGCAGTGATTGGGGTGATGTGGAGACGAGACAACACATGGGATAGAGGAAGGTGGAGCAGGCACTATGGCTTTGCTTACGGCTGGGGTAGAAGGAGCTCTGGGAATATAAGGAGGAGAAGAGACGTTGCGCGTACCATAGTGCGCATCGAATTTCTTGCGAACTTCATCCTATCTGGGGATGGAGTTCTCTCGTACCACCCTCCTAACGGGTAACGAGGGTGTGGCTTTAAACGACCATAGCCTCGCGGCTCCTCATCTTTCTCCTCCTCTGAGCTATAATCTCGCCGTGCCCTAGCTGGCGGTTCTTCTTTTGCTTTCCCTCCTCTTCCTCCTCTACCTCTACCCTGACCGCGGCATGCCTCAGGCATGGTGCACGAGAGGTGGGTCTAGCACCAAAGGCTATGACTGAGAAGGTTCTGCGAGCAAAGACTATGATGAGAGAGATGGATCCGGAAAGTAGAAGTAGAAGAAAACTGAGTAAAATAGGGAAAACAACTGCGCTAGCTAAGGAGGACTACAACATCCCACTAGAAGCTTAGTGCAGAGAGAGATGGGTAGAGTAGAGAGGTAGGAAAGAAAATTCCGCACTAAAAAAAGGCGAGTACTAGAAGAAGAAGTGAGTACTGGGGGAGAGAGTGGGGGCTAAGGAAACACAAAGAAGCGAAATGACGCAAAGTCACCGTAAGAGTCTTGACGTAGGTCACAGCAAGAATGAATGAAAATGTTGGTAGTCACTGTTGCTTTATACTCTCTTAGCAACTCGTTTTAACCAAGTGGGGACTTTGGGTGGGGGTTTGGTATTATGTCGGAAGGCACGGTGCCCGACCCTCCTCCGTGTACCAAGTCCCTACTTGGTACAGTCCCTCGCGTCGGTGCCTCGGCCTGTAGACATGCCTTGGGTTTTCGTTGCTGTCAATGCCTGGGCTGTGCTTCGGCTCAGACCAGTCCTGGGGGTTGTACCCCTAACAAAAGGGGTGCGCCACAGGACTTCCATTGGTCCACGCAGGCTGGGCGCCCTGCTGTACAGCAGAGCACAACCGGCCTGTGACCGTGGTAGCCGCCGTGTTCGCCCTCGGAAGCGGAAGTGGGAAGGCTGGCCCAGTCTTTTCAACTGCGCGCCAAGCACCCCTCTATAGAGTTATGGGTCAGGTGCATGATACTGACAGCAGTCAAGAAGATAAAAAGTTAAACAAAAAGGAACAAGAAAGGAAAAATAGAAAATCAGAGGACTGATTAATGTAGTTGGACTACTAGCTTTAGTTCAGGGGAAATTTGATGGCCTCCGAACCCTAGTTATCGTTGCGTCTAACTTCTTTTGTTATCTTTTTACTATTTATTGTTATCATTACCCCCTCTTTTTTTTACCTCCTTGACTGACCTGTCGTTTCGTGGGGAGGCCGACAGGACTGGGCTTCGAACTCGAGCGGTGGCATTGCAGTCTAGACAGGCCCAACCCTTCAAATATCACCTGTACCGGGTTTGCGCGTCTAGGTTCCGCTCGGTAGGACCCCAGCAGCTGTAGGGGAAGTGTGAAAAGAAAGAAAGAGAGGTAAGGATGAAAATCGGGTTTGGGCTTGTGCGTGGACTTGCATCGTTATTCAGGTGAAGCTGTGGCGCGAAGAAAATTTGAAGCGCCACCTTTTCTTTCCGCTTTTATTGCTATTATTATTATTATTATTATTATTATTATTATTGTTATTAATTAGTTCCCCCATTTTCAATTTTTCGCCCGTCGATTTGTCACTCTATAGGGAAGGTCGCCGATTCAGGTTTCGGACTGCAACTGTCGTCTCATGGTCTGGGTCTTATCAACGCCTCGTAAATTGTCTGTACCAGACCTGTTACTCCGAACCACGCGGACCCCGGTGGCCAAATTAAGAGGCAGATAAAGTAAGGACTAAAAAGAAAAAAAAATACATATAGAAAAAGAAAGGGAAAGAATCTCAGACTCGTGTGTGAACGCGGGGCACGGTTCAGGCGAGGTTGCTACGCAGGGAGATTCTGGGGCGCAGCCCTTTATTTCCCTTTCCTCTTCTAGCGATTATTATTATTATTTTATTACTATTGTCTTTATTACTGTTTTTGTTATTACTGCTTAGATTTTCTATTTTCGAATTTGGCCCGTTGGCTTGTCCTTTCGCGGGAAGCCAACGGTTCGAATTACGAGCCAGCGGCCCATCAACAGAAAAAATGTGTGATTTTTCATCGAAAGTTTAGCGTACGTCGATACATGGAACCAACTGTTGATTGTGTGTATATTTTCTGTTCGCCTCGGGACATGTCATGTGGTACACAGGAAGTGAAGGAAAAAAATAACTTTCACTTATGTTACACATGAGATGGTATGTGGGTCAGTGTTGAACCCAATGTTGGCAGCGTGTGGGTCAGTGTTGAACCTAATGTTGGCAGCATGTTGAAATTTTGTTGATCAACTGTTGAGCATCGGACGACATGTTAAAGTCGTGATGGGAGGTAGACCCCCGTGATTCTCCAAAAACGGCCTCACAACGCATTGTGGTGAATTGCGATCATTATTGATGTTGCCTAGTTAGTGTCCGTACCCATATTCCTCTTCCATTTTACGCAGATACTGAAATATATGAAGATATTGCAGTATGAGTATGTGCATTTTGTCCTCTCTTCCACTACCTGAAATAGAGTATTTTTATTGGTTCACTACTAGGGGCCATTTTTCTTTTCTTCTCACCGTCGTGCGTTTGTCGTGGCTCACACTAGTGAACCACTTCATATAGATGTTGTGCACTTATGATGCATGTGGCACGAGATCTATGGTGATTTTGTCTTTACTACTTAGTTTAATAAAATAAACAAAGGAAATTGACAGCCAAACTTGTATCGACACAATAAGCTACGATTGGGTAGGACCACTATTGACCACATTCTTTGTCCATCAGCCGTGAAAAGGTAGTTGTCAAGAACACTTGCATACAACTGCTGGAAGCTACGAGTAAAAGAAGGTGGATGACTTTTATTATTAACATGTAGCTACAACATGAAAATGGCGGACGATCATATTATTCGGCAACAAACCACGATATATGTGCTTTTGTTATGCATCCCAGTACCACCAATTGACTCTCGTCATTGGATCCCCACTACAACCCATTTTTTCTGTTCTTTTCCAGTACCTCAAATTGACTCTTGTCATACATCCATTTTGTCATGCATCCCAGTAGAAGAAATTGATTCTTGTCATACATCAATTTTGTCAATCATCCCAGCACCGGAATAACTTTATATGAAAAAAAATAATAATAAAAAATGACAGTCAAACCGGTAGCGACACAATAAGTTAAAATTGGAAAGGACCACTATTGACCACATTCTTTGTCCATCACCCGTGAAAAGGTAGTTGTCAAGAACACTTGCATATAACCACTGGAAGAAACGACCAGAAGAGTGTGGAGGAATATTATTATTAACATCTAAATACAACATCAAAACGATCGACGATCATATAATTCCGCACAAACCACAAGATGACTCCGATAAATACAATATGAACATTGCGGACGGTCGTCATTGTCAGAATTAGTCTCCTGATAAATACACATAAAAAATTTGTTTCGAACCCCGCAAGCGAAACTTTGAATCATCTCTCTCTCTCTCTCTCTCTCTCTCTCTCTCTCTCTCTCTCTCTCCGCATTTGTAAAGTCTCATGATACATGCCACATCTGCAATATTAGTCTCCTGATAGATGCCACATAAATACATGGCGTACTAAAACTTCGACCGCCCCTACGTTCAAGTACAGTACACTGCTGCATCGCACATGCCGTCACGAACTCAGTATTACAATCTTGCAATTGAAGTTTCTGTCTCTCGTTCTTTCCCTGATTCACTGCCACGTGGTTTCGCAAGAACTTCAAACTCGTAATCATCTTTAGTGATATTTGTGACACGAGCCGCATTGCTTTGCCTGCTGGATGTTCCTGCGTTGAAGAATGCCACAGCCTTTTCTGCAACCGATGTTGTGCGATCAAGCTTGAATATTGAAAAACTCATTACGGTGTCGCGATTACGCACCGACGCCACAATATCCTGCTTAATTGATGCTAATTTCTGAATCTGCTCTGATGCTTTGCTTGTCTTCTTAGTCTGTTCAATTTCAGACCGCACAAGTTCTGCAAATGTCATTTGTTGCAAAGTCACCTCGACCCCTCCATCATCCCTTCGCATCTGAAAAACTTTCTCTATCACTGTTTTCAATCGTTTTGCACCACACGGATCATTGCCCAGTTGTCTCCATGACATGTTTGTCTGCATCTCTGCTCGCAAGTTCTTGCGCACTTCCTGTCGGTGGTCCATTTTTGCACATCGCAAGAGTGGTAGCGCTCTCTCTGCCCAAAACCAGTGTTTCATCTGCCATGTTATCTCTCCTCTCACCGTTGTCATGACACTGTTACATTCTACCAGCACTGACCACACTCCTATACTATCCACATACATACTGAGTCCCTCCTTCACATTTATCCCTAACATGTTTGCTGCTGATTGCAGAGATGCGAAGAAGTCGTCCTCCGAGGGGTACATTGTTGCATCCTTCGCCGCAGTGAATGCATACGCCTTTGCGATTGAACGAAATAATTTATCATTTGCTTTCTTAGAAAAATGTATATTGCCTATGTCGCTTGTCTGCTCGTGATGTCCTCTCTTTCTCTGTATGTTTGACGGTTCCTCGACAATGTCGCTCCCTGGTAAGAGACAACGGACAGACGTAAAAAGACAGCAAACAACGTTCATGGCCAGACAACACACGATTTTGTTAATAGTTTTGTAATATTTCTTAACTCTCTTTGTGCATCATTAAAAAGGCGACATATACGAGGTCTGAGGTTGTGAATTATTGTTTTAAATAATGCACTTACGTTGTTGAGAAGATGACTCCTTGCGCACCAACTGCTTGTTCGACTCAATTTTTTCTCCTTCCCCTCGTCCAAGTGTTCCTTCACTTTCACGTTTTGGCCTCTTCCCATTACTCCGTGATTTCTGGCTGTCCTCATCATTGTTGTAGTATGAAGTTTTCTCTTCTTCATCATTGTTCGTGTCACTGCTTACACTGTCGTTTTCCTGCTGCGCGTCACTACCCTCTTCTTCTTTTGAATCCCTTGTGGTCTCTGATTCACTGTCACCGCCCTCGTCGTCTGTTCTCGCATTTTTCCCGCTTTCGGAACGAGAGGCGTCCTCCAAGGACCGCTGCGACAGGTTGTCTTCCGCTCGTGTGCTGCTTTCAACAACATCCGCCCCCCTCAAATCACGGTCGTGCTATGGCTGTTGCGGCCTCTCCCAAGTTCATCATCATCTCCCATCACCATCTCTCCTGTCCCAACATCCAGTGTCGCCCCTATGCCACACTCCGTTTTCATCCCCCCTTCTTGTGCATTTGTGTGTGTCTGCTGCGCCATTGTCACATCAGCTCCCGTCATGGATTCCACCACGTCTTCTGTTCTGATGCCGATGGTCTCTCCGACTGCCGCGGTTGAAGTATTTAATCCATCCATCTAGTCCACGAGACATGACATGTTTTTGTGAGAAATCATTGTTGCGAAAACTGTTGGTGGAGGGAGACACACAGAGAGAGAGAGAGAGAGAGAGAGAGAGAGAGAGAGAGAGAGAGAGAGAGAGAGAGAGACCCTCAGTACCATACTGAATTCCGGGGATGTAACACGACGCTGTGTGGCGAATCGGTAGTTGGAAATAAACAGCGGCTGACGTGAAGGTGAACACACTATCGGGGACGTGAAGACACCATTGGGGACGTGAAGACACCATTGCGGACGGCTGGCTAGTGCGTGTTATTTGTACACACACAAAACGGTAAGGCACAACACTTGGCCCCCACTAGTGAACCGACTTTAACACATGGACCATTGCTGATCGGAACAAGCCCAGCGAACAGCTGCCAAACAGCCGGCATCAACGCACCATCGGGGACATGAAGACACCATTGGGGACGGTTCACTAGTGGGTGTCATTTGTACACAAACAAAACCGTAAGGCACAACACTTGGCCCCCACTAGTGAACCGACTTTAACACATAGACCACTGCTGATCGGAACAAGCCCAACGAACAGCTGACAAAGAGCCGACATCAACGCACCATCGCGGACGTGAAGACACCATTGGGAACGGTTGGCTAGTGCGTGTCATTTGTACACACACAAAACCGGAAGGCATAACACTTGGCCCCCACTAGTGAACCGACTATAACACATAGACCAGTCCTGATCGGAACAAGCCCAACGAACAGCTGACAAACAGTCGGCATCAACGCACCATCGGGGACGTGAAAACACCGTTGGGGACGGTTCACTAGTGGGTGTCATTTGTACACACACAAAACCGTAAGACACAACACTTGACCCCCACTAGTGAACCGACTTTAACACATAAACCACTGCTGATCGGAACAAGCCCAACGAACAGTTGACAAACAGTCGGCATCAACGCACCATCGGGGACGTGAAGACACCACTGGGGACGGTTGGCTAGTGCGTGTCATTTGTACACACACAAAACTGTAAGGCACAACGCTTGGCCCCCACTAGTGAACCGACTTTGACACACACACCACTGTTGATCGGAACAAGTCGAGCGAAAAACTGA
>BFEA01000724.1:161523-178027 GCA_003427395.1 Chara braunii | reverse complement strand
AAAAAAAAAAAAAAAAAAAGGTGAGCGGGCGATTCGGTACCGTGCTTGAAGGAGTGGGGATTCGAGGGGTGGGCTCGCACCGGGCCGCGATCTGGGCCGTCCGCGAAGCGTTACAGGCGACGGCCCAGATCGCAGGCCGACTTTCTGATCGGCCTGCGATCTGGGTCGTCGCCGGTAATGTTACCGGCGATGGCCCAGATCGCAGGCCAATCAGAAAACTTTCTGATCGTAGGCCGATCTGGGCCGTCGCCGGTAACAGTATCGGCCTGCGATTTAGGTCGTCCGATAAGAAATAGTGATTCTTATAGTATTGTAGACACTGAATGATTGGAGACACATAACATCCTTGCATGTAAGCATTGTGTGTAGCTCATTCGAGGATCGCATGTCTGCGACACCATCTTGCACCTTCAACTTCTGATCGTCATCGATGTCGACATCGGAAATGACCCTATCCCGCTGTCGCGCGGGACGGTTCCACACCCAGACGTAAAGTAGTTTTTGGTGTTGGACCTCACGGTCATATCACGCAGGAGTTTTAGAAGTGTTTCAGCCCAAAGACCAACTTCGACCGTGCGCGCGTGCTATACCTCTCGCGACTCCCTACGACAGGTTAGGAATCCCGCGAGGTACAACATACCTCCACCTGCGGGAGCTGTCACTATCCCTTAGCTGGATGTATCCCTGTTGAGCTATTGACCCACGTGCGAAGGCTTTTACATGCAATCGCAGAGGTAGGCCAGCCGAGGGTGTTTTCTCGATCGCCGTAGCATAGGCATACGCGCGGTTGAATGCCTAAGACTAACCCGTATACGCGTCGGGCATCGGGGCGTTGATCTCCCAGACCGACTTATAATTCAGGTCGACTTGACTGACGAACGTATCGCGCATACTACACTTTGCCTATAAATAGTTTTAATGTGTAAGACTTATAACCTATCCCTTTCCTGAAGCATGATCCCCCTAACTCTTGAATCATTAGGGGTTGCATATAAACATATACCAACGTCATATTTCTTTATGAGAATCCTTTAACCATAACATACATACATGTGAAGTTAGATAAGGCTGAGAAATAAGGCGAGGAGATGTCACATACACACAACATTTTTCACATAAACAGTCTGAATTTATCAAGGAAACATAGGTCTTTTGACCTTTCAAACATGAACAGATGAAAATTATCAGGAAATGAATAAGGTTCATAGCCTTAGCAATAAGCCTAATCTTCCTAACATCAGGGAGAGGCATAAGGTTGGGTACTCAAACCAATCGCGCACTGACATAAGTTTCTCAGTGTGTTGCCGTGAATAGCATGTGGGTGGTCGAATTACTGACCTGCAGACAAAGTCAATCACATTACACAATCCTAGCAGATTCAATCATTTATTCACTTTCACACACACCACACTTATGCTTCCAATCCTTTTAACCAGGCGCTCCCCTTTCGACTTAGTCATTCAAGGACCTCTTTTGACCAAACACAGACCCTTTAGACAAATGACCCGAAACAGAAATGTCATTCAGTGCAAAGGTTGATGCAAAGAGTGGGTGTAGAGAGTGAGTGAGGGTTGAGTTGGCTAACCAACCTGTTACCATAAGGCAACAACATGTAATCTCGTATAGACTCATAATAAGTCTTCTTCATCAGGATGACCTGCAATCACACAAAGGCCAATACGGTCTCAACACCTCCTTGCCATCGACATGATCCCATCTGAAGTTCAATATAGCGAACTTCATTATAGTTGAGAATAATACTACATAAATATAACTCCCTCTAGGTAGCCTCTCTAACCTCTTATCAGATCAACTTCTAGGGATAGTCATCTGAAGGAAGAGAAGTATAGAGCTAACGTCGCCAACTTTCCCCTTCAGACATACGTAGACAAACTATCATCCATCTCATATGGAGTAGAATCATAAGATTGACATCAGTCAATAGGTTAAGGTAGCAGGTCAACACAGCGGAAGACAAAATACCAACGATCACACCCATCAATGTTGAAATGCAGACCAAGCATACATCATCGCCATCGCAGGGTGTGAAGGGCCCTGGCGCTCACACAGGAGGAATGCACCAGTCCCCAAACATACTCAAACGAGGAAGAGGGCGATCAGACGAAAAAGAGGTATGGTGCCACAGCCTCACCATGTCTGTGTGTATGTCTCACAGCGTGTGCGTGTCATAGTGCACTGTGTGTCTCTGTGTATCTTGTGTTTCCGTGTGTAAGTGTCGGTGTGCATTTGTGTATGTGTGGTTCACTATGTACCGTGCGGTCCACTATGTACTTGTCACTGTGTCTCTGAGTGTTTCACAGTGTGTGTTTCTCTGTGTCAGTGTCACTGCGTGTGTGGCTGCCCGTGTACACGCAGCTGTCTGTGTGTAAGTATAGGACATCCGACGGGGTCCAGAGTGCGTGCGTGTGAACAAACTGCCGGGAATCCGGTTGCTCGAGACAAGTTAGAATTTGGACCGTGTTTCGGGGCTCCGTTATCTCAGAGCTTTGTGTGGGTGTATGGGCATCAGTGTGATTGTCATCTGTTTGTATGCCCGCCGGATATGGAAGAAGACAATTCCGATTGCAACAATAATAAATAATAATAATAATAATAATAAATAATAATAATAATAATAATAATAATAATAATAATAACCACAGTGAAACGGTTTTGACCTCTTTGAAGTAACAAACGCAGATCTCAGGGCTCGATTCTTAGTCCTCACCCTACCCATGTACAGTATCTATGTAGTCCTCGAGAGTTGAACCTGTGACCTGTGTATTCACGGACAGTTGGTAGGTCTGTCATAGGTCCATAGGCAGCAGGGGTTAGATCTGTAGATCTATAGAGTAGAAGTCTTAGCGAGTTCCAGAAGTCTAGCTGTAGTCCCCCTAGAAGGTCGGCAGTGGGCAAGTGGTCAAGTGGTTAGTCAAGTGGTGGACTAAACTGCAGTGCAATCGCAGTATGACTACGGTAGGTTAGCAGTGAGTCCACAGTCAGTCAGCGGTAAGGTCCAGTCAGTACCAGTCCGGTCCAACAAGTACCACGAGGGACTCTGAGCACCATGGGCCGATGGAAAGGATGCAGACCACGAGTTACATAAGTACAAATCAAGAGGCAGCGCCCAACCATTCATTCTCTCATAAGCACAAATCAAGAGGCAGCGCCCAACCACTAGTTACNAGCGCCCAACCACTAGTTACATAAGTACATGAGTTACATAAGTACAAATCAGGAGGCAGCGCCCAACCACGAGTTACATAAGTACAAATCAAGAGTTACATAAGTACAAATCAAGAGGCAGCGCCCAACCACGAGTTACATAAGTACAAATCAAGAGGCAGCGCCCAACCACGAGTTACATAAGTACAAATCAAGAGGCAACGCCTCCGCCGCTGTCGTCGTCTTCATCAGTCGTCGTCGTCGTCGTCGTTTGTGGTCGCGACCCGGCCACAGGTTCAGGTAAGTGCTCTTCAATCCCTTCTCCTTCTCCTTCCTCCCCATCTCCTTCTTCTTCAGTTTGCTGTGTTGCTGTTCACATGCATGAAAAGTGTGAATGAACCGAGCCTGATTGCAGCATCGTGTGTGCAGTATCCTCGGTGGTCCGGTGTGTGTGAACAGTGTGTTGTTGGGCTCAGAGTCGTTATAGCCAATGAAAGTGAACTCTTATCTGGCTGCCATATCTCTGAGTATTGAGTGGGCGTTTGTCGCCAGTTTGCTGTGCTGCTGTTACATGCATGAAAAGTGTGAATGAACGGGAGTCTGATTTTTACTAGTAATAATAATAATAATAATAATATAAAAATGCAAAGAACATGAATGTGGATGAAGCACAGAAGTCCAGATCGCAATCACACTAAAGTCCAAGTAGCCAACGCAAGAGCAGATAGCCAACGAAACCAAGCAACCATCCCTTTGAGTACGATACAGCAGAATGGTGAGTCAATGCCCAAGTGTGTGTTTGTCTGTTTCTTTCCGTGTATGTTTGTCTGTTTCTTTCTGTGTGTGTGTTTGTCTGTCTGTTTCCTCTGTGTGTACTAGTGTTCGTGTGTCTATTCACTCTAAACATATATGTATACTGTCAAATAGAAATGCCAGGTAAGCCGTGGGCGGAGAGGGAGAAAAGATCAGTAAACGAGGGGTTGTGACACCCCTGTTTCGTCAGAGTTTCCCTGACTCATCAGGGGCTCGACCCGCTGATGGAGCAAAAACTTCCAATCACTACGTTTCAGGTATGTCTTCCGCCTTATTATGTTTCTCTCTCCCTCTCACACTCTCTTTCTCACACACACACACACACACACACACACATCCGTGCATGCCTACAAGTCGTACATAGTGAATATTACAACACAGCAGTGTACAGCAGGCACTACAACACAAACGCACGGGTTGTGTATGGTGAACATTACAACACACAGACACACACAAACTCACACTCATACATACACATAGAGGCACACCTCATCATGAAAGACACGCATTCACAGATAACGTGCTTGCCTATTCAAACTGCGGCTTTAACTGCAAAGACTGATTGCTCATCCTCTTGATTTGAAGTAGCGTGGGGTCCGCCCCACACACACACACTTACACACACACACATACACACACACACACGTGCGTAGTAGTGTAGCTCTCCATTTTTAGTGGTAGGTGCAGCTCATCCTACAGATGGAAGTAGATTCTCTCTCTCTCTTCCTCTGCACGTGTGTGTGCCTGTATGGTTCTTTCTTCTTTCGTAGTGTGCATAGTCGGGTGGCCACATACCCCTGCGTTTCTCATTAACTGCCCGACGTTTGATACAGCTGCCAGTCTCGGCCCGATTCCCAATTACAGATGAGAATAATCATAATAATGATAATAATAATAATGATAAATAATAATAATAATAATAATAATAAAATATTAATACTAATAATAATACAAAAAAAATAAATAAAAAATATAAAACAGCATCACACACATGTGACCAGATAGACGAGACCTCGAGCCAAAAATGACAGATCTGTTCTGATTAGTTTAATATCTGATCCTCGGTCCATCGAACCAAAAAAAAAAAAAAAAAAAAAAAAAAAAAAAAAAAAAAAAAAAAAAAAAAAAAAAAGACAAACAAACAAACAAACAAATGGCAGATTGCGTTACGTGTCCCACCAGGTAAGAGCACGGCAAAAGCTCATGATTGACAAGTTGGCATAGTCTCATCATCATCAACACAGGCCCAATGCCGATGTCCTATCTGGTGCCCGGCGTCCAGTCTACATACGGCAGATCCTATCTAACCCATACCACCATGCCGACTAACCCATACCACCATGCCGATGATGATGTCAACAGCTCCCCGAGTACGAGCAGATCTCGGCCAATGCTGTTAGCGTCAAGCACCAGGTATGTTTCCCGTATCACTCGCAACCTCGATCCCCAACTCTCAGATGCCACGTGTACCCAAGATCGCCACGCACTCCTCTCCTTCCCGTTTCTTTCCTCCCTCTTCTTCTTCCTCTCTCACATTCTCTCTGTGTATTCACCCTCTCTCTCTCTCACACTCTCTCCCTCTCTTTGTGTACCATGTACTAACTCCTGAAGATGGCGTCTTGATGCAGGCACCTCGAAGACGAAGCTGGAGCTATGGCATCACAGGTAGTCTCTCTCTCTCTCTCTGGCCTCCCCCGCATCTCTCTCTCTCTCTCCAATGCTACTCTAAGTCCCTACACAGCACTGTAGCATACGGTAAAGGTGCAAGCCAGAACAAGACCGACTTTTCTCACATAGTCCAAGACAGTGCTGCGGAACACTGGAATACCAATGATCAACCCGATCAACGTTGCAATGCAGACCAAACATACATCATCATCATCATCATCATCATCATCATCACATCATCATCATCATCATCACAGGCCCATATCGATATCTTGTCTGGGTCGGCGCCCAGACTACAGATGGAAGTTACTATCTACTTACTACTACAACTCTGAATGATGACGACAACAGCTCATCCGAAGTATGAGCAGATCTCGGCCAATGCCGCATGCATCAGTACTCGGTAAGCATCTCGCTCACTCACAACCGCGATCCCCTACACAGATGCCACGTGGACCCTTTCTCTCTCCTCTCTCTCTCTTTCTCTCTCTATCACACACACACACACACACACACACACACACACACACACACACACACACACACACATTCACGTGTAGTACGTATATTCCCATGTCCTGGCAGAAAATTCATTCAATTTTACTCATCTATCGATACCGGCCAGCCCAAGGGTCGGAGACTTACCTGTCCGGCGATGCGTATCTCACCCAATCTCGTTCTCTCTATCTATCTCTCTCTCTCTCTTAGTCCGTAGATACTGAGTAGTTAGGTAGCGTGAGGGTGAGGAGGAGATGGTGGACTTACGAGAGGAAGAAGAAGAACTCTCTCTCTTCCTCTCTCTCTCTCTCTCTCTCTCTCTCTCTCTCTCTCTCTCTCTCTCTCTCTCTCTCTCTCGCTCGCTCGCTACTCGGTCGAATCACGAACGTCCCACACATACACACACTCACTTTCCATCGATAGGATGAGCAAACACGGAATGAATCTTCCGCTGAAACGTGGAAATATACACTGGCACTTTTTGTTTTTCTCATTCTTTCGATCTAGGTTGCGCGCGGCGAGGGGCGGAGACTTAGCTGTTGGCCAAGGTTGGAGAATTGTAGTCTCTTTCTCTCTCTCTCTAACACACTCACACACATACACACACACATGTATGGTAGTGAATGTGTCCACGTTCTAACAGTAGATTCATTAGATTTTATTCATTTATTTATTTATTTTTATTTATTCCTATTGATAGAAGTATTATTAGGTAAGCCGTATGATCGTGCACTTACCTTTTCATTCTCCCGCTCCGCCGTTGTCGTTGTCGTCATCAGTCGACGTCGTCGCCGTCGTCACACGCTCAGGTAAGTATTTTCCTTTCCTTTCTCCTTCCTCCCCTTCTACTTCTTCTCCTACCTTCTTCTTCTCCTCCTTCTTCTTCTCCTCCTTCTTCTTCTCCTCCTCCTTCTCCTCCCTTCTCCTCCTCCTTCCCTTCTACTTCATTTTCTCCTTCTTCTTCCTCCTCCCGCGCCCGTTTCTTCCTTCTCTTTCCCTACGCACCTTTTTTCTATCGCGCGGCCCTCTTCTCTACTCCCCGCGCGACTCCCTCTTTCCTCCGGGACTCTCCTCTCCTCCGCGACTTTCTCCCCCCCTCGCTGTATTCCATCTTCGCCTTGCTACCTCCTCCTCGTGCGCGTCTTACCTTTCTCGCCGCGCCCATTCTCCAGGCACTCGCGCACGCCCCTGGCTCCTTCTTGCGCAGTGGTTGGTAGCGACTTCGTCGGGCAGCCTCCGTGAATCCGAGATCGGGATCCACATAGTACCGAGGCCCCGTAATCATCCCCCGTCTCTGCTGCAGATTCATCGAGGCGAATGAATCACGTGAGGTACGGGTTCGAAAAGGAGAAAAGACAACCCAAAACGAAAAAAATAAAATAAAAGTAATAAAAATAAAAGAAAAGAACAGAATCTAACTACTAACTATCTTAGCCTGCCAAGTGTCGTGTAGACGAACTAACTAACTAACTCCCTCAAATCCCAACCCCGAGGTCAGGGGTTCAAGCCTCACAGCCAAACTCGGGGTCGGAAATAAGCTGTCTATGGGCTATAACTGAGCTCCTACGGAAAGGAGCTACCCCACAGGATCCTTGCGTCTGTCAGTTGGTAATCAATACCAAAACCTACTAGGCTAGCTCCTGCTTTGAATGAATAAGAGCAGTCCGAGTATAAATACAGTACCGGGCCCAGTCTGACCAGCGGCCCGAGCTCTTTTCGTAAGTCTGAGTATGTGCACGCTTGCTGGTTTGCGGACCTGTCTGTGTGTTCGTCGGTTTAAGTGTGTGTGTGACCAGCAAGAGCGCGTGGTTGGTTGGAAGGCCCGAAGGCCGGTACTTAGCCGTGGCCGCGACATTGAGGGTCGAGGCGGGGAAACACTCAAGTGGCAGGGTAGGAGGTCCGCGGCACTCAAGAACCACGGAAACACTCAAGTGGCGGGGTAGGAGGTCCGCGGCACTCAAGAACCGCGGAAACACTCAAGTGGCGGAAAAATAGGTCCGCTACACCTTAAGAGCGACAGACAACACTCAAGTAGCAGGTAGGTCGGTACCACACCACGTAGAGGTAGATGTGGCGGGTACTCGACTCGGAGGCCGAGTAGGGGAAGACGAAAGCTGAAAATTTTTAAAACTCCTGGTACCGGAAGACAGAGGAGGTACCAGGCCAAGTCTCGGTGCGTGTCGTAGATCTACCTGACACATCATTAATCCAACTGACCCCTCGACCTCTTTTGTCGAGGGGTATTACTACTGATCCTAACCATCACAGCGCGCGTCATAATAACGCGCGCTCATACTCTCGAAATTTTCTCACCGATTCGCCCCGGCCTCATTGGCCGAGGAATTCGTTTCGAGTATCATGCTCAAGCGTCGACACCCTTTCCATTCCAGACTGGCTCCGTCGTGGTAGCCGATGCTGTCACCGTGTCGAATGTAAAAGCATGCCCAAATACCCTTGTAAGGGTATTTGGTTTGACAGCGTAGCGCGAAGTGCAGCGTAGGCGGGGGACACCGGGCAATGGCAGGTCGTTGTGCCTCCCTGACTACCCCTCCCCCTACAAACATCAGCCTAGGCTGGGATCCAGCTGGCGGGGAACGACCTGATAACCTCGGGAAAGGCGGCAGGTTGGAGCCAGTGACATTGGACTAACCCACGGACACCGACACTCCGAGTCTCCTCCCACCTCCCCACTGTCTGCGTATGAGTTTTACCCCCCCCCCCTCGCAATCGAGTCAGAGAGTGCCCTGGTTGGAGCCGCCCACTGTCATTTCCATTTCGAAGAGGGATCTATTGTCGGGAAGGCGGTTAGGATCCCCTTCTTGAGACAACATAAAAGCAACACAGATTACAACATAAAACCCCTTCTTGAGGCGGTTAGGGAGAACATGTATCTTGGCGGCTCGGCAAGACTTGGTGCACAGGGAAATAACGTATCACAAGTTCGCTACTACGGGCCATTTGCAACGAAAAACCCCATTCTGTAAAGGCTCAAAGGCCCGCACTAGCGAACTCCCACAGTGACAAGCATGTTGTTGCACGACAGTAAAGCGCGCGCTGGATAAATATTGAAAACAAGTTGAAATTATGATGGTGATGTTGACAACTAGTTGGCACCATTGTTGAACATATGTAAAGTGCTGATACAAACAGTTGACGGGAACCCTTCTCCATACTCAAATGTTGATTTCAACATTCTAGAAGTTGAAAAACGGAAGGAATTCTTGCACATTTTTTTTGTTGATGGCCAAAGTAGGCCTGCCTTGCATATAATCAGCGGGTGAGCTCCGAACTGACGTCATGTGGTTAGGCTCCCAAAGAAGGGGAGGGCGACCCGCGGCCGCATTGGTAGGAGGCCTATCACCCCCTTCATGGAGGGTCATAAGCCCCCTCCTTGCCATCGGACACGGGCACCCAACAGGGATAGACCGAGGCTGTACTGAAAAAAGGGAAAACGCGATTGTCGATCTCCCGTTATGGGACCACAGTGCCGAACCCGTTGCCATATCGTTAGGATCTGGGACTTTCAAAAGCAAGGCTACTCCATGATCGACCGATTAAGTTTAGACAAATGCGTTATTCTCGGAAAATCATTCGTTTTTTTTTTTACTAGTCATTTTAAAGACTGTAAAATTCTTGAAATCGGGGTAAGGTATGAAAAGGACTAATCTGAGTCCTTCGTTTATAACGCAGGGGACAGACCTATAAAACGGAGAGGGAGTTGAGATATCGTCCGCGGCTAGTCGCCTAATGGTATATAGCCTGTACTGCGAGTTCCGGTGGGGAGTAGCCTGCTATAGGAAGTCGACGGTCTAATGTTGTGTTGTCTATCAAGCGGGGCTGGCTATCCTGAGTGGCATGGCACTACACGGCTATAGGCCTGGCTGTTGGCGGCACACGGTGTGCTGGGTTCCAGTGTCGGGTGAAGGCCCTCAGATTACGACAACCCTGAACTATGATGGGGGAGAGGTAGTCCGACGGAAGGTCTGCATAGAAGGGGGGAGAGAGGAGGAGATGCGAGGTGATCAAAGACTACAGGCTGCCATTTCCGAAGCACGCGACAGGGCGGAGCGGAGATGCAGACGAGACGGGGTGACCGTGGGCTTGAGGGTGACGGTCATCTATCACGAGACCGAGTCATCAACTGGGACCGAGACGAAGGAGGAACAACATAACGAGAGAGACTCATGTGGGGAAAGCGAAATGAGCGAGGCGGACCGAGAGACGGATCTCAGGTCCTGGAACAGACCCGAGGAGATCCAAAAGCACCACCGAGCTGCAGATCCGGTGGAAAATGGACCCGAGGCCAGCTCACGACAACCGACTCCCAGAGCCCGCGGGATCGGAGGAAAACCGAGTAAAGGTAAGAAACGGGTGTGAGGCAAGAAACGGAATCGACACGAGCGACAGGTGGCGGGGCCTGCGAGAGGAAGGTCAACGAAAAGGGAGACTGTGTAATAAGGACGCAGGGCAGTGCATGTCTCTCCAGAACTGGGAGGACGTGCGCTAATGAGGGGCTGCTAAGCAGAGAACGAGCAGGCGTGCGGCAAGAGAGGAGCAAGAGCGGAATGCACGTGCAGTTGGAGAGACTGACGTCAACCTTGATATCGGCGCGTGAAGAAACAGTGAGAGAGGGGAGCGAGCTTGCAGGGTGGTGACATCAACTGTTTTTTGGGAGACACTCGCTCGCCAACAGGTACTGGGGCAACTCATGCAGTCTGGGCAACAAGGAGGTCAACGCTGATGCTGCGGATGGTCCAGGCTCTTGCTTTCTTGGCCGTGGTCAGTACTAGCACATGCATGAGGCACTGCGCTAGTACGCGGGTTACACGTGGACGATCAGGTGGCAATAAAAGAGAGAAGACCAAAGAGATGGGACAAAGGAGTGCGATGCATGTGCCTGAGATGCGGACTTCAACTCGGCTTCAGTGCGCGGCTAGTTAAACGGAGGAGAGAGTTGAACTCGACACTTCTTCTCATCTTTATCAGAGCAGACCTACAAGCGTGTGCAACTGCTGATGTCTCTAAGTATAAACTGAATGTGAAGTTTTCGCACACTGTGATCATTTTGTAAGGATACACGCAACCTAGTGGCGACGATGAGGGTACCAGAGATTASCTTGGGCTAACTGCGAGGACGAACTCTTTGACGTCGTTTTCTTGAGATCATGACACGTCGTGATATGAACTCGCAGTGAGGCCTGTGGGCTACTGGAGGGAGTGAGAGGGGAAAAGGTTGGTGACAGGAGAGACGGTGAGATGCAAAAAGGATTGTCCGTAGTCTAACGTAGTGGTCAGGGGAGATGAGAGAGGGGAGACGCAGGTAAACCTCTGAAATGCTTACGCTCAAATGATACGCACAGTGCGCAAGTTGCCTTTTAGTCATCGCATGCTGTCATGAGAGATAGAAGCCGCTCGTAATTCGAGGGATGAGAATAARCAATCGTCAACGGAAAACATAATTATCTTTCCCATCATCCGCTGACCATTTTCGACTTCTGTGTTTAAATGCCTCGAGCTCGACACTTGTGGGTTGACATGCCGAGCTGGCCTTTACTAAGCCATAATCTCGCATGCTGCCTATTGTCACTGTAAGGGAGGCAGACTCCAAAGTGTTATTAACAGAGTGGCAAAGGGCTCTTCCCTCGGTCGTCATCTCCATCAAGAGCGCATTTGAGAAACCCGAGTACTAGCTGCAGCGCAACTAGGATCGAGTGTGTCTCAGCGTAAGCCGACAATGTTGTAACTATAGTAAGTTGGTGGGAAGTCACAACAATCAGGGGACTTTAATTTTCTTGCTTCTTTCAATTAGTTATCATCATCGAATTCTGGTTCAAGAAAGCGTGGATGACATGTATGCTGTTGTGCTGATGCTAATAAAGAAACGGGAGTGATGATAGGTTTGAGCGGTGACGGTTAAACTTTAAATGGGGCTCTAATCACCAATCGGGATCCGCGTAAGATAAAGGTTTGAACACCCTGCGTACGAGTGCTTCTAATCTTCAATTTGCATCAGATTTCGCTTGCGTGAAAATGTCAGTGAATGGCGTGATAAATTAACGCAGTTGTGGATGTTGTTAAAACTCACTCACCTTGGGACTAAGCGACAGTGTATGATTCTCTCACTAGTTTGAACAGAAGAAAACGAGTCTGATGAGACAAGTTATGTCTCCAAGGACAATGGGATTGAGTGATACTGTGCGAGTTGGTAAACATGCAAGTACTATGATCGTAGATATTTGGGTGATTACTGGAGCTTGCGACTCGCCGATTCCTATGGTCTGTAACTCGTGAAGTCTGGAGAGCTGTGACGTAGCTTGAACAGGTATGTGAAGTCTCTACTCAGCCCATTATTAGTACTTTAATACAGAACATTCAGACGAGATCAGTTTGAATGAAGCTGGGCAAGGACTGGTAGAGGAAGAAAACACCAACTGAGAAAGATAGCCTACTTGATTGCAAAGTTCTTGCTTGATGGGGACTAAGTCCCTCATTGCTCAATAGACGGAGTGATAACCCTGGGCAGACTCTCCCTCGATATGTCATGACGGCAGTTTATAGAAACAACTAGTTACGGAGCAAAGGAAGTGTGTTTGCTGACTGAGGATAAAAGTTCGAACCCATTCGTAGGGTCCTGCGATTACCTGGGAACGAGCCCTCACAAAACAGGGCGGGTCGCGAACTGCTAAGAGTGATAGCGAGCATGCCCTATGAGTCTGAAATGAGCAAAAATAGGAGGTCCTTGAGTAATCGCAGAACCCGTCACCCTAAATTTTATTCAATGGGTATGACAAATCCCTTCTAAGCCCCCATTGGGAACAGGCGGGGATTCTATGTAGAATGTGTTAGTTTATTTAGGACTGTTTCACTCCGGCTGTCAACTCAGATCGGATTTGTTTAGCAGTCCGTGAATCTGGGTGGCTATCAAGCATCTAAAACAGGCAAGGGGGATACTGCAGCTGGGTACCTCCCTAAAGCGAGAAGAATGAAGAGGGAGCAGTGACCAGGATCGCTGAACCTTATCAGACCCGGATCAGTAAAGTGATCTGTATTGCTTCTGCCACTTGACAGCCAAGCAGACAAAGGAAGACCAGCAAGTTTACACACACAGATTGGTCAGTTTTTCTGAGTGGTGGGATTCAGTAGGGAAATGAGAGACCAGTGTGAATGGCACACTTGACAATTTTTTTTTGAGGACTAGTACTTGTGTGCTGTTCAACTGAACGTTCAACCGACACTCAAGAACCCGAGCAATCATCGGGGCCTGGGTATTACTATTTACGCCGGGGTTGGCTGCTTTTCCCAGTCCTCTGTGTGCTAAAAGCCAGTTTGGTGATCATGCTAACTGAATGGCATTTAGTTAGCATCTAAATGGACTGGGACAAATATAAACTGGACTAACTAGTTAAGTTTCTTTTACCCCAAGACCAGGAAACAGTTCCGTTTCTTCGTGTAAGGCTTATGGAGCTCATCTGCAGTTAATCAAGTGTGCTATCGTACTTGATGATTGAATCCTTGGAGAGTCATAGGAAAAATGAAAGAAGGGAAGGTCCTAGTAGTAAAAAGCAGATTAAACAAGGATAAAAGGGAAGGTTGGGAAGACGAAGCATGCCGGGACATGGAATTGCACAGAGTGGCTCAGCGTGAGTATGCAGTCCAAATGGTGACAGATGAAGTATACATTGAGTACGTAATATATTTTTTCAAGGGCAGGACAACAAGTTGCACAGTATCAATTCCTCATTGGAAACAGTGGAAAAAGCCAGGGCCGAGCTCGCACGAAATCAGTAGCGTCTGAATCACTCTTCCAAAAGCGCTGCCAACGTTTGAGCAGCAAGCCCCTCCAGTGTCCTTTTACTTTTGCTCTCAATACTCGTGAATCGGCTATTCGGTGGTCTAAAGTATTAGTAAAATTTAGACAACATTCAGACAAGTACTCAGATAACATTCGGGCAAGTACTCAGAGCAACATTTAGTGCTCAAAGCAGTATTCAGTGCAGGGTTCCTGGCAGTGTTCAAAACACTGTCTGACTGTCACTCGGTCATTACCTAACCATTATGTTAATCGCCTTTCAGCCATCAACTTAGTCGGTATTCAGTAACCAGCCGACGGTTAGAAACATTACATTGGGACAGGCGATTACGGCAGCATCGATTAACCAATTAACAAACTGCGGATGAGCAGCAATCCAATCAGCAAGGAACCAGCAGTCAGCCAGCAAATGATCAGTGTTCAAATAGTAAACATTTAGACATTCAGACCAAAGATCAAGGAAAGGTATCCAAATCGGTGCTCAGACTCAGTATTCAAAGCCATGCTCAGAACAAGACTGTACTCCGAATTGCATTTGGAACGGTATTCATAGCGGTTCTCAGGGTGGCGTTTGGGACTGCATTCAGGACAACACTTAGAACGTTGTACTGAATGACACTCAACGGTGGAATCAGTCTCTATTCAGCCTGCGCTTGATCAGTAAACTGTCAACTCAAATAGCAACCGGAGAACAACAACTAGGAACGGCAACAGAGAACAACAACTAAGTACGGCAACAAAGAACAGCAACTAGGAACAACAATAAGAAACGGCAGTCTGAAACAACTATTCGAAACAACAATCTATCTATTAACCTATAATGTAGCGAGAGACCTGTGAGAATATGGACCACAACAACATAGTTAGAGTCTCCCACTCGTTGTATTAGAGCACTGCGGAGACCTGGAGAGAGAGTGCAGGTGAGGAATACAATTTGCAGACTATTATGATGATGGAACATGCACAGACCCTCGTGAGGAATCACACAAAAATCGAGTACACATACTACTTCCACGATAAGAATGGCAGGCTATGTGCCACCATAACTTCTGTAGGTACTATTGAGGAAGCAAGGAGGACTGTTGGCAGCCACCAGTGAGCGTTCTCTCTCTGAACAGGTACAATTCACTTGTCCGGACATCCAACAATCATCTAATCAGCAAATCGATCATCAACAATCAGTTATTAGAGATCAATTTCTAGCAATCAGTTTTTAACAATCTGTTTCCTACAATCAGTTTAGTAATCAGTTCTCCGGGACCGTCAGGTCAGTTTGTACTGGCAAGAGTACTCATGAGCACAGTTCATTCTACTCCGGTAAGTGAGTCAGTGCTGACCAACCTCAATCGGATCTCATGCAAAGAGGCATTTCATTATCAGTATGTTAGTGTCGTTGGTTTTAGACAGGGATATCTGTCAATCTTCGTTGTCCAGACTAGTTTTGTTGATGACACTATTCACGATCTGAGGCCTTATGTAAAGAAGGGCAAGGAGGCTCATGAACTTTTCGATCCAGTCTGGATCTCAGCCTCCGAATATCTTGAGCAGAGAGAGAGGGAGTTCGATGAGAGTGGTACTACGTTGATCCGCAACTTCGGGCCGACGCCTTATACTGACTATCCTAGGCCTCCAATCCCTTCTCTTTTCACTGATGGCACGAGTTGGCTGGATGTGATTGGTTTTGGCAAAGAGATACATCTCTCCGGCGGTGATCGACATTGAGGCATTGATCGAGCCCACCGAGTATCCCTACCTCAGACGAGGGGTCTTCTGAGTGGACGGACTGCCTACTTTGTGGGAGAAGTTCTGCTCCATGGTTAAATACCGTGTCATGTGCCTCGGATGGTCATGCTCAGAGCTTGCTGGCTATACGTGACATTTTGTCACGAAGCCTCAGTCTCAGATTGTACGTGGGCGTGAGTCTCGGCACCAGAGAAGATCTGTGAAAAAATATTGAGAGAGACTGACCAGAGGGATGAGTGAGGGCTCTAGTGAGGTGTTGACTATGCCCGTTTACATGTACTTTCTGGGATTATTATGAGTTCTCACTCTTCCCTCATTCAATTGTCTCTGTCTTTGCTTGAGTCAGTCAGTCCTATTTTCTGCATTATTCTTGCTTGATGATTGCCTTCGAGGATGTTTTTGTCCCAGTTCTCAAAATCAGATTGACATAATTGATGCATGCATAGCACCCCATAATTTTATGATTATTATTTGCATACTTCTCTGCTGTTCCGAATCAAAATAAAAGATTCCTAAGACCGGGGACCGACGAAAACCGCAATTGAAGGGTCTCGATCAAAGTCGGACGCACACAACAGGAAGGGATTTGCATTATTTAATTTATTTTATTTATTGCAATCACATACAAAATCCAGCGTGACATCCTGTTGGCTTTCCGGTCACCCCAAGTGGCCCGACTGAAAAAAGTGCGACAGCGACTGGATGTGATTGTGCAGGTACAGAGAGAGAGAGAGAGAGAGAGAGAGAGAGAGAGAGAGAGAGAGAGAGAGAGAGAGAGAGAGAGAGAGAGAGAGAGAGAGAGAGAGA
>BFEA01000724.1:135218-145248 GCA_003427395.1 Chara braunii | reverse complement strand
CACACACACACACACACACACACACACACACACACACACACACACACACACACACACGCGCCCCCCAACCCACAACCCCGCGCCAAAAACGCCCTGTGCAAATTCGTTAAACACGGTTACCCGCGTTCAGTGAACGTGCGTTCACTGTGTTAAAAAACTGAACGTGAAACGCGCGTTCAATGAACGAGAGGTAACACAGCGGCCTGTGTTCAGTCCACGCCCCATGTCTGGCCCAGAGTCTGCCTCAGATTCTTCTGAAAAAGGCAGGCAGGGCCTGAGCTCCTCGACCAACTGGCGCTGCGCAACTACCCGAATTCCCGGCTGCGTCCAGGCCAAGCCCAAAGTAGGCCTCTCGTGCCTTGTTAGAGCCACCTTCACTTAGGACGCCCGTTCTGGCTGAAATAGGGCCCAATAGGGCTTAACGAGGCCTTGAGCCTCGCATTCCCTACTCCATACTTCAATAGTTCTCTGAGAAGTTGAATCATTCAATGTGGCTCTTTCCTTTCTGTAGTGACTTCTCATATCGAGCGACAACATGTGGAGCGGTCTGCATTAGTTCCTCCCGTGTAAACTATTTAACAGTGATTTTGTCAAAACAGACATTTTATATTTTTTGAACGAAATTCGAATTGACATTTTCATTATGATCTTGGTGACTTTTGATGTTTTGTTAAGTTTGACTCAATTTTTGGGAGGTACCCCATTTTTGTTTGTAGTTTGTGGTCCGGTTTACCGCAAATTTTACGTCGGTTTCTTATAAAATTTCGGGGGTGTTACAATTTCATTGCCATTATGTGAAGCTATAGGGGTCATTATGATTAGTTTTTTTACTTTTCAAGTATATCGATGAACATTTATTGTCTTTCACAATATAAAATCATGAATTTTTTTTGTTTTCCCCGGCCAGTACATGAAGATTAGAGAAACATACCAATAAACACCTATGATTGGCAGTACATATGTGGGTTGTTTTATGATTGCATTGGTTGGTTTGCTTTTTTTTTTTTTTTTTTTTTTTTTTTTTTTTTTTTTAAGAAAGACAAGCTCCATCTATTGGTGAGGAGCAACACCTGCTGGAAACCGGGTCCAGCATCCCTGAAATACATCATGGCATTGATTGGTTCATATGAATGAAGGAAAATGCGTATGATGGAAATGATGGCGATGAAAAAAATAGAATTGTACTATCTTAGCCATTCTGGCCTCCTTATCCTAAAACAACTCTTAGCTCTCCCTTACCATGATATTCCAACTCAGGGACAAGACCAACCTAACCAACGACTACCATAGCTGATCTCTTCTCACCACCTAGACTAACCCCACCCCATGGGTTGTCGAGGCAGCCTCCCCGATTCGCCACTGGTTTGCTTTCCTCCCTCAGCTAACCCCAGATCTCTCTACAATGTTTTTTTACATGTATTTAATACTTATTGAAGTGTTGTGTTGTCCCCGCAAATACCCTCCCCTTTGACCCCCCTGCCCTCCTGCCCTCCCTCGAAAACATATCGAGCCCCCCCAAATGTATTTTTTTATTACCGAATTGCTATGTTTGAAAATAAGAGGTGAACATTGAAAATTCAAATTATGTTCAAGCGACAATGTTGTTCGTGTTTTTTTTTTAACATTCTGTAAATAGAGAGGACACCGCGGCGTTCCCATTTACTCTCTCTCTCTCTCTCTCTCTCTCTCTCTCTCTCTCTCTCTCTCTCTCTCTCTCTCTCTCTCTCTAAGCTCTCTTTCTCTCGAAGCTCTCTCTCTAAGCTCTCTCTATGGACGTCTACAAAAGTTGGAGACATATGATACATGGTCTACACTGCAAAAAAAAACGAAATCGTTTGTTGAAAAATGATGGTGAACATGTAGCTACCTGAACGAAATCCGCCTTGTCAACAAGGAAAAAAAACTAAATCGTCAACGAAAAAAATAAAAACGTCCACTCCAACTTCAATGCACGAAAAACTATCTCACTCGCGAAAATCCCACTGCCTTGTAAGCAAACGACTCATTAACAATTTTTTGTCAACAGATGCAACAACGGCATAAGTGAATGAGGCTGGTGCGTTGCCCATTTGCTCGGTGGAGTACACTGTCCATGATGTTGAAGTTGATAGTTAGTTTTGTTTTCTTGTATTTTCGAGGAACCCCTGACGCATCTTGGTCTTTTATGATGACTGACGATATCGTGACTGTGATAGAGGTTCTTCGCGCTATGAATTTCAACATTGTATCTCGTGTGTTGATACAGTACTGTTTGATGTGTTGCTTATACGCTCACAACATCAAATCTTCTTCGTCCCTTCGCGGTATCTTGTGTCACCATATCTGTGTTGCACATACTGTTAGCCCTTGACGATAACTTACAACAACACATGCAACGGTTGTGTTACATTTATGTGGCATCATGGGAGCCACAAGGCCGTAATCGTAAAACACTTGTTTGTACGTAGCAATCCCTTCTTGTAAGTACTGTTGTGTTCGCATACCTTCACGAGATTGTAAAATTTTCTTCTTACACTGCAAGGATATAAGTTCAGCGACGGTTCGTCATAGGCAAAATTTCACGTGATAAGTCCGATCACGTTGCAATGCCTTTTTAGTCGCTCGGATGTCATCTTCGCCCATTTTATCGGTGTTTCCCACTTCTCCTGTCGTCGGTGCCTGAGCATCAATTCTAGGTCTATATTGTATGGGGTCAAAAACAAAAAAGGACATAAACATCACAATTAGGGATGAAGTATGAAATAAAATGCACCGCTTACATAAGTCCAGAGAGTCATTGTCATTCACCGCATGCATATACGGGTCATTAGAGAGTGATTAGTATGGTTGTGGAACGACAGTCAATGCGGAGACCGACGCAAGACAGACTGCAAGTTGTTCTATTTGCCACTTTCGTGCCGTCGAATATGATCGACAATATTGAACTTTGTTATTGTGTCAGTTTTTTTCAGTTTCTGTTTCTTTCCGTCTTCGTTGTGGAATGTGATTAAAGTTGTCGCCACGTGAATGACAATCCTCGACCGTTCATAGATGAAGCGTAACATTGCGTCTTTGATTTCGTTGCATAGATGTTTGACACACTTCAACATCACCCTTTGCATGTCGGTGGTTTGCTCCATCGACGACACCTTCGTTCGTTCAATCCGTGTCGCGTACCGTGTCAGGCCACCGTTTGAACAAAATGCCACGCATGTCACTGATCCGTTACGCCCATTCTCCCCCTGCATGTGAACAAATCCCAACCCATAAAACGCTTTGGTCCATATACCAATGCCTTGCCTTTCGTTGTCTGCATAAGGCTCAACCGTCTTCGCGAGGTTGTAAACTTGCAAGCGCTCCTCGTCGTACCGCAACTCAATCGAGGGCTCCAATGCCGACCAGTCGACTGCCTCCACGCCGACAACCCTTATCTACGTTTTTGGTTTCCATGATAGGATGTCCTCCCATTTCACCGGCGTCTCCCATTTCTCATTACGCTTCCACTCTGAAGATGCAAACATTCTAAACACAACGGAAAAATAAAAAAAATGTAATCCAATCGAACAGTTAGCGATGTGCTCTATGTTGTTCGTATTGAATAGATGATCCTCACTTAGACTCTTTCCCTCATCACGTCTACACATATGTGTCTGAAGCAGATCTTATATCTTGCGTTAATGCAGGCATCTTGTCAGGGACGGTCAGCGACAACTGTGCATTGAGAGCCTCTCGCTTAGGGATCCGCATACCTGTCTCTGAGCGTTTATTGCTGGCCATGCCCACACAACGGCATCGAGGTCTTGCCATCCGTCGCCAGATTCAGTTTCGACCTTCCATGTCTTTGCCCATGCGTCTGCATACAGCTTCGCTAAGTCGCGATCCCTTCCGTAAGGTGTCCAACACTTGACGCGGATGCGATTATCATCCTGCTCCATAACGTGTCCGATCGAGAATGTGTAGCCCTTTGCAACATACTCGTCGGGTGCGCGGAACACGACGAAGTTGTTCATGTCGACAGACTCATGCGGCTTGAACTCTGGTTTGGGAGCGTCTCTCTTGTGACCGACGAAGCAAGGTTTCCTCGGCGGCGAGTCGAGAACGTGCTGCGCAATTAACAAAAGGTCTTGTTTATCAGGCATGTGTGCTGGCCAGAAGGCACCTTGAAGGGGCACCATACCGCTCTCTTCTTCTGATATGTTCTCAAACTTCTTGAGATGGTCGGTCCAGTAACTCAAGCGTCTACATTTCGTCGCCCTTGTGTGTTCGTCTTGTGTCTCCCATTGGATTTGCAAATTTATATGTGACCGTTAGAACGCGCTGAACGCGCGTTCGCTTTCGAAGGCGAGCGTTCAAACGCTCGGAGGACGCGTTCAAACGCGCCACGCACCACGTGGCGCGATGTTTTTTAACGCAACCCACACATCTGCATACTAGTGCGCACATGGCGGACTACGGGTGGGGGGTTTGGTTAGTCAAGAAAAGAAAAAAGAAAGTGTATATTTCCATGTTCTAGCGGTAGATTCATTCGATTTTGCTCATAAAATGGATGGTTGGTTGATTGATTGATTGATTGGTTGATTGATTGATTGATTGGCTGGTTGGTTGGGGGGGGTCGCCCTCCCCCCCAATGCACACACGCACGCACGCACACACACACACACACACACGCACACACAGACACACATATACACGTGCACACACACACACACACACATAAACACTCACACACACACACACGTACACGCGCACGCACACACACACACACACGCACACACACACACAGACACACCGTGACACACGCACACACACACGCACACACACATTCTCTCTCTCTCTCTCTCTCTCTCTCTCTTTCTTTCTTTCTCTCTCTCTGTCTCTCTCTGTCTCTCTCTCTCTCTCTCTCTCTCTCTCTCTCTCTCTCTCTCTCTGCGCGACAGTGGGCAGGCGCAAGTGGCGGTGTATATTTTCATGTTGTAGTGGGAGATTCATTCGATTGTGTTCCTCCTCTCGGTCGAAGTACCAAGAGGCCAGCCGCGATATTCGAAACTTACCTGTTCTCTTTCTCTCTCTCTCTCTCTCTCTCTCTCTCTCTCACACACACACACACACACACACACACACACACACGCACGCACGCACACACACACACACACACACACACACACACACACACACACACACGGGGCTCCCAGCCCACCCCCCAACGCTAAAATGCATCTACACAAACGCGTCAAACGCGTTTACCCGCGTTCGATGAACGTGCGTTCACTGCGTTCAAAACCTGAACGAGAAACGCACGTTCAATGAACGCGCGGTAACACAGGCGAATTTCCCTACGATTTATGCAGAACACGCACCCTGTCTATTCTGTTAACAAAATCATCTGCCTGTGATTCTCGACAAGGCTGGAAACCCCATTGAGGCCCTATCCAACCGTTGCGTGCATCCCTTTTAAACCAATAGCCAGGGCCAGTGTCTGGCTCCCACTTTTTCTTGGTGCAGAACTCCTTATACATCATGGCGGGGTTGTCCCCATCCATGTAAAATTGAAAGAGGTGCGGCATGGCATGACCCTTGATTTTCTGATCGATATACGGATCTATGGCGGCTTTCTAGTCAACAATTTCAGTGAGCAACGTGCAGTGGACTTCCTCTTCGCAGTACGCTTTGGGGACATCGAAGAGCTCGTCCATGGTATAGGCATCGCAACCGCTCAATTTTTTTGCAAACAAGCCAAACTTCGCATCTATGTTCGTATGTGTGTGACCCACTATCATGAACCTCATTTCGACGACCTCGAATATTCGAAATTTGACAAGCATGGCCATGAAGGCGAACACATACTTGTTTTGGTTTTATCCCCCACAGTTGTCAGCCTGTACTTGCAACTTTGGCAGGAGCGCCCCTTCGCGTGCCTGGACATCTCTCAACACTTTGGCGATGGAGGTGACAACCAAGTTTGAGTTGTGCGACAAGTACTACGAGAACCATATGTGGACGAAGAATGATGGTGTCCTACAGTGCGCGATTATCCCAATGAGATTAGTTTTCATCATCATGTTATTCGATATTTTTTTTGACAAGCGTCTTCTTGATGCATGGGGAATCGTTGTTTTTGCTTGATCCATACCATCGATGATGATACACAACTTGTCTCGTTTCTTGTGTTCCGACTAGGTGGACCACACGCTGTACAGGTTTCGGTATGCAGACTGTAATGCAATGTGACTTTTCTGTTTTGCAACAAGTGTCTATCTTCGGCTCAGGCAGAGCACCCTCTATGAGGATGCTATTCTTAATGCACTCGTGGCATCTCGGATGGTCGGTCACCCTTGCAAAGCAAACGTGCCAGAAGAAGTCCCTCCACATTTTGCAGAAGACCGGGTACGACGAGCAGCAGACACCAAGCTTAGAGAGTCGTCTACGAATACTTTGAAAAACGTTTTCTTTGTAGCATACATCGACGGAAGCCGAATGCGATTTTTGATCTCGAAGTTCGGGTCTGTCTCAGTTTGATCTTGCATGGGATCAGACTCGTGGAAAATTATGTCCTCGAACGCCGACCATGTAATGGCGTCGGTGGTCGTTGTCCGCGGACGACCGTCATGGTCGTGAAGAGCGTCGACTGTTCCATCTTCGAGGTCTTCGCTGTATCTTTTGAACGTGTTCCTGCAAATGCCCAGTATGAGACACCAAGCAGTGACCCACACAGGGTGCAACTGCACTATCGGTTTGACTATCGGCTTACGCTAAACTAACAAAACGAAGTTCTGGATTTTCGCTATCGACCACTTCCGCCTATCCTGCCCTCTGAGAACGCGGTAATCACGTCTACATTTCATCACGTCCTCTACTTTCAGTTTAGAAAGACATTGAAACGTCTTGCAACATGTTTTATGGAGGACGGCCTCGCAGGCTCGCACTCGTCTACGCTACATCGACGTTCGAAATTGGAGGTGGATGCCGAAGTACGTATTTTCCTGAATCTGTACGTGTATTTTCTCTTTCGTTGTGCACCGCACAACATAGACAAGGCAGATATTGCGGTGTCCTCTTCGACTGGCAAGTCGACGTCCGACGAACGAGCAACATGACCCCCCCCCCCCTTCTCATTGCCTTCTCGTGATGGCGACGATAGCATGTCCATGGGAACATACCATTGAAACATGGGCACCTTGCACGTCGTGGTGGCGGTACGCCCACATGCCGTGCACGTCTTCGATCCGTGACATCTTCCAATTTCAACGTCGTGAGGCGTCTTCGCCTTGATGACATCATCAACGACGTTGACTGCTTGCCTTCTACTGCCTGCACAGGCCCAACGCGCGGGTCTCCTTATCCTTCTATTTGGGTGATTTCGCCACCGGCAACTGACGGGTCATCAGCGTTAGTTGCCGGTGGCGAAATCACCCAAATAGAAGGATCAGAAGACTCACGCGCTGGGCCTGTGCAGGCAGTAGAAGGCAAGCAGTCAACGTCGTTGATGATGTCACCAAGGCGAAGACGCCTCACGACGTTGAAATTGGAAGATGTCAAGGACTGAAGACGTGCGCGGCGTGTGGGCATACCATCACCACGGTGTGCAGGGTGCCCATGTTTCAATGGTGTGATGATAATATCAGAAGACCGGCCCTCACAGGAGTTCTCAGTAGCATCGGGCACGGGCATGCGAAGAGACTGCACAGATGGCAGAGAAGTGTAGTAGTAGCAACTGTCCAACCCGCTTCCCATTGAGTCGTAAACGTAGATGGAAATGACCTGTGAGAGGACATAACATAACAAAAGAATCCAAAATAGAAAGACACATGAGAAGGAACGCCGAACCCCCCACCACCCACCTCTAGAACACCGGACCCCCTTGTTCGACGGAGGGCTTCCGGCGGACCCGAAACGCCGGACCCCCGCGGTCAACGGCGAAGGCGATCGGGCGAATCCGGGCCACCGACCCCCCCCCTCCGTTCGACAAACGGGGTCCACTGCTCCAGATCCGTCGGTCAACCGTGCCGCTGCGGGCGAGGGGGTCGGCGTTTCCGGAACGCCGGATCCCCTTTGTCGGCAAAGGGGGGTCGGACGTTCCGAATCTGCCCGACCCCCCGCTCGGCGAAGGGGGTCAGGCGTTCCAGTCCGCCGGACCCCCGACACCGGCCCCTTTAGACGGTGATGAGGGTCCAATGGATTTGGAACGTCGGACCCCCCTCGCTCGAGGGAAGGGGGTCCGACGTTCTGGATCTGCCGGACCCCCGCTACCGAACACAGGTCTCGGCGGAACCGGTGTCGGGCGACCGAAGGCCAGTCGGTCGCCCTAATATCGACAGATTGACCCTTAGAAAAGTTGGCTGAGAAAGAATCGGCAGGGACTTTTGTCCGACCGGTTGGGAAAAATTAGGGGTACCTCGAGCACCCCTAAAATTAGAGATGACGACTGCTGAGACTAGCCCTAGAAATTGACGAGAGGGGCTACCTCTTCCGCCGCGCTGAGGCCTACCTCTTTTCCGCCAACTCCGAGCCCGTTCCGGGAACGACTGGCCGCGGGAAGATGATTTGAGAGTGGGCTTTGGTAAGGCCTTTTTACGCTGTCCAACTGACGCGAAAATGGGACCTCAGATTTTTTAATTTCAATATTAAAATTAAAAATGGGAAAAAAAAATAAAAACAATAGAAAAAGAGAAAGAAAAAAACAGATATTATTATTATTTTTTTAAATTTGCTTGGTATTTAATTTTAATGGATCACCCTCATTATTTGGTGTTTCCGGCAATAGAATTAAAAACAAGAAAAGGGATCAGAAGCAATATAAAGAAAAGAGAAAACAAGGGATTTTGATGTTTTATTGAATTTTGTCGGGAACCATTTTTGAAGAAAATACTTTTAATTTTATTATTTATGATATAGAATTCAGAAATAAGAAAAATAATTAAAATAATAAAAGTGGCGAAGGAACCAACAATTATTTAATATTTAACTAATTTTTAAATTAATTGTTCGCGATTAATTTTGATCCCGGGTTATTTATCTATTCATCTTCCGACGGTTCTCTCATTTTCTGACGATTGAGATTTTCTTGTGTGACTTACCCGATTTCCCTGATTTCTACTCTCACCGCAGTCTGTGTGATATGAGTGACGGACGGCATGGTTTTACCGCTATGTTGCTTGATTGGGCCCCACGGCTCCTTGCGTCGGTGTGATCGCCGCTTCGGGTTTGAGGTGTGGTTCGGGAGGTTTGGTACTATTACGGAATTCCGACATCCTACGGTATTTGACACATTTCAGGCATGGCATTGGGCTGACATCAGTGTGGTACACGCCTGTGAATTAACTACTGGTTCGGGATAAGTTTGGAACTATCACGGCGCCGCGACATTGTACGTCACTCAACATATTTCATGTTCTGGTTTGGTTGAGCATTGGCACGGCATGGGTTCCGTCGACTCCGGATGATCATTTCTGGTTCGACACTGGTATGAAACGGATGCTGGTACGAGTTGGCGTAGTTCTGGGTTCGGCGCTGCAAGCTAGCGTTTAATTTCAGGTTCGGCGCAGGTACTGTTTACTAATGCGGCTCGATTGCTGCCGATATGGCAACTATACCAGGCTTGGATCTGCGCCACAAGGGCCGTTGGGCCTGTTGTTGGTCCCATTGGTACCGGACCAGAGGCCTGTTCACCGGGCCTAGATCTATAGTCCAGGACAACAAGTGGTACCGGGGCAGTTGCTGGTACCGGGCCAGCAACTTTACCCATTTCTTTTCGGGCATGGGCGTGCCCACTCGGGTACCAGTCCAGCTGGTGGCTCAAGGGAGCAGCCTGCTGGCAGCTATACAAGCAAGGGTTCTGATGCTCCACCAATTAGTTGAAAATTGTCATTTAGTACATTTACTGATTTTATTAATTTCAAAATATTGAAAGGTCAGCCAATGTGTGAAAAGTGGGAACAGTCAAGTGCCCCAATCATGGTTGATTGCTGAGTAGTGAGAGCCCTGCAAGTGGGCTGGGTTCTGATGCTCCACTAATTAGCTGAAAATGGTCATTTAGTACATTTACTGAATTTAT
>BFEA01000724.1:35584-92466 GCA_003427395.1 Chara braunii | reverse complement strand
CCACCCCCATCCCCTCCCCCGCGAGCTGGACTACCCTTCAAGCGCTGACGGATTGGCGAATTGGGCGTTGACACACAATATGTTTATGGGCAAGTTGGGCCGTTGAAACCCCTCCCCCGCGTGTCTGACTACCTTTCAAGCGCTGACGGATTGGCGAATTGGGCATTGAAATACAGCATGTCTACTGGCGAGTTGGCCGTTGAGTTACAGTTTATTGGTTAGTGGGTTACATATGAGAAGGAACAGAGAAAGATTGGGAGGGAGGAAGAAAACAAGGGAGAAGGAGAAGGGGGCTTTGAGGGAGTGAGAGGGGAGGGAGGAGGGAAAGAAGAAGGACGAAAGGAATAAAGAACGAAAGAGGAATCCCCGGCCACCTTAACCGCCCTGGGAAGGCCAGTCAAAGGAAGAAGTTGTGCACCAACGGAGGGGAGAAAGGAGGTAAAGGGGGGAGAAAGGAGGAGGAGAAGGGCGGGAGGGGAGGAGAGAGGGGGAGGAAAGGGGTGGGTGCGTAACCCCGCCGCCGGGTTGTCGCGACCTGACACGTGGACTGAGAAAGGCGGGCACGCAGTGCCACACACACTTCAGTACCTTGGAATAAGGTGAAGAAGAAGAAGGACGTGAAGAAAAAGAAGAAGGAGAGTAAGAAAAAGAGGAAGAAGAAGACGAAGAAGAAGAAGAAGGAGAAGAGAGAGAAAGCGGCCGGAGGTGGGAGTGGCGGAGAAAGGGGAGAGAGAGGGGGTGAGCCCAGTAGTCTCGGGCTGCCGAGAATTGACACGTGGCCTGAAAGAGACAGGCACGCACCACGGCACGCACTGTAGGAGAGCCCCGGGGAAGACACGGAGCTTGAGTTGAGTCCCTGAAAAGAAGAAGAAGCAGAAGAAGAAGAAGAAGAAGAAGAAGGAGAAGAAGAAGAAGAAGAAGAAAAGAGAGAAGGTGGCCGCTCACCTTAAGCACGTTATATACATCCCCACCCGCCTCACTTACTCTACACACACCTTGACAACAAACGCGTCAAGATGAAGAAAAGGCACCAGCGTGCCCACAAGAGACTTGACTCGACGCTCCTATATAGGGGGGTGGCGAGACACTTTGCCCAAAGCCGTCTATTAGGTGATAAAGGAAAAGACAGGGAGGCGAGGATGGACCTGGATCCCCCGCAAAAGCCTGGAATCGATGCTGGGGGGGGTAAAAATATCAGAGAAGGAGAAGGAATCACTGAAGGATCAGACACTAGGGGAGGAGGAGTCCCCTAGCGCTAGCCAAGCGGGATCCTCCAACACTTCGATCCCCCACAGCTCACTTGCCTCCTCCTCCAGCTCGACCCCTCACAACCAGCCGACCCAAACTTGGGCTGAGCGAGTGAGGGGACCCCCCCCCCCCGGACACCATCACGATTCAGCGTAGGAAGGATAAGGGCATCAAGGGAAGGGAGGAGGAGTGGAAAATACCCGTGAGAAACCTGACAACTGCTGGGGCATTTTTCCTGTCCCGCCTTTTGGCCCTCCCGGAAAAAAAGATCCTGCAGCAGGCTGGCAGAACAACAGTTGTCAGAACCCTCTCAGGGGAAGCCGTGAAAACGAGGGACACACTGTACGCCGGTCACGCGAGTAATTGGGCCTTCCACGATGATGCAGCCTTCAAATCCACGAATGACAAAGTTGGTTGGATCAGGGAGCGCTTAGCGGGCTTCAAGGGGTCTCCAGCAAGCGCACGCGAACTTTTCCTGATCCAACCCGCATCAGCCTTTGTCATCACGGTCTTGTGCGTCGCAGAGGAGGACAAACAAACAATGGATAAGTGGAAGTCCCTCCGCTGCGAAAGGTCAGAAGTCCGCATCTACCCCAGGACCCCCCCGAAACCACAACGGCCAGAGGATTACAGGGAGCAGATGATGCGAGAGCACTTCTGGGTGGAGTTCCGACACATCCCGATTGAGATCCAAGCAACATTCGTCCAGGACTTCGCTGAGAAGTACGATGTGGTAGACTTTATTAACCCACTTCCCCCCACGTGGCCCGGAGGGATGACTACCTGATGCTAGCCATCAACCTCCCAGACGAACACATCTTCTCAATTGGCGACGTTATCCCCTTCTGCGTAGGAGGGAAAGTATACAGGATCCACACCGCTCACAAGCTCAGGCCATGGTGCGTCAAATGCCAAGCTTATGGCCACTTGTACACAGACACGGCATGCCCCCGACACCCCTCACGAACGGCCAAGCCCACCGGGCGACTTAGGAAGGATCCATTTGATGAGTCCACGCGGCGGGCAGTCGATCCAGGTTATGAGGGATGGGTCTACATTGATGCACCAGGAGGGAACGACGGGAAAATCACCGGCTGGTCTTGGGAGGGACAAGGTGACCCGAAAACAGCATCACATCCATCGGCGACATGGATCCCACCCAAACCCCTGGAAGCCCATCTAAAGAACCCCCCGGTAAAGCCCAAGAAGCATGAAACTTGGGTAGCGGTAGGAAGAAAAGTGAGTCCACAGAAGAAATCGACAGAGATTGATACAGGGATAGACATCAATGGTAGCCGCTTTGCATGTCTAGAAAACGGGGATAATGCGTTGGGTAGGGATCGTCAGGAAGGGCAGGTCTCGAAACTAGTAGATAAAGATTCGACGACACCCGACCAGCCCCCGGGAAACTTATCCCGGGACCAAGCACCAGGCCCCGGGGGGAATACTGACATAACTATGACAAGGGGGCAGAGAGATACGGATGCGGCAGAAAAGGCCAAGGACGGAAGCACCAATGCAATAAAAGATGCCAAGGAACAAAAGACGCCCCTTCTACAAAGCCCTCAGGGGACCCGCCTGAGGCAGTTGGCGAGCGAGAAACAACAGGTGCAGCAAAAACAGCACGCATAGAACGCACAGCAACCGCATATCCTACTGCCCGATAGCCCTGATCAAGAACAACAACGGTCCTTGCAGCCCCCAATCCCGCAACAGGAGGAACCACAGCCACAACAAGCGCAACCGGCAAGGCAGGCGCAACAACCGCACGCCCCGTTGCCCGATAGGCCCGAGCAGGAACAACAACCCCCTACACCGCAACAGCCACAACAACCCACGCAAGAGGAGGTGCGTCCACTAGCTCCTGATTTCTGCTCAGACGCCTTCGGAGCACAGCAGATGGAGGTAGACACAACCCACCCCCCACCCCCGGACGTGGAAATGGAAGATCCCCCTAAAGATCCGTCAGACCCCGATGCCCCTCCGCACGAAATGAGTTTGGTTCAGAAAATCCAAATTGTGGCGGATTGGATACTCAAGCACCTCCAGCGGACTGTCCGCATGAGGGGGAGGAGTACTGGGATAAGACCTATGTGGAGGTGGTGGGACTCTTGAACAATAGCCCCTCCCTAAGGACCGCGCTAACTTCTGGTTCCCCTCCCCATTTAACATGGGCGGATGCTTTCCAACGGATCTTGGCTGTCGCCCGGGGCCGGTTCCACCCCCCCACACAGAAGGAGAAAAGCCAGCCGGGGGCAAAGGGCGCAGGAACGCCCGAAGAAGGACTGACCTCACGACGACTCAAATTAAGGCAGCTTATTGAAAGGGGCCTCTTTGAGATGCCACTTTCTAAGCTGAATGGGGTCCTTGTAATCCCCCTTAGAAAGGTAAACGGGAAATGGGAGATGGGCCTTTCCCCGATAGGGGAATATAGGGGCGTGACACTACAAGAGTGGGAATTTTCGCCCCAAGAAGGTAAAACAAGGAGAGTGATAGGATCTTCACCAACCAAATGTCCGCCTTCATCCCCAAGCACTTCGCCCCAGGGCTACAGCAGGTATGAGATTCGGCACGAGATCTGGCGGTTGTGATGACCAGATGGCTAGGAACGACCTCTACCTGCTCTTCGAACCTAACAAATCCGCCGACCTGGGATGGTACAACCACAATGCCCTCATGGACTTGCAATGCGCGAAAATAAAAGCGGACGAGTACTGGTCCGAGGATGATGTATGTAAATGCCTATGCCGGATAGTGCGAAAATGAATTCTACACCTGGATAGATGGGACATTAGGTATTGCCACCCATTATGAGACATGGGGGCAGACGTTGAGCAATGGACGACCTTAGTATGTTATACTGTAGGAACGCGGCGTGGAAAAAATGCGTCGACTCAGCTGACCTAGACCTGCGTTCTATTAATGTCAATGGCTTGGCGTCGAGTAGACCAGAAAAATGTCAGGCCATCTGGGACCAATTGAGAGGAATAGGAGGTAGACGCTGGCTGGATGTGATCTGCATACAAGAAACCCATCTACAAAACATGTCGGACCATAACAGGGTCCATAAGCTAATATGGCCTCATACGACCATTAGAGCCCATGCGCCGAGACCCGGATCCGCAGGGGTGGCAATTTGGATCCCCCCTGATTCAAGGTTCCAACCTGTTCACTGGGTTGCGGACGAGGTGGAAGGGCGTTGGGCCTCGGTCCTGGGAATGTTAGAACTCGAGCTTCTCTGTATCGTCTGTATCTACTCACCCAAGTCCGTTAAGGAAATGAGGGAGTTCTTGGGGACGATTGGTACACAAGTCCCGAAAGGTATTTCGCTAATAATAACAGGGGACTTCAATGCAACCCCGGACAAGGGTTTGGACAAATGAAACTCCCAAGAATCACCCTCCTTTGCAGCACTGGAGGATGAGTATATGTTAGCAGACCTCTGTGGAACCCTCTGAGTCTTTGATACATTCCGACGCTTGCACCCCCAGGTACGGGCCTTCACGTGCATTCGGGACGGCAACCCGGCCCACCTATCCAAATCTTAAATCGATCTGATCCTGTTGTCCAAGGACTTGGAAGGAGCCCTGCGATGGGCAATGATCCTCCCACGTAGCCCACACACGGGCCTCGACCACAAAACCTGCGGGATAGTACTAACAATGAGAAAAAGGCCGAATCAGGGACCAGGTTTCTACAAATTAAATACTTCCTTGCTTAAGGACCTGTCATTCTCACAAATGGTCAGACACGAATGGGAATTATGGCGCCAGCAACAGCATATCTTTGAGTCCCACCTCGAATGGTTCAACAACGACCTTGTGTTTCTGGCCAGGAAATGCAAGGACTTCTCTAAAAGTAAAGCGGCCTTGCGACAACAACTCGAAATGACCACCCACAATGAACTCATAACCCTGGAAAAACAGGCAGAATCACAACACCTCATCTCCCCACAGGAATCACTGCATCTCACAGACTCTATCCAAAATACCAAGGACCGACTCCTACAATATGCACAACATAGATGGCAAGGAATCCGAATCAAAGGGAAAATGGCTAAACTCACCTATGAGGCCTCCATGGACACTCATTTTTTTTCCATGGCCACCGCACGAGCACGGCGAACAGTCATCGAAGCTTTTTTCGACCCTGATGACAATACCATCATTGCCACTGACACGGTCCACTGCACATTAATTACCAGGAAGTTCTTCAAACAGTTGTACACTTCCCAAGTCCTATCCCCGCGCGGGGAAGCACGAGTTCGGGAAATACAGGACTTCCTACTCCCAATGGACCGACGTATCTCTCCCCAACAGCGAGACAAACTAGAGACAGAGTTGTCCAAAGAAGAGATATGGACAGCACTCCTCCAAATGAAGGAAGAAAAGACCCCGGGCATCGACAACTTCCCCAAAGAATTTTGGGAAACTATGTGGACGGATCTCAGTACCGACCTCTGGGAGTATTACGAGAAAGTCTAGGAGGCCGGAGAGATGGGGGATACGGTAGGGAAAGGAGTGTTATCCCTTCTATACAAAAAAGTGATAAAATGAACATCAGAAATTACAGACTTGTCACTCTACTCACAGTGGTATATAAAATGCTTTCCAAGGCACTGGCCAACCGTATGGCGACAGTATTGGAGGAGGTTATTCACCCAGCCCAAACGGGGTTCATGTCCGACAAGAATATCCAAGAAAACATTCTGCTGGTCAATGACGTGGTCCAACTGGCGCGCCGCAAACAAGCAAATGCGGCCATTATATTCATAGACTTCGAAAAAGCATATGACCACGTGGACTGGGAATTTCTAGACATGTGCTTGGAAAAAATGAACTTCGGACCCGCCTTCCGGCGGTGGGTCAAGATCCTCCACAAGAACGCCACAACCTGTGTTCAAGTCAATGGGTCAGTGGCACCCCCATTTGAACTCCAACGCTCAGTGAGATAGAGCGACCCCATTGCCCCCTATCTCTTCCTGGTAATTATGGAAGCACTATCAGCTAACCTGCGACAAAACAAAGACCTCACACGCATTAAGATAGCAAATATTCTGGAAGAGGCAGTACCTATTTGCTCCTTGTTCGCCGACGACCTCACCATAATGGTAGAAGCAACTGAGGCCAACATGGAAGAAATCCAACACCTTATGAACAGATTCTGCTGCCTGTCGGACATGACTGTAAATTGGGGACAAAAGACTATGGGATGGTGGATGCATCACCAGGGGGGCAGACCTGCAGAAAACCCGCGAATCACATGGCTCCCCCCTGAGAACCACCTGAGAATTCTAGGGGCACTAATCACTGCTAAAGGAAGGCCAGCATCAAACGACGAGTGGCTGACTGGATCAGCACACAATAAACTAGGAAAATGGAACAATAAGAGTACATCCATTTTTGGTCGGGCACTTGTCATCAATAATGTGATCCTGACCACACTGTGGTATAAGGCCATTCTGTGGCCAATGAGTAATGGAGGACTCAAGGCATTAAAACAACAGCTGACGACCTTCCTCTGGAGAGGTGATAGCAACATCACCCACAACATCAGCCAAGTAGCGTGGGACTCGGTGATCCAGCCCAAGAACAAAGGTGGTCTAGGAATTGTGGACCCGGCCACACAATTCCGGACCCTTTCGATTCGCTGGCTTCAGCTTATTATCTTTTCACCGTCCTCCCTATGGATCCCCCTTGCCCTGACACAGATCTCTCACCTCGCCCCAGAATCTCCACCTGAGATTGACCCCTGTGTATGGTTGGAAGACAGGTACTGGAGGTTACCCAGGAAGTACAGCAATGGGGACCCTACCGACAGCTACTGGGTGCGTCTTATACGAACATGGAGGAAACTCCCCCCCCCCCAACCGGCCTGTTCCAGAGAGGTGGGAAGAAATCTTCAGGCAGCCTCTATTAGCCTCTATTTGGAAACCGCTTGATATCGGACTCTGAAGGGTGTGTACGATGCGCATCGGACTCACCATGGAAAGGCTGGGTGAAACACGGTATACGAAGGGTGGGGGACCTCTGGGACACAGAGGCATGGAACTGGAAAGGCATGGAGAGATTACGAACAACTCTGCGATATTGTCGCCTCACTGCAAGGGCACTAGATGAGTTGATTGACAGCTTCCCCCTCACATGGTACGCCACTCTAAAAAGAGGCCCCTGCGTAAAGGAAGATGACTGGGTAGGATTGCCTGACCATGAGCGGGAGGTAGGATATGTGCACCTCGTCGACCACACACACGTGTTACTCGAAACCTTCTCCATTCTAACGGACGACAGACTGCATTGTTACCAGCAACCCTTCATATGGAAGGACCAAAGGGAAGTCTATCGCATCAGGGTCATTACGGAGGGAGATCACCAGAGGGCGTATCGCCAAATGACTCCAATTGAGGACCTACCTCTGGACCCCAACGAGTGGCAATGAACCCTGAATACCCCAACCAAGAAGGGAGAGGCAAATGCGTTGGCACTATGCAACTTAAAATCTAAATCTGCTTATCGAATGCTCAGACCCAAGCGCAGATTACGCAATCGTATTGAAGACAGATGGTATCGTCACCTCAATATTCTAAGACCCATCCAGTGGTTTGCACACTACAACAGAAGACCCGCTAAAATCTCCGCCCTTCAGTGGCAAATAGAGCACAGGTGCCTACCAACCAACGATTGGCTGATAGACCATACCCGCACGGAACAACAAGGGATGGCGCTACCATGGTGCCATAAATGCCTCCTGAGCTACCCAGGGAGAAAGAGAGTTGAGACCATCGAACATATATTCCTCCAGTGCCCCGCATCAGTGCTATTATGGAGAAGTTGGGACAGGATTTGGCGTCACATAGTCCCTGGGGCAGTCTGGCCATGGGACTGGAGGGCCCTTCTCCTAGGGTATCACCCTCCAACGAGGGGGAAGACATTTGAAGAAAATATGTTCAGCCTAGGCAGACGGAGTGTCCTGTGGACTATATGGTGGAGAAGATGCTGTCTGGAGATACAAGGGGCGAGGGTGGAAGACGGCGAGGCCCTAGACCAAATTCGGACACTGGTCCAACACGAGATAGCGGCCCAATGGAAGACAGTTAAAGATAAGCTCGACCTGATGAATACCTGGGAGGACATGAACAGGATCATCTCCACATTTAGCAAGGACTGGCTAGGCGGAGAGAGGGAGGGATGGGTGGCCAAGGTGTCATGGACCGGCCGCCAACCTGAAAGGGAAGCGCAGGGAGAACCTCGGACAGGGACAGTAAGAGACTACCAACTGATATTCCACGATTGGACCACAATTGATCCCGACACCCCACTACGACCTGCCCAGGACTTCGCAGATCCCTTCCCACCCCACCCGCTGGCCCTGGCCGAAGTACTGCCAGTTGCATGAGGCCCGGCTCCAGCAGGCGAAGCAGGCGTTTGGCTTGATCCTCGGGACTGCTGGGTATTTAAGGTTGGCAGGCCCCACAATCCCCGCTTCCCACATTCCTCACCCCGCTCAGACACTCAGATACTCTGTTTTAGGTATATGGGACATGGGACGCCATGAGGACAGTAGGGGGAGCACAGGAGCTAGGGGGAGGGGTACTGTTTTGTACACATGTAATCATGGGACGCTGGGCCCGGTTCCCAGCAGGTGAGGCTCCCCACACAGTCCTCAGGAATTTTCAGCACTCTTCAGTAATTCTCAAAAAGAATTTAGCCGATTCCAGCTGATTTTACTGCAGCCTGTTTTCTGTTGCTTCAATGGGCACCATGAGGATAGTGGGTGGATGGCAGAGGCTAGGGGATGGAGGGAGACTCCACCGGTGCCCCCCGGTGCCCCCCCCTCAATACCCGACCCTGCTGCAGGATTAGGTATAGGGAAGGGGTACTGTTTTGTACACATGTAATCATGGGACGCTGGGCCCGGTTCCCAGCAGGTGAGGCTCCCCACACAACCCTCAGGAATTTTCAGTACTCTTCAGTAATTCTCAAAAAGAATTTAGCTGATTCCAGTTGATTTTACTGCAGCCTGTTTTCTGTTGCTTCAATGAGCGCCATGAGGATAGTGGGTGGATGGCAGAGGCTAGGGGATGGAGGGAGACTCCACCGGTGCCCCCCGGTGCCCCCCCCCCAATACCCGACCCTGCTGCAGTTTAGGTACGGAAGAACAGAGTGAATATGGGCCGCTGGACCCGGTTTCCAGCACTTTGGCGTCACTATCATTGATGTACCGTGTGGCAAAGATGTATTTTTGGGACGCTGGACCCGGTTTCCAGCAAGTGTTGCTCCCCACCAATAGATGGAGCGGCCCGCTTGGCAAAACCTCAATCCCGGTGGTTCTCTTACCACCACCAGGATTAAAAAAAAAGTCAAAATGGTGTCACACGGTTGCGTTTTCTAAACTAAACTTGGGCGGTGGGACTTCACCCCTGCGATTCAGACAACTTTTTTTTTTCTTTTTTTTTTTTTTGCCTTGGAATTTCATTAAAATCAGGCCCAGTGCCAAGGCTGTACATAGATCTCGTAACAATAGGGTTGTCCGGCCTCAACCCTTGACCCTCGGGTCGAGCCACACCCCTATAATGAACAAGAAGAAAGAATCTAATCGGAAGCTAACATGGGATAATTCCAATATTCCACAAAAAAATTGCTATCACGAACTCGGAACACCAAGACGGACGGATACACCCTTGTGACTAACCAAAAATAACACAAAAATTATGACGGACGGATACACCCTTGTGACTAACCAAAAATAACACAGAAATTATCCAGCGAAGCGCTGGGCCCGGTTCCCAGCACGTGCTGCTCCCCACGAATAGATTGGAGCCTTGTTCCCCCCCCCCAAAAAAAAAAAAAAAAAAAAAAAATCAAGAGCCACAAAGCGACCCCCCCCTTCAAATACAACTGCCGCAAGACACCAAAACTATCCAACGAAGTAACCACAATAAATCATACCCTACCTACCAAAACGACTTCCCATGATTTCGTACGTGAAATCGCAAAAGTCCGAGTAACCAAACAAACACGTGCAAGGCAAAAGGCCCTCGGCCTTGGTTGGAAAGGGCCTGTGCTCTCTGGGACCCGTCCAAAGTGAAGTTGGGCCCCTTGAAAATTGGACGAGGCCTGAAAATACGCCACTGTGGGCAGTAAGGGCCTCTTGTGTTCCCTCTCTCCACAACGGAGGCCAAGTGGGGTCATTGGAAAGAAAAAGGAATATGGCAAATTAAGCACCTTTGGGAGGAGGCCTCCAATACTTGAAAATCAGAGAAAATACTGAGGCCAATACTGAAGGGTACCCACCACCTGCAATCATCCATAAATCAGATCATCTAGAGCATTCAAATAGAATGGAGGCGACTACTAAGTTCGGAACAGAAATGGCAAGACGGTGATTGGGCCGTAAGAACGGAAACAGAGATGATATTGGAAGTCCTGAAATTCAAAGCCTATGAATCCCAAAACAAAAAATGGATATGCTGTGATATCTTCACCCTCGACGAGCCAGGCAACTCATCAAGCTACCTCAACAAAGAAAGCAGAGCAGAAGCATCATTCATAATAAGCTCTGTGAGAAGAATAAGGGTCGTCGAAGGAGACAGAAACATGGTCTTTAAGCCACAGTCAAGTATACAGCAACTAGAAACAGATTTAACAGAATGGTCCTGGAGTACTCCTAACAGCTTCTCCTCCATACCAAGTATACACAAGTTAACCGACCACAAGCCAAAACTAGGCTACCTTCTCTTTTCAAAACCCAACTCGATAACCAACACCCTACAAAAAAGGTGGACAAAAGAAGAGAACACACTAGTCAAATCTCAAATAACCCTACCATGGCCATCGATCTTCTGCACTAGGCCAGTGAAACTAGCCAGCCTAAGATGGTTGATAGCTTTCTGGGCAGTCCCCCTGAACCACAGGGTGGCACAAAGACGGAGTAAAGAGAACATATCAGAACAAGACTATTGGTGCAAACTATGCAATCTACAGACCCCAGAAACACTAAATCCCTGCTATTTAGATTGCCCGGAGGCCAGGAAACTCCGGCGTGAAATAGAGTACGTTTGGAGCATCCTCTCTAGTACGTCAATCACAATAAGCCCCGACACTATTTTCCTTGAAGTGGAACAACCCCCCCCTCTCAAAGGCTTTGAACTTTGAAGCATTCTTCTTCTCCCTAATCAGGAAAGGAATCCTTTGGGGACTGGGGAAAAGTAGATGCGACAAAACCTTTGAGGATCACCCCACCAACCCTGAGAACCCTGTCATCACTATAAAATATATAATAGAAACAGAATTACACGTCCATTGGAAAAAAACCCAAAAACAAATATGCAATACACCGGCCAAGAAAGCTGAAATAATAAAAAACTTAACGTTGTTAAAACTAGGATCAGGACAACTAAAAAAAAAAAAAAAAAAAAAAAAAGAGGATCAGGACAACTAGGCACAATCAACGACAACACTCTAACCCTAAAAAACTGGCTAATCTCCCCCCCTTCATGCAATAACTCCACCACCCACCCCTTACAATCCGTCCAACAAGCACCACATCCACCTCACATAGCCCATCTCTCACACTGCCTTCTACCCCGACCCCGCCAAAGCCTCCCTCCACCCAAACACCTTAACCTCAGAAACACCCCCCCCCCCCACATGAGGAAGGTGAGGAGGACTGTTGGTGGATTCCCGAGTCTTCTTCTGCTTCTTGTTTATCTCTGATGTTCCCTACAAACAAGCCCTGAAGTAGCTCTAAATTCTTTCAATCGGACTTGCTCAGTATATCCTTAGTTTCATTGTCATGAAATTTTCTGATGGTTTTTCAGAATGTCCTCATGGGACGCTGGGCCCGGCTCCCAGCTTGTGCCAATTCGAGAGGGTATGGTTGTATCTATGGGACGTTGGACCCGGTTTCCAGCAGGTGCTGCTCCCCACCAATAGATGGAGCACGTGTTTTCCAAACAAAAAAAAAAAAAAAAAAAAAAAAGGAACTAGATCCTCAGGTAAACAGGAACCAACACACTCATAAATACACACCCCAGCAAACAACTTCCCCTCGCCCAGCCACCAGGCGTCCCGAGCTCCGGACCCATCGCCCCAGACCAACACCTAAGCCCCTAACCATACCAGCCCAAATCCCACAAGCCCCAGCCTCCATTTAGACCCAACCCCCCCCTTTTCTTGTCACGGTCTCAAAAAATGCTGTCTTCCAGTCCATAGGGGGTACAGACCTAAAAAGGTGTAAACTAGAGGAAAAGTCTCCAGTTTCACAGTAAGGAACACAGCAACCAAATCCGATAAAAAAGTAGAGTAGTCCAGGATAACTTAGGCAGGGGTGAGGGGAGGTACATCCCTCTGGCAGGTAGAGCTCCACCATAGCTGAGGTGGACTGATGCTCCCCAGAATGGAAAAGGAGCCAGAACCATAAGGTTCTGTTTTTTGTGTTAAAAAAAAAAAAGAAAAGAAAAGGGCCTCATGTGTTTGTTGCTGCTGAATGTCAATGAGCAGGAGCTGGGTCATTATGTAGTCTTGACACAGATTGACAAGCCTCTTGTCTCTCGGATACGAGTGCTCAGATTGACCCGTAGTCAATGGCCTGGATCTTGTACAGTTGCAGACTTCCACTGGGACCAGAAATTGCCTGGATACCTGCGCACAGCCAAATGTGTGTGTCTGGTCCGTGGCCTGGACTGAGTCCGTGCAAACTTTGACTCGTGAGCCTCAATTTCCGAGCTACAGCCGACTATTGACTTCCTTGGGTCAACTGTCAGGCGTAGGGCCTTTGAAGCCTCGTTTCGGGGCCTTGTTTGGATACTGTCTGGTGCAAGGCCTTGCTGTGGCCTGTGGGCGGCCCCTGGCCGATGACAATAGTTTATTTCGACCGGGTTATTACATGTGCACCAGCAAAGACCAATGACAATTCCCTTCTTCTTCGCCAACCACTCTCCTCCTCCTTTTCTCCTCCCCTCTTATTCAAAGAAGAAATAATAATAATAATAATGTTGAATGGCTGAACCAGAATCATTGTCTGAATCCCTCTTCTACTGCAGGCACAACATGAGGTCCACCATAGCCATAGCCACCCTTCTTCTTCCTCTTCATGTAGGCCAAGGCTTTGGCAGACTACTTGGGCCTCGCCCTGCTGTGCAAAGGACAACACAAAGCAGCTATGCTCGCTGCAGTTCAGGCCGCCATGTTAGACTTGGCATTGAAGCCTTCTTGGCGCGGTGCAACCCCGACTGGGGCTTTCCAGATCCAGCGCTTAACAAGGTGATGAAGATGGTGCCCAGCATAGCCAGGTAGGTGCCTCACCWYTCTCCCTCCTAGCCCTGTTCTTCCTCGTCCTCCTACCGGTAGAGCTCCACCATAGCTGAGGTGGGAGCTTCTTGTCTCCTTCCTGCTAGCAGCGCTGTGATGCTCAACAGTCCTCCAACCAACACTCCAAGCAGTGTGTCACCAAACTTGCACACCGAAGAATGAGGAGGAGCACCTCGCTCCTCCTGGAGATATAGTGGCGGCTAAGCGGCCTACTTGCGTCTTGGGTGGTGACTTCCTAGGCCGGGTGACCTCCAAGCAACCGGTACCTTCTCCCTCTCAGAGGGAAACATCATTGCGGACTCAGATATTGCCCGTACATGCCCTAGACTCAGACTGGTTGGACTGGTCCTTGCCTAGACTGAGCCTAAAAAAATCCCAACTTTATCTTCTTTTGCTCGGCCTCGAGTACCCGGCACATCTACTTGTACTTGGTGTGGCACTGGCGTACGTGCTACTTAAGTTATTTTCCATTGCTCTAAGTGTCGCGGGCCTCTTGCCACGCCACTCGAGTGTTTTTCCCCCCCTGCAACCCTCAATGTCACAGCCGCCGGCCATACGGGCCTCCCAAACAAGTAGCCTTGCAGGTCACACGCACACTCAGGCCGACCAACACTCAGACAGACACGCAGACCATCAAACACACACACACACACAAACTTGAAAACTCAGCAGAAGCGGGAATCTCAGCAAGGCATCCATTCCAGCGGCGGAACTCAGAAGTCGGTAGTTTGTGTTTTGGCGGGTCATTACACTACCCTGCCCTCAAGAGCGAGGTCCCTTCGAGCAACTAACTCACTCAGAGTCCTTGGACAATGCATCATCTGCGTAGATGGCAAGGAGTGATTGGGTATGTGCCATGAGAGTGGGGGAAGCAATAAATTTTGGTTGCTGTTCGGAGACAATCAGTCGTTCATATGCTTTGACGAATCGTTGTGCACTCTGCAGCAGATCTTTCATAGAAATCGAGTAAAAATGATCTAACGCGTGATACAGAAAATGAACCGTGCATTGTCTGTTCTTCCCCTTTCCATTGTGCTCAACAATTCAATCAATCTCGTGACCGCCATTGATTGCATGGGGGATCATCGATTCTCGATACATACAAGTTTCAGGTGACCGATATGGAAACAACTTCGATGCGTGAAAGACTGGGTATGTGCGCAAATGAGAAGGCACGTCGATCGTATAAGAAGGACTGAATGAATCATCCCCAACCTGGTTCAGCACCTTCCATAGACTGTAATACTAAGGAAGAAGCTTCCGCGATACACCTTCTTCAAAAAACTCAGACATTTTGACCCAGACGTAACTTCCCACTGTGAAAGGTTCAGACTGAGTCTTCTTGTTAGCATGTTTAATCATGGGACTGTGTCGCCTCTCCATAGCTGCAACAACAACTTTGAGCAAGTGATCAAACTTAGAGCTGTAACCAGGCTGGTCAGATATTAGGCCAAGCGTTGGATCAGGAAATAGGTAGGATAGGGGATTGCGAATCTGCCACTCGATATGCAACTGATTTGGTGTCATCCTAGTGTAGGATTGTATGGAGTTGTGAATCAACCCCTACACAATCGGCAATTCCTCATCCCAAAAGTTTCGATTAGGCACAATTAGAGTTCGAAGAAGTTGGATCACGGTCTGGTTGATCTCCTCAACCAATCCATTGGCTTCGGGATGTCGACCAGATGTCATCTTGAGTTAAAAGTCATAGATCTAGGAGGTGAAGTCCTTTCAATCTGCACTTATGAACCTAGTGTCCCGGTCACTCACAAGAGTCTTCGGGGGACCGTATTGCAGAATGTACCTCTTGTTAAACTCCTCGATCATAAGGTCAATTGGGGCATTAGGTGGCAATGAAATCAAATTAAAAAATTTTGAAAAGCGGTCAACAATCACCATCACTCGCGAATATCCGTTCCTGCTTTTCTTTCCCATGTCCGTGAAGTCAACGGAGACAGACTCACCAAGGTCATCAGAGATAGGAAGAGGGTGCAGCAGCCCATAAGGCTTTCGTCTACATGGTTTGAAGTGTTGACAAATTTGACACAACCATAAACTTTCGGGTCATTCCTTTCATACCAGACCATACCAACGTTTCCAATAGATTTTCGTATGTCTTCTCAAAACCAAAGTGTCAACTCCGGCCATGAGGCAAGTCAAAAAAGTGACTACGGATAGGCTCATGGTTGGGTACACATAATCGGTCGTACTTTCCATAACGTCGAAAGAGCAAACGTTCACACTCGTGGAAATGAGGCTAATTGTTGGGTTCACCTTTGACCTGCTCACAAAGGGGACTAAGGTTCATATCCTTCACAATTTGCTTAACTAACTTCTCCTTTAGTTTCTTTCAGAGGTCGTAAGAGCTCAGAAGGCAAGATATGTACTCAGGGTGACGAGAAAAAAAAACATCGGCAATGCAATGGTAACAACCTTTCTTATGCTTAAGTTCAAAATCATACATATCAATCTTATGTAGCCAGCGGGTCAATATTGTTGATGGATTAATTTGTGTCTTGATCCATTTCAAAATCTTATTGTCCGATAACACTTTGAAATAACGACCCAAAAGGTAGTGTTTCCAATGATCTAGTGCCTCTCTCAAGGCATAGAGTTCTCTCATGTAGGTGGAGGTAGCTACCTTGTGATTGAGCATACGTTTGTTGTATTACTCAAGTCGCACCATCATCTTGTTGCAACACTACGCCGATCCTGTACAAACCCGCATTGATAGTTACTGTGAATGTAAGTTTGGGGTATGCAATGTGAAACACCGACAAACTCACCAAGGTATTCGTCAATGCTTGGAAGACAACCGTACATTCCCCATCCCACGTGTAAGACACGTTCTTGCTTGTCAATTTGGAAAATAAACGGGAAATGATAAAAAATTTGGGCACAAATTTATTGTCGTATGACGCGAGACCAAGAAAAAAACGCAACTCTCGAACATTTGCCAATTGAGATCATTCGCAGATGACCTCGATTTTGGTTGCCTCGAGCTCTAGGCATGCAGTGGACAACCGATGTCGGAGGTAAATGACGTTATCCCTCCCAAACTCAAATTTCTCTAAATTGAGATGGAGTTGCGCATCCTTGAGGATCTGCAACGCTTCCTCAAGGTGTCTCATATGCTCCTCCATCGACTTGTTGAAGATAAGTATGACATCCAAATAAATAACAACAACAAGACTGATCTGACCGTGGAACACCATGTCCATGAGACTTTGGAAGGTGGTCGGTGCATTCGTGAGATCGGAGGGCATGACGGTACATTCGTACAACCCATCACGAGTTTTGAACGCAGTTTTATGCTGGTCTGCAAGGTCGATTTCAATCCGGTGGTAACCAGGCTTGAGGTCGATCTAGTTGAAGACCCTGCATCCACTTGCAGCATCAAGCAAATCATCAATGCTCGACAAATGATATGCATTCTTTCTTGTTATTCTGTTCATCCCGCGATAATCAATACACATTCGTAATTGGGCTCCTTTCTTAGGGGCAAACAAAACCAGTGCACCGAATTTAGGTTCGCTTGGTTTGATCCATCCTTTTTCGAGCATGTCATCGATCTGTCTTCGCAACTCCTCTAATTTTTCTGAGCCCATTTGATAGACACAACCTTTTAGAGGAGTGTTGTCTTCTATCAACTCGATCTTGTGTTGGACCGGACACACGGGAGTTTCACGTGTTTCAGCCAAAACTTCAAGGAATCAGTTGAGAAGATTGTGGATCTCTGATGGAACTTCTTGAGGTGGACAATCAGAATCTGGTGCAAGCATATCAGACTGCATAGGTGCAGCCAAAACAAACAGGATTTGAAGTAGAACCATTTAGACCAGAAGTAGATGCAGTAAAGGTAGAAGTAGAGGTAAAATTAATTGCATTGGAAGTAGAAACAACATGCAAAGTAGAACAATTATGTGCAACAAAAATAGAAGGCACGTGAGCACGCCTAACAAAGGTTATATACATTTGTTCATCATCTTTGCACCTGCGTCACTTCTTGCATAATCTCATTGAGTTGAGAAAAGTCACTTGAGACTTGCGCGGTTCGTCCAAGAAGATTGGATGCTCGATCCCCATGGTATCTTTGACCATGAATTGTGAGTCCTTCAACATGGTTTTTTCGCATTGGGCCTACAACCAGCCTAAACCAATAACTGCGTCGAAAGGACACTTATTAAGGACATAAAAGTTTAGCTCATGTGTGATTGTGCGGACTGCATCAAATGTAGTGTGTCCGGTGGGGCTGCATCAAAGGTAGTGTGTCCACGAGACACAACTTTCTAGAGGATATGCAGTTTCTCAACCTTGGAATCAGCGTCAGATGGGGTCTCAATTGTTGAAAGGGATCAGAGTCCATAAAAAGACCTGCACTTACTTGTTCAACCTCTCATTTTGTAGAGTGTGCTGATAATATTTCTTCCCTCTTTGCTGGTTTTTCTGCTGCAACCTGAAGCACATTGGACTGAATGTCCCGGTTTGGTGTAATGCAGAGAAACCTTTTTCTTTATCTTATTTCCACTCACTTTCACTAATCAGGAGATCTATCCATGGTTTTGTGGCAGAATCCTCCGGTTTGGGTGAAATTTTTGCTCCCTCGGGGAGGTGAATGGTATTAGTATTGTTCTTCACTCAGTTCCTCGGTCCCTTACTCTTGAAAACAATTTTTTTAAAGACATTCATTGATTCATCATCATCTAAAGTTTTAGATTCGTAAGCCGAAGAACACGCCAGATCAACATTTCGTTCTTGATCGTCATCAAGAGTAGAACGATCTGCACCAGCCTGATCATCGGACTCCAGCAGGTCATACGACGCAAAACGATTGCTGCCTCCATGCCGTCTGCGACCATAGGTCTTCTTGACTCTACCTGCTGCGTGGAAGAGGTCTTGTGCCTCTAGCCTGACTACGTCCTTCATGAGGGAAAACCAGTCCTGGTATTCGTCCAGTCCTAGCTCAAGACGACTAGTAATGGTTGAGGGTACCTTGCCTTTGACAACTTCTAGGCATGATTGTGCTGTCATCTCCAAGCCTGGTGTGGCAAAGAGTTTGCTGAGATGTGTCATCAGGTCTTCCGTACTCTTTATCCACGTGTTGCGTTTGACATAGTCAAGTCGGTATCTTGCTCTTGTTGTAGCTTGCGGATGTTGATAGTGTTTGATGAAGAGTTCCTAGAGTGCAATGATGTCAATAGCCTTCAACCACTTGTTCATGTCCAGTCTGACATATCTGGCTTGTATGGCTAAGAGAAGGTTAACAACAGTCGTATTTTTCATCACTACTTCAGGACACCCTTCACCACTTCAGGATGCAGTCTGCCTAAACATGTGGTTCTTAGGGTCTTCGGAGCTTTCACCACTTCAGGATGCTACCTGCCCAAACAGATGGTTTTCAGGGTTTTCGGACCTTTCACCACTTCAGGACCATTCAGGATTTCCAGACTGCCCGAAACTCTCACTTCACCACTTCAGGATGCAGCCTACCTAAACAGGTGGTTTTCAGGGTCTTCGGACATTTCACCACTTCAGGAGCATTCATGATTTTCAGACTGCCAAAAACTCTCACTTCATAATTTTCATTCTTGAATTTTCAGCTACCCGTTAACTGCTTGTGGTATGGCTTGGAGCTCAACCCAACTCTGTACTTCGGGCATTACATTGGTTCCCACGACGACTGATTGAGTAAACAGGGGACTTCCCAAAATGTCGAAGTATGCTCGGATAGCCGTCAACTAGGACATGACATCATCCATCCCGTCGTATCTAGGCGGTAACACGACCGCCTTTTTATCCACATAGGGAAAATCATTACTAGGACCAGGATTTGTAGAAACATGAACATGACTGCGCCACTTGGAGAGTTCCCTACACCGCTACTTTGTGTAGCGACAACAGAAGTTGCATCTGTTGCAAGTCCCTGTGTGCTCATCAAACTCAAGGATGAAGAAGAGAAGAAAGCGGCGTAGGTGATAGACAAGGCGACATAATTCGATGCATTTGGCAAAAGTTGGTGGTTAAAATTAGCCTAGTGCAGATCTGCAATTTTCTGCAGTTGGTCGCGGTGGACCTTCTTCATTTGGACTATGGTTTCTCGCAGATCTTTTACCTAATCAATCAGTTGGGAAACCAAACTGGGGAGAAGGTCAATCATGTGGCAGTCAATTAGTCCTCGCACATAATTGACCAAGTGTGATTCTATCGCATTATCCGGTAAGGAGGAACAATTTTGAACATATCCTCATAACCCTGAATAATGACCTTTCTTCTTCCTTCTGACGCCTCTTCCTCCAACTTCGCCTCCTTTTTCATTGCACACTCATAAAGGGCCTTAAAGAGCGGCTTATCCTCTGTGTCTGCAACATCCATTTGTGCCTTTAGACTCAGTGAAGCTTTTACTGCTGCTGCTGCCATGTTAGACCTACTGGGGCTTTCAACATGGAAGTCGGAAAAGGTCTAGGCAAGTCTCTCAAGGTATGTACTCTTTGCCCTTTTCTTCGAACGCACATTCCGTTTACCGTTTTTGACACCCTCAAGAAAGACGCTCAACACTCTCTCTCTCTCCTCGCTCTCTCTTTTGTCTGTGATCATGTCGGTTTAGTCATTTGTCAACCCAATGAAAGAGACAGTTGGAAATGAATTAGAAGAGAAGGTAGAACTCCTAGCCGGAGCGGCAATTCATTTGGGCTGGAGAGCTGACAAAAATCAAAAATAAAATAAAATAATCAGAGAGATCTGATTCAGCAACACAGTTTAGTCCGACTACGTATGAAATCCCCTTGAGCCTAGCCGGACTCACTGCCGTAAAGACGCAACAAATCAAAATCAAAGTGTAATACTCAATGCAAGAGAGAATTGAGTGGTGTCTAAGGTGCGAGTCAAGCGGCGGACCGTGCGGTGAAGTCCGTGAAACGTCTCAGCTGAGATCTTCTCAGCAGCAAGTGTCCTGGTCCGACAACATGAAATCCGAGTCTCAACTAGCTAAGGTAAGGTTAGGGCTATCAACAGATTTGGGCCTAAGGGGCCCTTTCTGTTCGGGCTCAGTCCCACTTGGTCCAAAAAGGTCCCAGTTGAGTAAAGACTGGGCCCCAACCAACAAGAGTTCCACAAAGACCTAGTTTTCGTCCCTATTGTACAGAAAAATGAATTTCAAACTTCAGAAAGAGCCCACAGACTACGACCGTTCTGAACGAAATAAATGAAGCACTATAGAAAGATATGACATTGTGCGCATGATACTCCATCCATTCACTCATCAGGTGAGAAAGCAGTTCACACACTTCGACAAAAGATCAAGACTATAGAGGATGGGAGAAGAACTCAGCATACCCCAACAGGCAGTCAATTCCATGCACATGCACCCTTGTGGCACGACACTTACACGAGTGACCGGACTCTTGGGATGAAGTGAAACTCACCCCCCCTCTCACATAGTCCTCCTGACCCAAATAACATCCTTTACACTAGCGTCCTATGTTCTAGGAGGGGTCAACATCTACCCCAAAGTACAACGTCGGATCCCCCGTCGATGTTGAAGATCGAAGTAGCAACTTGCAGTCCGTTGGTGCAGATATGGCTGCCACCCTCAAGCTTGCCTAACTTGAGGGGAGCCCTAAAGTCGCTCCTTATCTTCCTTGAACTCCAAATTCCAGTTGTTGGTACCCTTCACTGTCGCGTCTCTCAAATTGCATCACGAAGTCCCACCTTGTGTCTCGCCACCACACACACACACACACACTCGAGCAACCTGACCGGGTCTATTGTCAACCCTACACGACCCTGCCAGGTGGGAGCTTCCCTTTCACCATGCCGCCCCACTTAACCCTAACTTCCTGCCCTAACCAGACTAACCACTTAGGTTAGGGTTATGGCGGCGAAGTCAACTCTCGCTCCGATACCAATGTTATGATCCTGGCCAATTTCGAAGTACACATTCATGAGAAAGTACAATGCCGTCCAATTGAAAAAAGAAATGAATGAACTTGAGAGGAAAGAGAGGGAAAGAAGAAGAAGAATAAAGAAAGAAGAAGAAGAAGAAGAAGAAGAAGAAGAAGAAGAAGAAGAAGAAGAAGAAGAAGAAAAAAGAAAAAAAAAGAAGTAAGAAGAAGAATAAGAAGATGTAAACCAGCAAAGACCAATGATAATTCCCTTCTTCTTCGCCAACCACTCTCCTCCTCCTTTTCTCCTTTCCTCTTATTCAAATAATAAATAATCATAATAATGTTGAATGGCTGAACCAGAATCAATGTCAGAATCCCTATTCTATTGCAAGCAGAACATGAGGTCTACCATAGCCATGACTACCGTTCTTCTTCCTCTTCATGTAGGCTAAGGCTATGACGGACTACTAGGGCCTTGCCCTACTGTGCAAAGGACAACACAAAGCAGCAGTGCTCACTGCTGTTCAGGCCGCCATGCCTGACGCGGCCTTGAAGCCTTCTTGGTGCGGCGCAACCCCGAATGGGACCTCCCAGATGCCGCGCCTAACAAGGTGATGAAGATGGTGCCCAGCACAGCTAGGTAGGTACCTTGCCAATCTCCCTCCTAGCCCTCTTCTTCCTCCTCCTACCGGTAGAGCTCCACCGTAGCTGAGGTGGGAGCTTCCGGTCTCCTTTCTCCTAGCAGCGCTGTGATGCCCAACGCTCCTTCAACCAATGCTCCAAGCAGTGTGTCACCAAGCTTGCACACCGAATAATGAGGAGGAACACTTTGCTCCTTCTGGGGATATAGCGCTCTACTTGCCTCTTGGGTGGTGACTTCCTAGGTCGCGTGGCCTCCAAGCAACCGGTACCTCCTCCCTTTCGGAGGGAAACATCATTGCAGACTCTGATATTGCCCGTGCATGCCCTAGACTCAGACTGGTTGGACTTGTACCCACCTAGTCCTAGCCCACAACTACTGGGCCTCTAAAAATGCCAACTTTTGTCTTCTTCTGCTCGGTCTAGAGTACCTGGCACATCTACTTCTACTTGGTGTGGTACGAACCTACCCGCTACTTAGAGTGTCTAAGTGTCTCGGGCCTCTTGCCCCGCCCGCCACTTGAGTGTTTTCCCCCCGCTGCAACCCTCAATGTCACGGCCATAGGTAAGTACTGGCCCCAAACAAGCACGTACCCTTGTGGGTCACACACACTCAGGCTGACCAGCACTCGGACAGACACACAAACCATCAAGCACACTCACACACAGACTTAGAAAACTCAGTAGAATGCGGGAATCTCACCAAGGCATCCATTCCAGCGGCAGAACTTAGAAATGAGCAATGTTCTAAGTCTGTGTTTTGGCGGGTCATAACACTTAAGTCAGACTAGTCGCTGCAAGAGACTTCTACAAATCCCTCTTTACATCAGAATGTAAACAGTCGAAACAACAAAGGAACAGAGAGGTGGAAAGTTTTCTAGAGCCACTAACTAAGTTCCTTGATCAACAAAAAGAGATGTTTGAGAACCCCCTCACAAAAGAGGAAATCTGGACAGCCCTGATGATGATGGAAGAAGAAAAAAAAACCAGGATCGACGGCTTGCCGAAAGAATTTTGGGAAGCCATGTGGGGCTTCTTGGTACAAGATCTGATGAAATTCTACCAAGCAGTATGAACGACGGGCTCTATGGGGGAAATAGTGGGACAAGGGGTACTCACTCTACTGTACAAAAAATGAGATAAAGCTAATATCCGTAATTATAGACCAATCACCCTTCTCACGGTAGTATATAAGATGGCAGCGAAAGCCTTAACGAATCGAATGAGCAAAGTCATTTCTGATATTATACACCCCACTCAAATTGGTTTTATAGAAGGGAGGAATATCCAGGATAACATATTACTCGTAAATGAATTAATTAAACTCTCTAGGCAATCCAAACACAATGCAACCTTCATCTTCATAGATTTTGAAAAAGCCTACGATCATGTTGACTGTTTTTTTTTGGATAAATGTCTACAAAAGTTTAACTTTGACCCTAACTTCAGGAAATGGATTGAGATCCTCCATTCAAACGCCACAACTAGTTATGATAAATAGCAATTTGGCCCCTGCTATCAATTTGAAACGCTCAGTAAGACAGGGAGATCCAATTGCCCCCTTCCTTTTCGTTATCATAATGGAAGCTCTGGCAGCAAACCTAAGAACAAACAAAGATATTAAACGGATACAAGTAAGTTATATGCCAAAAGAAGCCATACCCGTATGCTCCATGTTTGCAGATGACCTCTCATTGATGATTGACGCTACCCAGGAGAATTTAACAGAAGTCAAGAGACTAATGGATAAATTTTGCTCCCTCTCAGATATGAGAATCAATTGGGGTACAAAGACACAAGGTTGGTGGATACATCACCAAGGGGTGAGACCTCCAGAATCCCCAAAGATAAACTGGGTACAAGCATCAACCCCAATCAAAGTATTGGGGATCTCGCTCTCTGTAGAGGGTAAACCAACAGGGAATAATGAAAGAATAAGTAAAGCAGCTCTAGCCAAATTGGAATTATGGAATGATAAACAGACCTCCATCATAGGGCGTTCGCTAGTGATAAATAATGTCATTCTAGCCTCACTATGGTACAAGTCTGCGATATGGGCACTTGATAAGACAGCGCTTAAGCCTCTACAAAAGCAAATCTCAACCTACCTCTGGAGAGGTAATCACGAAAATAAGAATGTAATAAGTAGAGTAGCCTGACAGGTAGTGATTCAACCCAAAACAAAAGGGGCCTTGGAATAATAGATCCCACCACTCAAACAATGCCACTATCAATTCAATGGATTGAATGTTTGCTCTTCAACCCGGAGACTCCATGGTCACCCCTAGCAGAAGAACAGATCTCGAGACTCGCCCCAGAAGTACCAAGCGGGACTGACCCACTTATATGGCCGGAAAATCGATATTGGTCCATTCCCAGAAACAAAGTGCAACCTGAGGACTATCCAGTGAAATCCCATCGCCAGGCCACACATATAGACCTAAAAAACAATCCTTTTTGGACAGACCTCCTCAAGACATGGCATAAATTGCCCCTACCAGACAAAATCCCCGCAACAAGATGGGAAGAAGTCTGTCAACAACCCCTTTTCAATAACCGGTGGATCACAGACCCACAAGGAAGGATGTTCCACTACATGGCGTCCCCTTGGAAGGGATGGGTAAAACATGGGGTATTAAGGATTGGAGACATATGGAACCCAGAAACATCGGACTGACATTCTTTTGCTGACCTATTACCTACCTTAAAGTATTACAGAGGAACAGCAGGTGCACTCGACAATATTATAGAGGTCATCCCGATTGAATGGATAAGGATACTCAGGAAAGGTCCCCAACTAAAAGAGAGTGATTGGGTCAGAATCCAAGAGAACCCACAACAAATAGGAAATATTGTAATGACAAACGGAAGGGGATCAGTCCTACTTACATTATTTCATATTAATTAGGGTAACAAAATAAAAGAAACCCATACTAAAGAAACTATATTGATGGAAGTGAATCAGGTTTTCATGATTAGAGTGCTGAAACATAAAGACCATTGGATTGCTTTCAAACCATCGTGTGCGATTAATAAACTACCACTGGATCCAATTTATTGGTCATGGTCAGTCCCTACCAGAGGCCAAAAAAATTATACTCAAAAAATCCACTCCCTATCGGTCAAATCTACTTACAGAATGCTGAGGCCTAGATTGGCGTTGAGAGACCGAGTAGAAGCCAGATGGATGAAACATTTGAATGTGAGTAAAGAAAACCTTAGGCACATCAAGTGGTTCAAAACCATTAAGGCCAGACCTACTAAAATCACCTCACTGCAATGGCAAATTGACCACCGGTGCCTCCCAACAAATGATTGGCTGGTTGATAGAACTTTGCTAGAAGAAAAAAGACTTGCTTTTCCTTGGTGCAAATTATGCTCCTCTGTATTCCCTTCCAGAAATATCCCTGAAACCATAGAACATATCTTTCTTCAATGTCCGGGTGCTCTTTGGCTATGGCGCTGGTGGGACAGGATTTGGAGTACCTTAGAAACCTCCCTGAAGTGGCCATGGGATTGGAAGACTCTATTATGTGAGACCTCGACACAGGCCCAGAAAGATGACTTTTCCAATAATTTATTTAAGACCAGCAGAAGAGTCATCCTTTGGACCCTCTGGAATCGCCGTTGTACTTTCGAAATGGAAGGCGCCAGGCTGGACGGCCCAGAACTTACTGAAGGAATCAAGCTGCAAATCGAAACAGTTATCACAGTCCAATGGAATAAAGTCAAGGAAAAAATCAAGTTTCTAATGAATGGAAAAGAAATCCACCATCAAATCCAACGTTACAGCGGCGCATGGCTAGGGGGGCCTCAAGGAGGAAAGATTGGAAGGATTAGAGAAAGTGGGATCAAGGAAGTGTTAAAAGGAGGACAGAAGATGGAACTGCAAAAGGACTACAGACTGGTTTTTCATGATTGGACGAATATTGATCCATCAATATCCCTTCGCCCTTTATCAGAATTCCCAAACCCCTTCCCCCCCTCCTCTTTAACTCTGGTCCCCATAAGTTGGTATGGTTGTGATTGAGTTCTGGCTTGGCATCCCGAGTGAGCAGTCAAGTTCTCTGGCTGAGTTTTGAAGATTGATTTAAGGAGTTGCTGCAGATAGAAGTAGATTTGTGAATCTAAGCCACAGGACATGTGGCCAACGGCCAAAGAAATAGTGAAACAGTACAATATGGTAACTGAGGTAACATGAAAAGGGAGAAAAAGAGTAAAGATTACAAACTGATCTTCCATAACTAGTCTGTAGTGGATATATGGAGGTTTGAACAGGGTTAGATGTAATAGTTATTTTTGGCGCTCGACTGGGGGTGAAGAGGCTCAAAATAAAACCCCATCAGACACTTCTACATCAGTATGTTCATCTTTTTCTCACATAAGGGACGCTGAGCCCGGTTCTCAGCAAGTGTTCCGATTTTGTCACCCCCGGTAGACTGTGAGGACCCCGGCCTCAACATATTCATAAGTAATATAAGCCTTGGGCACTGGGCCCTCTTATGAAAAAAAAATAAAATAAAAAAAATCAGACTAGTCGCTGAAGTGAACTCTTGGTCAACCACTTGGCCAAGTATGAGTCTGCTAAAATCTGTTATTACAAACCTGAGGAGAGAAATAAGATCAGAGAAACCGAGTGAGTTGTGTATGAAAAATGAGTCAGCTTCATCCCCCTTCCGTGCCTCATCCCACAGACTCTATGGGCAGCGAACTGCCCTTCCGCTAAGGTGCAATATCCCGCCCTCCTCTATCCTAAGTATGATGCCTTCCTACCCAGGTTCCCCAAGAATCCACAGTCCCGACTAGTCCCCCCAGTGAGAATTCCCACGGACCCCAAGTACGCAGTACCTACCCCATATTAACGCCAAGCACGTGCGTAGGATTATCCCCCCCGATATGGGCCCTATGGTAGTCTTTTTTTTTTTTTTTTTTTTTTTTTTTGTATAAAGCCCCTACCAGTGTTAGTGGTGCTGATAAGAGCAGACACCACTAGCACCTGGGGAGAGGCTCCATCTATTGGTGGGGAGCAGCACCTGCTGGAAAATGGGTCCAGCGTCTCATATACAAAATGAAATGTATCAAAACAAGATTCTGTGAGGTTCCTGCCAGCATTAATTACCCTGGGATCCAGGGGATCAACTGAGCAGGCTATTGGAGAGAGGGGGAACCTCTTCGCCCTGAACCCGACGCCAGATCCATGTTGCTACACACTAGCTCCTCCCTCCCCCTACTAGTGAAAAATGAGCAGAAGAAACAGACAATTTGAAGAAATGATCTCATCCTACATCCATAGATGAACTTTTTTAGGCACCCGCATACCATTGAGTCTCGACGATCGAGTTCGCAGCCGGTGGGAAGAAATCAGGAAAGTCTGAAAGAGGCCGCAATGGGATGTAGGGGTAAACTCTAGTCCAATCATGAAAGAAGAGGTGGTAGTCCCTTTCCAACTTTTCCCCAATCCTTCCTTCCGCTCCCTCCCACTTTTCGATTGCACATTCGCTATGCAACCTCCTTGTTTCCCTCCCGGCTTGTCCATACAAAAAGATTGAATTTGCATTTGGATTTCTGCTTTTGAGCGTATGAAGGCTATTTTTCCCTTTGTTTTTCCCCATTGAAACATAAGGTCTATCTGGATTTAGTGTTTGATCGTCTCTATGACAGCCGGTCCTTCAAGGCGGACTCCTTTCATCTCCCTAATGCACCTTTTCCACCAGATTGCCCAAAATATTGCTCTGTGTCCCATTGCAAACATGTTTCTCTCAAAATTGCTCGTTTGCTCGGGCTGCCAAGTTTCACATAGGATAGGTTTTTGGTTCCAGAACCAAGGGATTGTAGTGCCTAACAGGCGCCATATTCGATCCCACCATCTCCATAACCAGACTGACCCTGGGCATTGTAAAACGATATGTTCAATTGTTTCTAGTCTCCGTCTGGCAGGGTTTGATGTCGGACATAGTTTGCACGAGGGGAGAGCAAAAACCTTCTATTCTAAAGAAGTACGGTCAATCAACCAATCATTTGTGGGCAAACAACGGTGTTCCACTTGCCATTGCAAGGACGCAATCTTGGTTGGTAATAACTTACTAAGCCTAAACCACTTGATGGGACGCAGAGTATTCCTTTTAAAATTCAGGTGTCTCATCCAACGCTTTGTTACTACATCTGTGAGATTCACCATTGGACGCAGTAGACGGTAGACTCCCTTAACTGTCATTGAGTGAATCTGTTGTTTTCTTGTCTTACCTCTGCCCAGCTGGGTTGTCCAGACCGAAGAGGCCGGATCAAATGCCAAGTGTGCAATTGAGGTATCAGGTCTGTATGCCGACCACTGTTCTCCTTCCTTTAGCACCCTAATTCGAAAGATTTCCTATTCTTTAAGCCACCTTGTTTCTTCCGAATGTATCTCAACTAGTCTGTTTTTGCTCTTGATCTGAAAGGGATTCACCAACACCCCTCCATCCGGGCGGTCGGACACCATCACATTTCCAAATTCCAACCCGATCCACGCACCCCTTGATCCCTACCCAATCTGAGGTAATAAGAAGATAATTTTTTCAAGAGCTTCTCCAATATTGTGACAATATCGCAGCCGCTCCCTCAACTGGGCTTCAGTGATCTAGTGTCTGGTGTCCTCATCCCAAATATCCCCCACTCTAAGAACGCCCCTACTTACCCACCCCTTCCAGGGACTTTCGGTGCAGAGAAAGACTGCGCCTTAGGAATCGGTAACCCACCGGTTCCCAAATAGCGGCTGCCTATACACCTATTCCCATTGTCGCAAGGCTACCTTGTCCGGGAGCGGTAGCTTGCACCACGTGCTGAGAAGTGTGGTCCAAAAATGTCATTTTTTATGTCTGTCCTTACCGCTCGTGTATCAGATTCTTGTTCCTCATTGGTTCTCGTGCTTTTGTTGGTATAGTTTAATATTTGTCTTGTAGCCATCCGATTGCGTCTATGCTCTCAGGGGTGGGGGGTGGGGTAGCCTTTTGATCTGTTGTAGGGCTAATTGTCGCCAGGGGATGTTTGTATTGAAAAGGAGGCTTTTAACCCGTTTTAGGGTCAGGGCCATAACCTGCGTGGCGGGGCCTAAGATCCCCAAACCTCCATTGGATTTTGGCTGGATGATTGCACGCCAAGCGACTCTACTAATCACATTTTTACACTCGTGGTTTTCTCTCCAGAGGAAGGCAGCTACCTGTCTTTGGAAGGGGCGCAATGTTGTCCTATTAAGTGACCAAATAGTTGTCTTATACCACAAATGTCAGCACCACATTGTTGATGACAAGAGCCCTTCTCATTAATAATGTGCGTTGATTCTTCCATTGTGTCAAATTTTCCAAGACTGGTTGTGTTAACCATTCATCATTGGTTGGTGGACATCCCTCGACAGACACTTTATCCCCAAGATTCTGATGGGTGAGTTGGTTGGTGCCCATCTTACCCGCGGAGACTCAGGTGGTCTACACCCCTGGTAATGGATCCACCACCCCTCAGTCTTGCTTCCCCAATTCACTCTCATATCTGACAGGGTGCAAAAACGATCCATCAACACTTTGATTTCTCTCATATTTTCAGGTGATGCGTCGATCATAATGGTGAGGTTATCTGCAAACAAAAAGTAAATTGGGACTGCCTCTTCCGGGATAGAGGTTACCCGTATTCTTTGAATTTTTTTATGTGCTCTCAGGTTTGCTGCCCGCATGATTATAACAAACAGAAAAGGGGCAATCGAGTCTCCTTGGCGTACCGAGCGTTCTAAACAAATGGGGAAGGCCAGCCTCCCATTTACCTGCACCCTCGTTGTGGCACTATGATGCAGAATCTCCACCCACCTCCTGAAACAAGGACCAAAGTTTAGTTTCCCTAAATATTTGTCAAGAAAAAACGAGTCTACGTGGTCATAGACTTTTTCAAAGTCAATGAAAATTATTGCCAAGTTGTGCTTAGACTGGCACAACAGTTTTATTACCTAATTTATTAGAAGGATATTATCTTGTATTTTTCTGTGTTTGATAAGAACCGGTTTGTGTTGGGTGAATGATATTTTCCATTATTGGGATCATGCGGTTTGCCTAAACTTTCGCCGTCATTTTGTATACCACTGTCAGTAGGGTAATATGCCGATAGTTTCAAATATTCGTTTTATCACCTTTCTTGAACAGTCCACCTCCCCTATTTGCCTTGACTCCCAAACGGCACGGTAGTAAGTCATCAGGTCCTGTGACAGAGGGTTCCACATAGATTCCCAGAATTCCTTCGGTAGCCCATCAATGCCCGGGGTCTTTTCCTCCTCCATTTGCATGAGGGTTGTCCACATCTCAGACCTCTCGAGGGGTTTCTCTAGCATTTCCTTTTGCTCCTCCGAAAGGTTGTTTTGTAAGGGGGTGAGGAAATCATCTTCTGGTTGACTCTTGCATTATGATTTGAAGAGCTCTTGAAAGAAACCTCAGACGATGTAAACACACTGTGGGGTGTCGGTGGCCAGCAGGGTCCGTTTCTGAGTTGGGTCCTCCAAGACCTCAATAATGGTTCTCCCCGTTCTTGCCCTGACCATGGCAAAGAAACAGGAGTCCATCAATCCTTTTGGTCTATGTTTTCACATTTTCCCCCTGATGCGAACGCCTTGCCGCCGGTGTTCCATACAGGATACTAATGGGTTTTCTACTAACTGAATCACAACGGAAAGCTCCGTTGATTCTTGATTCGCATTTTCCTCCTGCAGTTTCAATTGGTTTAACTGATATCGGAGTGTCATTTCATCAAAATGTCGTTTGGTCGCTATAGCTTTTGAAAATTCACCACATTTTCTGGCAAAAAAAAACAGTCCATTGTTACACCATACAACGTCATTGCAGAGGGTTTGCCTACGAGTTTGCTAGTGTGCCCAGAATTCTTTAATATGTTCTTGAAAATTTGGGAGTGACAATAATGATGTGTTCAGTTTATAGTAGTCAGACCTCTGATCCGGTCGTTTTCAAAATGAGAAAATTGTGACACACATCACATCGTCTAGCCCAGGGTACGGGCTCTGCGGAAAAATCTCAGCAACTTGCAAGACCCCTTCTAAATCTTCTGTGGCGAGGATCAGATCTATACGCGATTTGAAAATCCTTTGTGGTCCAAGTTTCCTGAAGCAGGAGAAAGTGTGTTTTGTTGGGTGAGATCTTCGGTAAGTGTCATACACCCCTAAAAACGTCCAGAGGTTTGTTATGGTGTGTTTATCCATTTCGATATATGCTAGGCATGGAGACTTGATTTTTTATTTATCAAGCCACCGATTCGGGGCTGCATTAAAGTCTCCTACTAGTATGATCGGTATGCCCTGCGGGACACGCTCCTTAATGGACTCGAAAAATATTACCCTGGTTCCGGCCTCATTTGGGGTATAGATACAGAAGATAGCCACCACCTCCAACTCCAACATTGCCAAAACATACACCCACCTTCCTTCCTCCTGGTCCACCGCCCAATTAAGTGAGTCTATGCGCGAGTCCGCGGGTAGCCAAATGGCCACCCCGATACTCCCTGGTCGTGGCGCGTGGGCTCGGAAGCCCTGGTAGTGCCAGATTTCTTTGTGAGCTCGGAGATGCGTTGATGAGTCCATCAGGTGAGTCTCTTGGACGCAGATTGCATCTGGTCAATCCCTCCCTTCCGCACCCCTGATCTGATCCCAGATGGCTTGTTTTTTAGATGGAGGGGCTGAGGCGATACCATTTACATTCAAGGACCGTAAATCTAGATCGGCTAGTCTCTTCCCCTTTGCCCAATTTTTATCTTTGTTATACAGGGCTCGTATGTAATCCATTGTTCATCCTCGTTTGCCGTATATTTCCATATAGTTCTTAGAGACGTGTCCAGTCCATGACATTCCAGTCCTCTGACCCCGAAAGAGGTTCCTCTTTGAGGAGCTTGATGAAAATGTCCCGCACTTCCTCTTCTCATCAGGTTTCGCTTGGTCGGATTTTGAGAAGCTGCAGATCAAGCAGTGAGATCCTTGTTACCCATTTGAGGCCCACCTCCTTGTTAGGGTCACAGAGGACACACACAGTCCTTTCAACAATGTTTTGTTGTCCAAATGTTGCCACTCTCATGGCAACAACACCCGCTTGGAGTTTTTTTTGTACATAGAATCTAAGGTCAGATTTGAACAAACCTTCTCCTGTTGGGGACCTGAGGGGGAGTACCGAGGACCATCCCTGCAAGGTGATTCCCCCGTGTCTGGCATGGGGGGTTTGGTTAGGCCCACCTCCCATTTTCCTTCCTTTTCCTGGATGGGCACTATTAGGATCTTGCCGCAAGGAAGGGTTACTGGGAGAGAACCGTTTTATAATAAATAGCACATTTTTTGCCTCTTGCTAACTAGCTCTCCTCCCGGTGGTACCGGGGGGTCTGGGGGAGATTCCAGCGCAGAAACCCCTTGTTGTTTCTCCTCTTCGTTCACGCCTAACCCTTCTGCCCCATCTTCTGATTTGGTCAGTTCAAAACCTTGGCCCCCCTGGCTCCCCTGGCTCCCCTGCCCCCCCCCCTGTACTCACTGTTTGTGATTCCCTTAGTTGCTATTTTTTCATGGGGACCAGGTCGTCGACTTCCTTTTGCTCCAGTTTAGATTGCCCTGGTGTCTGAGGGCGGAAGCGGGCCATAATTATTATCAGTAGGCGTTGACAAATGCTGGCCCAACTGGCATTTTCTGGCAGGCCGTGCTCCAGGGCCAATTTGAGGGTGGTAGTACCGTGGTACTGTTTTCGAACAGGGGAACCAACTCTCGGTATGTGCAATCTCAGAAATCGTCGCCATGTCCCGGGTGCCTGGCCTGCAAATTTTGGTAGAGCCAATTAGCTACCTTTATCAGTCTGTTCTCCACCAGGATCTGCGTGTCTGCCCCCTTTTCGTTTTCTGCTTCTGCTTCCCTCATCTCAATATCGGGGGGGGAAGAACCTTCTTCCACCTCCATCGGAGCTGGCCCAAAAAACACCTCAAAAATATCTGCTTGTTCCCCCCCAAACTGCGGGGGGACTCCCTCCTTTCCCAGGTCACTGTTTTCGGTTCCTCCTTCCACCTCCATTTCCTTTTCTCTGGGTTGTTCCTTTCCCCGATCACTGCCCTCAGTTCCACCTTTCGCCTCCATTTCCTTCTCACTAGGGTGTTGAGGTGTATTTGAGCCTGCATTTTCTTGCTCCTCATACCACTGCTACGTGCCATGGTCCCCCGGGCACCACTCCCCTGCCCTTGTTGATGTCTTATCAAGAAGGGAACCAACAGTCTGCTTGACATGCGTTTTCTACTTGCGCGGCCGTGGGGGAGGGGGGGCGGGGGGGGGATTCTCCCCTGGTTGCCATCCCGGAGAGGCCGCCAGTGGGAGAGTCAGTTTCGGCCCTGGTGTTTGTGAGGGGGTCCAACTGTTCGGGGGGCGTGTTTCCCAATTTGGTTATCCCTGCCCTTACCAGAACCATCCCCTCACTCTGTTCTCCCCATCCCTCTCTTCCGAGTAAACCCAACCCTCATAGCCTGCATCGACTGTTTGCCGTTTAAATTTTGAGAAGGGGTCACGTTGGAGTTGACTGGTGGTCCTGTTTTGCCTCAAAGGGTGGTGTGGACACACCGTGTCGGTGCGCAGATGGTCGTACGCTCGACACTTAAAGCACCATGGTCTTAGATTATGGGCCGTGTGCACTTGACACACCTTCCCCCCCACTCGAAAAGGGATGATGTCATCAAGGGAAAATGGCTGATCTTGGGGTAAGTCCAAGGCCAGCATAACTTAGTCGTCCCTCTTGGCTACATAGGCCGGTAGGGGATCAATGAATGAAATCAACTATGTTGTATCGCTGGCCAAAGTCATGTATAAATGTAGTTTGTATTTCCACTGGTATGTGCCTCAACTCTACCCAAAAAAAATCCCTCATCATCAGCTCCCTCTTCTCATCAGGTTCAAGTTTCTTGGGGAGCCACGAGTAAATGCAAACTTCCGATCTATCACACCTGAGCCTTTTCCAGCTATCCATACGTTGCTTATCTTGCTCAAACATACTCAGGATCGTAAAAATTGTTGAGGAGACCGACTGGATAAAAAAAAATATTGGACCACCTCTGAAATACCTTTCATCCCCTCCACCTGCTTACAGATCCACTTTACCTTATCGTTAGTGAATTTGCAAGCAACATCGTCATGGAATACCCAATTGCTTCCATGTTTGATGTATATGCTCTCCCTATGAGCCAACTTATCAGCTCGGTAGGTTTTAAACCACTAGTACTTGGCCCAACTATCGGCTGCGGAAAAAAATAGAGTAGAAATATTTCTAGTCGGATGAATTTGGACGCTCCTGTAACAGTCCGTACATTTCCTAAAATCGTGGCGCGTTAATGGGCACGACTCTAGGAAGTACTGGTGGCTTAACCATCATTTTACCTAATGATAGTAAGAACAAGGAGAGAAAATACGCGCGGGCCTCGCATTGTGCTGGCCCATGATGGGCGGGGGTCCTTTCCTTGTCGCCCTTCACTGTTTTTTCCTGGGCCGGGATGATTTCCAACATGTCCCTCCCCTTGCTCCCCTGGCTCCCTGCCTGCTGTCACTTCCGACCGCGAGGTGGTTTCAATCCCTCTCGGTTCTTCCTTGGTCAACACCTCCCCTCCTTATCTCGCTTCTTGCATCTCAGTGTCGTTCCTTTTTGTTTCCTGACCTTCCCCCTTCCTTTCATCCCAACCCATCAACCTCCACTGACTTTCCTGACCTTCGTCCATTCGTAGGGAGGTACTCCCAGCAGAGCTTTGCCCCACCTCCCCATTCTTCCCCCCAATCCATTCATACGGGTTGTGACGCATCGCTCCCTGGTAAAAAAGACAGCGTCATCCCTGTCGCCCGTTTCAGTGCCATCCTTACCCCCCCCATCGGTCCGCCACCCCGTTTGTGTCAGTTTCACCGTAATGATCGTACCTATCTGTATCTGCGTGTTTCTACAACGCGGACCCTTTTTTTTTTTTAACTCCGACAGGGGAGGGGGGAAAAGGGTAGCGATCCGGATTGATCCCCCTTAGTCCACCATCCTAAAGAATTTAAGCAATTAATTCCAGACCCCGTAGGTGCCGTTTTTTTTTTTTTTTTTTTTTTTTAAATCCCACTCCTCCCTTGTTTCCACATGATATCTGACAAATAGATTGCAGACACTTGTTTATTTCCTCAAGAGAGGCATTTGTTGTTGTTTCTTGTTTTGTTTTTTTAAATTTGAGTCGTGATATCGTTTATTTTACTCCCTTAAATTCCCTTTAATGTATACAATTGTATTTAGGTTGTAATTGGACTGGCTGGGCGACAAGAAGTGCAGGGAAGATAGCCCATGCAACAGGGAGGAGACAAATGCGGGAAGGAGAGAGCAATTACCCTTTTTGTGTCGCGAAAGACACTCCCCTTACTGTACAATAAGGCCTTGCTCGTTTTTCCTTCAATGCTTCTCCTTCCTCTTATGTACGACCAGTTTCTGTTTGCTGCTCCTTCGATATTCCTTCTTCCTCTTGTATACGACCAGCCTCATCCGACCCCCTTTCGTATATCATCTTTCTCCGCCCTTATATCCCATGAATCCCTTTCGGCACGTCCTCCTTTAGCAGCAACCCACATGATGGATCCACACCGAGTCATCCGGAAGCGCCTTACAATCGCGACGTCCCATCTTTCCTGTCCCTTTTCCCTTGTTAAACACCTTTTCCTCAATCCGTTCTTAAACCCTTCCCCATTCTGACTCGCTGTCCAGCCCTTTTGCAGCCACCGCCTCGAGCTTCCGTCCAATCCCACTTAAAACTGTCCGTCCTTTCATGTGGGCTGATCCCCTCACACCTGTCTCCTCCACCGTCCTCTTCCCTTGGACGCCTTGGATCTAAGCATCTATCCACATATGTGAGGTCGCCGGTTATGAACGACTATGGTCCTTCCTTTTTTTTGTGTAGATTCACCCATCTCTCCCCGTGCCCGTCTCCGCCCTGCCCTCTTCCAGCCACCACAGTCTACACTTTTAACGTTGCAACCCATTTCGTCTCCTTTGGATATGCTTCTGTTGTCGTAGTAGACCTTGCTCCCTCGTAGCTCTGTGCACTCTCTATCCCTCTTTCTCTTCGCTCCTTCGAAGGCCTCGTTTCCTCTCACCACTTACCTCTTATTGATCCTTCTTGCCTCACCACTAATTGTTGTTGATGTGGCAGTTACTTCCACTCAGAGAGAGAGAGAGAGAGAGAGAGAGAGAGAGAGAGAGAGAGAGAGAGAGAGAGAGAGAGAGAGAGAGAGAGAGAGAGAGAGAGAGAGAGATGTCACATCCAAGTGGAACAGGGTGTGACAGGGTTGGGACCTAACGAACTCAGAGCTTACTCACGCTTCGACTTTTGTTCTTTCCTCGCTATCTCCTCTCGATACCTTTCCCTTCCCTCGTTGGGCTGAAGACGCATGCAAGATGGGGCCTGTATCGCCACGTGGAGGTTCTTCCCGGCTGCCTTCCAAAATCCCTCCCCGTGGCCATCGCCCTCTCCTTTTTTTTTTTTAACTTCCTTTAATGCTAGTGGTGCTGGTAAGCGCAGACAACGCTAGCACCCGGGGAAAGGCTCCATCTATTGGTGGGGAGCGTCACCGGCTGGAAAGCGGGTCCAGCGTCCCTTGTACAAAATGATTTAGAGAATAGTCAGAAAAGAGAGGAAACTGAGAAGATCTTGACAACATTGATAACTATGAATTTAGAGGATTGATTGAGCAGGTTGTTGAACAAAGCGCTGATACCAACCTTCTCCCTTCCTACTGTATCCTACCCCCCTGCCAACTCCACAACTGGAAGCCAGATCCCAAACTCCTGCCAACATTGTTTACTCTGAATTCAGAGGATTGACTGAGCAGGTTGTTGAACAAGGGTTAATACCATCCTTCTCCTGTCCTACCGTACTCCACCCTCCTGCCAACTCCACAACTAGAATCCAGGTCCAACATCCTGGAGACACGAAGGTACCTCTGGGGGCCACCTGCGGGACCGTTCCTTCCCCTGTCCATTCCTAGCCCATTCCTTTAAATTACCACAACCTGGCTGCTAGCAGTGCCTGTTCTCCTACTTGGCTTGGATACCGGTGGGGGCCGCTGGGGGGCACCAGTGGTTTCCCATCGTTTCCTTGCCTGCTCCTCTATCCTTTGACCATTCCCAAAAGGGCTGAAATTTGTCTTTTTGTTTGAGACCGGAACTGATCATACTCTGATTTCTAGGGATAAAGGGTGTGGTAGGAAAGGGTCCAAAAACTCCTTTGCCGGCCTCATGGGGCTTTCTGGGCCAATATCCATCCAATTCTTAAAAAGGAGGCGGTAGTCCCGAGGGAAATCCCTTTCCATCCCATCTTCATAGGGTCCCCTCCTCTCTGCCCCGCCCCCTTACCATCACACCTCTGCCACCCATCCCCCTTATTACCCTCCTAACTAGTCCTTGGAAAACCTTACAATTCGTTCCCTAATGTCCTTCTTTTTGTGTAGGGAGTTAAAAGCCTTTTTGGTTTCCTCCCACCGACGTTGAAGCTCTAGTTGAAATGTTGCTTGAAATGTTCTCGGCTTTCCTCTCCTTCCACTCTCACATGATCGAGAACCAAGGCGCAGCGCCGCCACCATAGGGTCCAGAGTACCACTTGCCTGCCAAGGTGGAACATGTTTCTTACAAAAATGTCCCCTTGGATTGCCGGGCAGTGTCCGAGTAGGAGGGATCTCCAGTCCCATGGCCACGAGATTTGGGGGGCCATTTGTCTCCAAATCCTATCGCACCACCTCCACGTAAGTGTCACTGCAGGACATTGAAGAAAAATGTGCTGAATTGTCTCCGCTCTTTTCCTAGCTGGGAAATTCTCAGTGCAACGCGGACACCATGGGAGGGCCTTGCCCAGTTGCTCTAACTGTGAGTGGTCAATCAACCAATTATTTGTTGGAAGAGAGCGATGCATAATTTGCCACTGGAGGGACGTAATCTTGGCTGGTCTGGATTTGTAGCCGTCGAACCACCGTACGGGAGTGTGGAGTTGTCTGTCAATGTTCAGATATTGTTGCCACCTATCGACCACAGTATCCTTCAGGTTCCGTTACAGTCGGAGCATCCAATAAGTTGCTTTTATTGAAAGTTTAGAAAGCCTCTTGTTTTTGGGCACTCCAGATACCGGGGGTCTCTCGGGCGTCCAAGACCATTCCTCAGGGTCCAGGGGTAACCGCTCTATCGGGGTTTCAGGGCGGTAAGCCCGCCGCTCCTCCCCATCCTCCTGGAATCTCACTATGTGTAGTTGTCTTTTTTCAATCCACACATCCCACCAGACGATCGTCTCTTCCCACCGTGTATTTCTCGATCAGGGCGTCGTTGGGCCTGAGGAGGTGTACCAGACCTACCCAACCTTTCACTCTTGCCTCTCCCACCAAGTCCCCTTCCTTTAACCCACACCCTCGTCGTAGGATAGGAAGCCAACCTAGCGGGAGGGTCTCTATAATTTCTTCTAGTGCTGCATCCGTATTATGATAGTAACGCAGCTCCTCCCTCAATTGTTCCGGTAGCTTCCAGTCCTTTCTGTCATTATCCCAGATATCACCCACCCGCATCACCCCGTTTTGAACCCAACCCCTCCACGGGGAATCTGAAGAACAAAGCCACTTATGCGAAAATACCTATCCCCTTTGTCCACGTGGAACTATTTTATATCCCTCCCCCACCCTCCATTCTCCTTCAGAGCTCTCACCTTGACACCTAGAATCTTCGCTACTTCGTCCACGTGGCTATGTAGTCTTCAGGTAGCTTCTTCGCAGTTGCTCATGCTTCCCCTTCTGAATAGCAGTGAAGACACGGACAATTATCATTGTTAAAAGCCGCGCAGTGACGCCTCTATTTTCACCTATGGCACGCAGTTTGGTCAACACCATCAAGCTCCCTTCGCTGCCCTCCACCGGTGGCAGTCGAGATCTTGACACTGACGCCTTTTTGCCGCCCATACAATGATGACGACTATGGAGGCTATCGCGGGAGCAGGGAGAACCGCTTGGAACGAAAGCCCGTGACCGGGCTCCTCCTTGCAGATCTCCTGGCTCAGCTATGGCGTCGCGTCAACCCGTGACACGTCGTTAGCTAGTGCTCCCGTGCGCGCCCCGGCCTTATGGTAGCCTAAGTTCGCTTTGTGTGGACTTTCGTACGGGTGCCATAGTGACAGGAAACATGCTAGCTGTACCCAGGCTCGACCATGTCACCCCCACAGACTAGTACATACTGGCGAGATTGACAGATCGGACTCCGAGGGTCCAAGTGGCCACGCAGAGGCATTGGCGGTTTCGACAGTTCTGGCAGTTTTGTGGTCATCGACAGTCTAGGTGGTTTTTCGGTTAATATCGACAGTCCAGGCAGTAAACCTTCCCCCTTCAATCTACCCTAACCTATCCCTCTCCTCTCCCCCCCCCCCCCCCCCCCCCCCCCCCCCCCCCCCCCCCCCCCCCCCCCCCCCCCCCCCCCCCCCCCCCCCGCCCATGGTGGAGCCAAGATAACACCCTGATCCTCAGACCCCTCCAGTTGATGTGGCTCAGTGGTTAGAGCACCGGTTGGAAATGCCCATTGTGGTATGAGGTTGCGGGTTCAAAACTCAATTCCAACCTCGCACATGGACGCCGCCAGGGTGTTAGATTGGCGCATGGCTGGACATACACTCCCCTTGGGCTGACAAATGGTACTATTACAGACACTGCCTGCGCACCACCCAAGGGTTGTTCATGGTGTTGTATGTTGGTTCTGGGTTTCACATGGGTTGCTTGGGGGTGTTGGTCTTGGGTGTTCTGTTGATCTCCACAGTCTGGCATATCACACATTCATGCCATTTCCATTAGTCGCTCACATGGTAGAGTCATTCGATTACATGTTACAAGGTCACGGGTTCAAGCTTGGTTCGGACGTTGGGGCACCCCTTCTTCGATATACACACATGATGCTGCCTATACATCTCGATACATTGATTCACAGAGCACACACAGCTTTCGCGCATTTACATAGCTTGCGAATTATACATGGCCTACGGGGTATATACGCAAGTTTACACACATGGTGCTGTCTGTACATATTGACACATAAATACATGGAGTATACATAGCCTTCGGGTATACACATACATTGCTAACTACACAACTATCAGACTGGGGGGGTCTAGTCAATGGGTGGAGTCTAGTATCTGCAGTAGGTACAGGTAAGGGCCGCTGGAGTTCTACAACTATTCGGATAGAACTGTCTGGCGGCTATACAGGTAAGGCTTATACCCTAGGGTAAGGGTAGGAGTATAAGTCGCTCAGGCCAGTCCGAGTTCCGCCTGGCCTTGGGTAAGCTAGGGGAAGGACTGTAAGACTGCTTCAATGGGTGCTACCCTGTCTGAACCTAGGGCTCGGAGTCTCTTGGGCCTGTAGTAGATTGTCTGTGCCTGCCGTCCGGAGTTCCCATTCGACAAGGCTTGTCCGATTCTGCGTCCACCAGGGCTGGGCAACCTATCAGCCCTGGTGCCTATCACTGCTGTTCGGTCCAAGTTACCTGCCCATTGGTAGGGTAATGGTCCTGCGTGCTGGTCACACTGAGGTAGGATAGTGGGATAGGGGGTGCGCGAGGAGTATTGACTTGAGGATGGGATGGGAGGTGGTCTCATATTCCAGGACACCCACGGCCTACTGCTCCAGGTGATCACTGTGCACTCAGTCATTTGGGCGGTGCGCAGGCAGTGTCTGTATAAATCTTACCATGTGCTGTCCCAAAGGGGGGGGGTGAATGGCTTGTGTGTTATGAAAGCGCTTACCGGTGTAGGTGCACGAGGCTGCAATTCAGTTTTGAACCCGCAACCTCATACCACAATGCGCATTTCCAACTGGTGCTCTAACCACTGAGCCAACGGCCATGCGCATCTCCCTACCTCCTCATCATTATTTTTTTCTTTTCCTCTTTTTTTAAATAACTTCGAGTCAGGGGGGGTTCAAGTAACGAGGTGATGATTCCTTTGGGACATCCGTTAAAATTGGAACGATACAGAGAAGATTAGCATGGCCCCTGTGCAAGGATTTAAAAAAAAAAAAAAAAAAAAAAAAAACTTACGAGGTGATATGGCCTTCACCATTTATTCTCAACTCTGCATGGTGAGGAAATGGCAGAAAACCACTTGAAGCACTAGAGAATAACGACAATTCTACCGTCTTCACCCGAATAGAACGTACTGTCATTTTCCCTGCATCTGGACTGACAGTTGTGCAAAATACGGGCATAATGACCACTATGCGGGGGAAGACGGTAGTCTCATAGAAGATCATACAATGGAACAGTACTCTACTACCCACTCTACTACCCCAATACCATGTTAGAGCTGTGAGAGTACACATTGGAGAGAACTGTATGTATGATAATTAAGGGCCACATTGAAAGAAAAACACACGGGCATCTTCATGATCATTCTGAAGAATCTGAACTCTACAAGTAAATGAATCGGCAGAGAACCAAGAAAAAGTGGCACTTAGAGTATTGCGAGGCTACTGCCTCTATGAGCCCCATAAGGCCCCATTTTGCAGCCTGGCGGCCGCCCTAAGTGAAGGCAGGCTCAACGAGGCCCTCAGGGCCCTATTCTGGCCACCACGCAACTCAAGGAAATTCAGGCAGTTGCGCAGCGCCAGTTGGTTGAGCGAACCCAGGCCCTGGGCCGCCTGTGTGAATGTATGTGAAGCAGGCCCTGGGCTGGATACGGGTACTGGGCCAAACACAGGCCAAAGGCAGTTGGGCACATGCAACCNTGTGTGAATGTATGTGAAGCAGGCCCTGGGCTGGATACGGGTACTGGGCCAAACACAGGCCAAAGGCAGTTGGGCACATGCAACCACCTCAGGCCCAAGGCCTGTTCTCGTCATGCTGGGCCTCAGGCTACCGGGGCCTACTGGAAGCTTCCTGGAACTGGACGCAGGCAGGCCACTTCGATATAGCAAATGGCCTGCCTCCGCATTCGCCATTCGGGTGCTGGCTGCATGCTGCGCAAGCGCTGCTGCGCTATTTGCTGGCTGGCGCCTACGCTCTCACGGGCGAGCAGGGAAAGAGCACGCAGCCATAGCCGAGCTGCGCTGCTGTAAGCTGGGTGAGGCGCTGGGTGGTCCTTGGGTGCTAGTGGCATCTGTGTGTTGGGGAACGAGGTTGTGAGTGTGGCGAGAGACATACCTGGTGCTGGAAGTGTGCGATGCTGGTCGCTGTATGCTCGTACTGTTGACGTCATCTTTCGGCATCGTAGTGTAGGCTAGATAGGATCTGCCACATGTAGTCTGGGCGCCGAGCGCCAGATAGGATATCAACTCTGGTTCTTCGTTGATGATGATGGGACTATTTCAGCATTGTCAATTATGAACTCTTGGTGTGTTCTTATTTGGTGAATCTGGTGATGCAATTCTGCTGTTGGCTCGAGGTCACGATTATCTGGACTCATATGTATGATGCTGTTTGATTGTTGAAGTTCGCTATTGCTCATCTTCCTTGAAGTATCATAGAAGACCATACAGCCAGACAACTGAACTATTCTACTCGCTAAATATTATGATAGAGTTATGAGCATAGAAATTGGAAAGGACTGTGCGCCAGTTAAACCACCAGGACCTCTACCAGTGTGCGACCGTGGGGGGTTGGCGTTAATGTGCCGCTGTGAGGAAACCCGGGGAGGGGTTGCCTACCGTTCGCCGAAGCCAAGGGCAACGGCGTCTGTCACCTGCCGCGCCCGCTTCCGAGGTCCTCGGCGAATAGCAGGGACGAAGGCTCTGAGTGAGTGGCTGAGTGCCCCGTTTCAATTTTTGTTACCTTCGGTTTTTCTCGGAGTTCACGCGGCAGCAAGTTTTAACAGTTGACCAATCAAGCTAGCAAGTTCACACTGTAGCAAGTTACAATAGTTGATCAGTTGGATGGCAGGTTCGCACTCTAGCAATCAACAGTTGTCCGATCAAGTTAGTGAGTTCACACTGTTGCAGGTCTCAATGGTTGAACAGTCGGTTGGCAAGTTCTCACTCCACCAAGTTTCAAAAGCCAATCAATTGACTAGCAGATTTACACGACTACATGTCTCGACAGTTAACCCATTGGGTGGCGAAATTGCACAGCACCCGGTTCCCGTAGTTTGTCATTCGGACAGATTCCTAACCCTGCGTGTTCCAACAGTTGAACAGATGGTTGGCGAGATCACACTGCTCCAAGTTCCAGAAGTTTATCAATCGGCTGGGAGATATACACACTGCGTGTTTCAACAGCTATACAATTATTTAACCCCCACTGCAGAGAGTTCAGTTAGTCACCGAGTTCATACAGCAATGGGTTTTGCGGTGCGTGCAGCAGCATTGCTTCCTTGCTGACATGCAGGGAGCAGAGAACAAGGTTTCCACAAGGACACGTGGGTAAAACGGGATACACAATCAATTAACAAAAGTTAATGAGAAATAATGCATTCAATTTACAAATGTTAATGAGCTCCCGATGGGACCTCCGGCCTGTGCAACAAGAATGTCCGTTAGCTCACCCCTTTTCCCCACGCTCTGATCCCCTTTCCCCTTTTCTCGCCTTTCCCTCTTTTTTTTTGTCGCATGCTGACTCCCCCTCGCTTGTACACTTCTGCTCTCACAGTGTCTCGCACTCACATGGACAATCGTACCTACAGTCTCAGCCGAGCTATCCTAGCCCCGCAATAGTACCTCAAACGGTTGGTTTACTGTCAACGAGATGAGAAGGGAAGGAAAGATAAGGAAACTAATGCCATTGATAAGAAAGTGTCGACAGGGTGATCATTAAAACCTTTCACTATCTCCCGCCTCTTATCGCCCGCGCGGCGTCGACAAGCTTTTAACTCACTAACTCACTCCCAGATCCCCTTTCCCTTTTCCTTTTTTCTCTCTCACATTCTTCCAATCTCTCAGTTCCCCGCCAGCTCACAAGTTCTCAGTCAGTCTTCATTCTTACCGTAACTGACCGGTTGTTTATCCGGTAACTCCGACTGACTCCATGCTCATGTACCCATGAAGCGCCTCAAAGAGGAGTAACGAAGGGGCAACGAAGCGCAGAGAACGGTAGAGCAAGAGAGACGAGGACACGTAAAAGTGATTGCGGCGAAATTAGAAGCGATGCAGAACTAGTATGTCTTCGGTCTCGTCGATCTTGCAACAGGTTTCTGAAATGCAATCTCAGAGGTCAACACTATATCCTGTTCCCATTGGTCGCTCGGTCAGCTCTATCTGCCCTTCCTGACCCGCACCCGTCTTAGGGACGAACATACCTGTTGATTCTCGAACCCATTCGCAACTTACTTCCTCGTCAGAGCAGCCCGTACGTCCTTGAACTTGCACTAGGCTGGCCCATACATGCCAGTAGCGAAGCACGAGTCACGGCTCAGCGCAGCGACGTCGACGATACTGTCGTCCCTCCCAGATTAATTATCAGGGGCTCATAGCGGTCATGCGACGTTAGGGCGAAACGTGTATGTGCTCGCTCTCAGGATAACACCGACCCTGCTCCTCTCAACCAATTTGTGCTAACGTCTCGCTGCGCATCGCTTGCCCGCTCTGCTCAACGCAGCACACGGCGTACACCGTACACGCACGAGGGTAGTTCCCCCTCAGAGTGTAGACCTCATTTCCCTCTACTTCCCTCTCCTCGCTCCCTGCTCTCGTCTCACGCCTGCTTGATACGAGCTCACGAGGTCTGTTTAGGCGCTGCAATATTCGTCAGCCCTGATTCGCCCAGTCTCAGTTGGCAGCCCATCAACTGTCGCAACCGTTCCGCGTGCGCCGCCCTGCTATGGTGTGAGTCGCGCGGCCTCGCATGCAGAACTCCTCTCTTCTGCTCGTTCGCTGATTCACCCACTGTTCTCTCTCCCTCACAATTCCCCTCTCTCCTTGTCAACTACCTCTCTTTCCTCCCGTTCAGACATTGACCGCTGTCCGTCAGCCTAATGCGGGTTCTTCCGCAGGCTGCAGTTCATTCGCATACAGGAAAATGAGGAAGAATCATGGAGAGGCCTCGTTATCCTCGCACACCCAAACTGTTCAGTTGCGGGCGGAGAACGACTCGCGCTTCACCCTCCTGCATAAAAAAAACTTCGTCTGTACCTCATCCTCGGTTGCCCAGCGACCCGCGCACTCCTTCCTCGCCCGATTGCCCTCGAGCAGCGCAGCGTTCCTCCGATCTATGCACGCGGCTCCTCTAGTGTTTCCCCCCCTCTCTTTGTTGACTTCCATAACCGCTTCCCCACCACAGTGGCGAGGGCGGGGGACACCTTGCACGTCTTTCCGAATCTCCCCCAACTGTCGTCCAAGTTCCTGCTATATGCGACTGCCCCTGTAGGCATGGGCCTCCCCGAAGTTACGGGCACATGGCCAAAATCATACGAGCCCGATAGTACCTCGAAAACCCGAAGGGTACCGGTACCGTGAAATCTGACGCCCACAGTGCCACGGCTCCCGCTCGGAACCCTAATGAGCTCGACAGCGAGTGGTACTAGATCAACATCACCGTATCAGCCCCAATTTTTGGAGCTACGGTATTGTGGCCCCATATCAGCGCCGTAGGCTGCCGCACCGGCATCGGGGTGCCATATGGTCCCACACCTACGTCGAGTCAACAGCGGTCCTGACGTACTCGCCCAGGGCTGTAGTAGACTGTACCATGCGAAAGTCGAACGAAAAACAAGCGTGAAGCAACTGCCCGGAAATGCCATCTATGTCGAACCAGAAATAAGTTTGCCACAACGGTTCCGAAACTGAACTGAGTTCCAAAGCTGAACCGAGCTGCCGCAGTGGTACCGGATCCGAAAAACAAATCACGGTGATGACCCCGAACCTGAAATAGACCGCCGTGGTGGTCCCGAGGCTAAAACAAACCGTCATGACGGTACCGGACTGGACATAAACACCCGAGATTGCGCCGAAATTAAATCACTGTGACGCCACCGATTCTCTCCCGAACCTAAAAAAAAAACGACGTGAGGATACCGAACCGGAAATACGATGATATCGAATCCCGAAATAAATCGTCGTGACGATACCGATCTTAATACCGAACCTGAAGTAAATCACCGTGATAATTCCGAATCTGAATTAAACTGCCCCGAGGCCGCCGAACCTGACACATTCCATCGTGAGGGTGTCAACCCTGAAAACAAATCGGCGTGACAGTTCCGAACCTGACATAAACTGCTGCAGTGGCCGCGGACCAGGTAATAAATCGCCGCGGTGTCCCAAACCTGAAAATAAGTCACGGTAATGGCGCCGAAGCTGAAACAAGGTATCACGATAGCACCGAGCCCGAAATAAACTGATGTCAAACCCGAAACAACTGTCGTAGCGGTCCCGGACCTGGAAATAAATCATTACAGTGGCCGCAAACCTGAAAATAAGTCACCATAATGGCCTCAACTCTGAAACAAACTGACGCCGACCCCATACCGAACCACGTGCACGTCGGATACCGCAGGACGCGGCCACTCCATAACAATACCGAACCTCTCCGAACCATGTATCCGTACCGAGCCAAATACCATACTGTCGATCCAAGGTAGCACCACCCCATGCTGTCCATGCGACTCCCGCTCTCAGAATATCCCAACTGCGATAAAGTTAGTAATCAAGCAAACCAAGGAAAGCGACGCAGGGAACTTCGATTATCGGCAGTACTGAAAACTGTTAGAATCCAGAGAAAATGATCAATCCAAGGTCAGAGATGATGGCGGGTAATCGACGCGAAATTAGGCCAATCTCCCAATAGTCATGGGTTCCCGTCCCTTTCATCGTTTTTAATCATTCTTCCTTTTCCTTAATTCTATTGTCTGAAATTGTAAATTAACCGTAACTTTCCCAAAATTAAATTCCGAGAAAGTTTAAATAAATGGTTGAATTCCTTCTGTTTCTTTTCTCTTTTACCATTTTTAATCTTTTTTTATGTTTTTGATTTCATTGCCGGGAACATAAAATAACAAGGGTATTCCCTCTAGAATTAAATGCCGTGAAAAATAAAGAAATTGAGGGATATTATGTTTTTTTCTTCTCCCCTACTGTTCTTAATCCCTTTTCCCCATCTTTAATTATGGTACTAAAATAGACAAAAATTTGAGGCCTCATTTCGGCCCCGGTCGTATGCTGCAAAAACGTTGCGGCGAGGTCAGTTCCCGCGATGCCTCTCCGCGGCAGGCCAGTCCGGGTTTAACCCTCTGAACGGTCGGAAATGACGGTCCCTAGATGTGCCGAGTGCGGCCACCCGTTTCACTATTTTCCAGGGCTACTCTTGTCAGACGACATGGAGAAAATTAAGGGTCCCTTCTCTACCCCTAATTTTTCCCGGTGCGTCGGGCGAAAGTCCTGGTGTATCCCCGCCTTGCCATTTAATCTAGAGGTGAATATGTCGAGTTCAGGGTGACCGACCGGGGTTCGGTCGCCCGACAAACAAGCCCGGACCTCTTCTCGACAGCCCCGTCGAGCCTGCAGTCTCCATCAGACGAAACGAACAAGATCTAAAATAATTACACTCGCGCGCGGCCCATGCCGGCGTCTCTCTGTTTTGTGTTTCGGTCTCTCTGAAATCCTGGGACTAAGGGGATGTTTTTCTCCCTTTTTATGCCACGGCCGCTTGGGCTTAGCGACAACCGTTTTTCTCGATTTCTTCCCTCGTCGGAGAAGCAACCCCGTAGGGGCTCCCCCTCGTCTCATACAGACTCGGCGTTTGGGCCTCTGTAACACGAACAACCATTTCTTCTTCCTCCCCAGTGTCAGGCCCTTGACTTTCTTGGTTTCCGCTCTCTTTCTCTTCTTTGAACTATCACCTACATCATACCGTCTAGACACTCCATCCTCCGTTACCTTCGCTTTGCCCTTCCCTTTTGGGTCGGATAGTCTCAGAGTAGGAGCAAAGGTTTCCCTTGGCCTGAACAACTTAAATCTACTCCCTGCCACGGTGTCCTTCCATCTAGATCCATCTAGCTCAACAATCATGTAAGCTCCCCAGATCAATGCCTTGACTACTCGGTAGGGACCCATCCATCTGTTAGCTAGTTTCCCTGTTCAAGTCCTCTCTAACGCCGCGTCATACAGAAGCACCAGATCACCGACTGTTATCTTTTCTTTCCTTATCCTGATGTCTTTGTCTCATTTCTCTTTGCCTTTCTCTCGCTGAACCGTCAACCGATTGGCGGGAGTCATGAGCTCATCCTCCAATCCGTATGCCATCTGTCTAGTCCTAGCCGCTAGAAGGTCCTCTCGTGTCATATTATCAGTCCAATCAATCGTAGTCCAGCTGTCTACGTGGAACTCTATAGGTAGAGGGTAGTGCCTCCCAAACCATAGAGTCTATGGTCGGTATCCCGTACTCACTCGCACTGTGACATTGTCTGCCCATATCGCATATCGGAAATATTTCATCCAGTGACTCTCTTTCCCTCTACACCACTTAGCGAGCGATGCTATCAGCAACTGATGTCCTCGCTCTACCGGCGCATTGGACTGAGGATGATAGGCAGTAGCTGTCGAGACTCTAGCTCCCGCTTTCTTGAATACGCTTTGTACCTCATCCGCCAAGAACTCTGCTCCTCGATCCATCACGGTCTTACTAACACACCCGTACCTTGATAGGTATTCTAGAACAAAGTTCTTAACTTCCTTGGCTGCCTTCGTTCTCATGGGTTTCCCGTCGACAAATCCAGTGAAATCGTCTCTGATGTTTACTACGTAATTCATATTCCCGACGCCTCTTGGCATCTTCACTAGATCAATGTGCACTTTTTCGCCCGGTCTTGTACGATAGGACGGATGAAGCGGCTCCTTATATCTGATAAGGGACCTCTTCTGACAACCTTCACAGGTCACGCAGTACCTTTCAACTTTCCACCAATACAGCCTGCAGACTTTCTCGTACGTTCCTTTCACTCCTCTATGTCCGCCGACTACTTCGTCGTGAAGCTCAGCTATTATCTTCAGTCTCTCCTCCGGATCGCAGACTACTCTCAGGGGCATACCTGACCCAATGGGTCTGCGAAACAGATTTCCGGCCCTCAAGCAGTACTAGGTTGCTTGTCTCCGGGTCTCTGATTCTGGACTCTCCTCACCAGACGGGTGCAACTCGATCGCACGGTATTTTCCTTCATAAAGATTCACTAGGAACTGATCGGTGCGTCTGGGTTCAGTAATTGTTAATGCTGTCACCGTTATCGACCGTTCGACCTCAATCGGGATGCGTGAAAGTCCATCAGCTACAACGTTCTTTGCACCCGAGATTCTCTCGACGGTGTAGTCGTAGAGTCGTATCCTGATCAGCCATCTGGCGATCGTAGGATCGGTCAAGGTGAAGTCCTTCTGTAGGACTGATGCTACCGCAGTAGGATCTACCCGTAGGATGAATCGTCTTCCATAAATGTAATGCCTAAACGTATCCAGACATCGTAAGACTGCCAATACCTCCTTCTTAAATTGACTGTAGTTGCGCTCCGCTGTGTTGAGCGTACGCTTTTCAAATCTCAACGGTCTTGCCTTCCCATCAGCGTCCTTCTGCGAGAGTAGTCCTCCGACTGAGCACCGCCCAACATCCGTAGATACTATGAATGGCCTATTGGTCTCGTCGTCGAAGAATGGTACCCCCAAGATTCGGCCACCGTCCTTGAATTCTCCTTTAAGTGTTAAGATCGCGAGTTCCTGAGAAAAATCCCAGTAAAATTTTTCCGTTTTCCTAAGGAGAATCCGTAGTAACTCCGCCTTCTCTGCGTATGCTCGGATAAAGATCTGCCAGTACCCCACAACTCCTAAGAATTGGCGGACCTTCATTGCACTGTGCAGCGGCGTCGGCCAATTCAAGAGCTTGTCCAGCTTGGTCGGATCGGCTCGTTGTCCTCTCGAATCACATATAAAGCCCAATATTTTGATCGACGATACCGCCCATCTGCTCTTCGTTCCACTGACCGTTAGGTTCGCCTCATCCAACTGCTCAAGTATAGCACAGATGTCTGTCAAGTGCTGCTCTACGAATCTCCTGACCCCAAGCGCAACCTCGATCTCATCTCTAAGTACTGGTCCCTAAATTGGGAAGTCGTCTAGAAAGACTTTAACTTTATCCGGTATAAAGCCTTTCAGGACAACCACCTTGGCTCTCTAGAACACTGCGACTCAGTTGGTCCACCCCATAGGCACCACCATCATCTGGACTAGTCTGAGTGGCGTGTGCATTGTCGTGAGATGCCTATCCCTGGGGTCCAATGGTATCTCGTCATAACCTGAAAATAGGTCACAGACCGAATAAATCGTTCTACCAGCGGCGGCCTCTGCTAGTGGATATGCGTGAGTTATAGATTCGACATCTCTAATAGTAACCGCATTCACTTTCTTGAGATTTTGAATCCACCGAATCTTCCCATTCGGTTTTCGTATGAAAAACCATCTGTTTGCGTATGCACTGTGGGATGGCTAAGCTACGTGGGACGCCATCTTTTTCTTCCTCTGATATCCCATCATGTGCAGATCGCTCCCGAGCCACCGTTGTAGGCTTGACTTTCTGGGCTACTGTCTTGTGTCTTAGGTCGCCCCCTGTAGGGGGCTGGTCCCTTAAAAAAGACACGGAGATCATCCCTCCGAATTCCTCATCTTCGTCCTTCGGATAGGAGTTCCCATTCACGAGGATACGGTTGCCCAGGTCCCGATCTCGACGATGCGCCCTTCTTCCTCGATCAGTAGCGGTCCGTATTTCTTCTCACGGAACTGGAAGGAACGACTACCGAGGGCAACCTTGTCAGGCTCTCCTTTGGCGGCTAAAGATGCTCTGTTCCTTGGATCGCGAGGCTCGGCTGTCTCTATCATAATCCGACCACCGTCTGGTCGTTTAATCAATAACATCTTGCTCTCGTATGGTCGCTCTATCGTGACAGCATGAACGTGACTCAGCCAAGTGCGTCCTAAGAGTAGCTCTGAACTGCAGCCCTTGATAGCAAAAACTGGCATCCGAACGCGCAATCCTTCGACCTCTATCGCCGCCTTGTGACAAACATTGGTGATTTTCTGCTTCTTTCCCGCTGCAATCTCGATCTCAAAATGGTAGGATTTATCTAAGTCGAGCCCTAGCCGTACAGCGAGGCCCTCGTCTATAATAACAACCTCACTTCCATTGTCGATCACCCCTTCAAGGGTCTCCTCATCATTAAGAATGACCTCGACCGTCCCGCTCCCTAGGATATAAAACTTGTCGGGAGGTACCCCTTCCTTACCATCAAGGAACACCGTCACCGCACGGTCTGCCTTGGCGGTCACACTCGAAACTGCCACAGTTGGGGCCTCCGGTTTCGGTGCCACCTGTACCTCATCCCCGAGAGGAATGCGTGTCTTCCTCGTGATCATTTGTAGCTCGTCTCGCGCAGGTCAGGAAGCCGCCAAGTACTCGAGTATCGAGCACTGCATGGGTTGTCTAAGCGCGCGTCTGAGAGGCTCCACTGTATCAATATCATCCAATGAGCTCTTCATTGTGAACTTGCGAGCTCCGCGCTTCCGTGGTGACAGTAGTACTTCCTCTCCATCGATCCTCTGTCCATCCTTTTCTGCCATCACATAATCGATGTCCGTCTTCTTGGATGATGATGATCTGGCGGATTTCGTCGCCGCAACTCGGATAGGCATCGTAGGCTCGTCCTCGTCCGACGACATCAGTATCCTGATGCTCCAACTCCTCGCTACTTCCTTCCCTTTGCTGGGGCGTACTCGTCTGGCGTCGACGTTTTCCTTCATCGAAGGAAACATTGAGACATCTCCTAGGTCATCCGCCCACTTGACGTACTTTCGGTCGTCAAACACTACGACCCCCTCGTCTATTGCCCGCTTGAGGTCGGGGCAGTCCCTTTTGACATGGTCATCCGCCTTGCAGTAGACGCAAGTACTCCTCGGGGTAGGTGGTCTGTCCTCTCCGACTCTAGGCGTCAGTCCTCCCACTGCTCTGGCATTTGGGTTGGATGGTCCTGGAGACCTGGGATAAGTGGGTGACTTTAGATACCCTGACGATGCAGGATATCCTCCTCGATCATATCGCCCACGAGAATCGTCCCGCCGATCTCCTCGAGAATCATCGTGCCTTTCTCCTCTGGAGTCGGCACATTTGTCGCCTGCTCTATCCGCCCTATCATATCCTCCACGATATCCGTCTCTGCGATCCCGATCAGGTTCCCAGTGCCCGCGAGAATCTCCTCCATCCCTGTGCGTAAAGTTCACAGGGCTCCGGAAACCATCAGGATTCCGGTCGTACTTAGGGCTCCGTGGGTACTGCTCGAATCGTCCACCCCTGTAATACCCATCGTCATGGCGATATCGGTCGGTGTCACGATCTCTATCGATCTCATCATCTCTCCTCCTTCAGGGATCCTTGGCCCTCTCACGAGCTCGATAGTCTGCGAGCGTGCGAGGGTTCGTTTCCCCTACACTCCTTCATGGATCGGAATTCCCGCAATCCCATCGTAATGAATACGGAGATCCATGCTTGTCGCGATAGCCAGGTGCCCTAGTGTCCGCACCCGTCATCTCTCTGGCTATCCCTCTCATTATTTCCCTAATCTCTACTATCATTGACTCTCTATCTCGTGAACGACGCAGTCTATCCTCATCGAACTGGAACCGACGATCCGCCCATGGTTGGTCACGGAAGTCTGGGCATCGATCAATCTCATAATTTTTAAAGAGGGGGACATCCCTGTGTTTTAACCCTTTCCAGACCAGATCCTTGTAGTCATCAGCCTCGGCCTTCATTGCCATACGTCGGCCCGACTCTCGTCGCCTACTACGGCAGCTCAGACCTATGGAATAACTCGCAGCCCAAACGTATGAAATAATCCGCAGCCCGGACCTATGAAATAATCCGCAGCCTGGACCTATGAAATAATCTGCAGCCCAGACCTATGCGATCATCCGGTCGCACAGCTCGTCAGTGCTCAATCACTAGTCTGCGACAGCTCTCAAAATCGCTACGAGTCTCCCAGTCTCGTCCCGTATCTCGTGCTCACCCTCTATACCAAGAATCCCAAAATCAAAATAGAGTTATCCCCCTTGCTCCTCTATGCTGCGAATACCTCTCCTGATCTCTAGCACTCCCGTCTCCGGTACCCGCACTCTCCTGCAGATGGCAGTCGCGATCGTCCTCAACTCCTCCGGGGCACAAAATCGTAACCGCTCTCGTACGTCGATAAACGCTCTCCTCTCTAGATCACTCAACCCTCGATGCACGACACAGGCTCTTGCCTGCGGATAATCACCCCCTACGGCTATCAAACTTTCGACACCGAAGGGCTAAATCAATCACAGTTCCCTTGTTCCTTTCTTGCACCACTTGGTGAGGTACTGGTGGGCTAGGCAACCCCTGAAAGAGTGTTATCCGAGTGTCCCAGATAACCTCCTTACCCCGAGCTAGCAACCTATCTCGCTCACTTTCCACCAGTTCTTCTGCGCGCTCTCAGCATCTACCGTAGAACAGGTCGCTCCCTCTCTCTACTGGGAGATAAATCCTAACGTCGTACACGTCGATAGAAAGGAACCGGACAGTGACAACATAGAGGCGTATCTGCTCCCAACCGCTGTCGATTAACTCGTATGTCACCACCTCATACGGAATTACCTCTCTGCGCCCTATTGAACTCAGCCGCTCCCAAGTTGCCTCTAACTTCCCGTCCGATGGTCTATTGCCGCAAGGAACCTCTCTCTCCTTGCCTACAACTCCGTCTCAGAGATGGTTATACCTCCACTCATCCCTTGATCCTACTCTGAGCACTCCATAGCCACTAGGGCTAGAGCCATCCGAATCCTCTTTGCCGACTCCTCCAAATGCTGATAAAACGTCTCAAAGTCGTCTTGATCCCCGAAATCCTCTACGTCCTGCAAGGTCTCACTCATCTCCTTTCGGTAATTGTTGTGTGCTGTTAGTATCCTGAGGGTCGACCCGTCTACACCTTGCTCAACTCGCCAGCCACTCTAGCGTGCGCCTCCAATAGTCTCTCAGTCTCTGTCGGCGTTTCATGCCATGACCTGACCCGCGACTCCCCGTCGTACGGAAATAGACATAGTACGTATCTGATCAGTCGACCACACTCGATTGCTACCCAACGTCCGATTTCACGCGCACTCCTCAGGGCTACTCGAGTACACTCCGCCGCATCGATGACGCTAAGTCTCGTTAGGTAGTCTATCTGGATCATCACACGCACGACCGGTCCATGTATCTGTCCCACAACGCATAGAGCATACTCATCGTTGGAACTCCGAGTCGTCATGCTCATCTCGTTGTCATTGCTCCGGTGTCCTCTTTGCACTTCCTTCCTCGTCAGAATTTCCTTGTCCGATGTTCCCTCGGTCGGTCGCCTTCGTTGACGACTCTGCACCGTCGCGACTTCGATCCTTGCGATCCCTCGTCTTCAGACTCTCTAGAAAGTCTAAACGCCACCTCCTAAAGAACTCCCTGTCATCTCTGAATAACCTCTCTATCCCTCTGGTTCCCGCTTCTATCCTCCTCAACTTGCCTTCGTCTCCGCACTTCTGACACTCGCGTATCTTGTCCCTAGTTGCCGTTGTCGCCACGACAAGCGCGGACGGAGAGCGTTTGGGGGGAAGAAAGAAGGGAGTAGAAGCGGCTAGAGGGGTCGGACAGCGGCCCAGGCTATCCCGGACCGGCCAGGCCAAAGAAGGGGAAGTTTCATGGGCTCCACGTGGAGAAAAGGCTGGCCGGAGAAAAATCGGAGTAAGGTAGCCTTGATCTGGAAGCGGCGGCAGGAAAAAGGAGCCCCCTTGGACCTTGGGGGTGCCATTACTGCAGGCCGGGGTGTAACGGCCGTATGCCGGCTGCAAAATCAGACCTTGGGAAAGGTCCAACAGCCAGAAAGAGAAGAAATAGTTGTTGGACACTTGTCTTTTGGACACTTGTCCAACAGTAATGAGAGAAGGAGGGGAGAGAAAAGGGGGAGAATGAGACAAAGGAGGAGGAAGGAGTGGAGGAAAAAGTGCCGCCAGGTTGGGATTGCAGCAGTAGGGATGGGCAGGTCCCAATGATGACCTCATCCCTCCTACATCCTAGGAGTGCAGTCCGGATTGCAGAGATAAGGTCCTTGGGGCATTATCTCTGCAATATCTGAATTTAAGCAACAAAAATAAGGAAAAATGCTGATGTGAGTTGGCCGGCTTATTTTTGGGCCTTAGATCTGAGATCTGATCTTGCGGAGGAGGAAATCTAGCCGATTTTTGTGGGCTGACACAAAACGGCTAGCTCCGGAATGAGATGGCAGCAAATTGGAGGGAAAACAAGGGGAGGAACAAGACAAAACTGCAAATTTGACCCAAGATTTGGGCCAGGTACATAAAACAAAATTGAAAATTGAAGTAAAGGCTCAAATTTGGGGCAAGGGGAGCTTGGGAGTGACTCGAAATGATGAGGACCATGGATTTCAGCCAGATCCAAGGCTGAGATAGGAGCCGCCGCTTGGAAAATGCAACGGCCTACTCAAAAGAGGCCTAGACTAAGAAAAAGATGAAAAATGGGTTTCTAGGCCCTCAATTCTCAGTAAAGGCTGCATTTTGTGGTAGTGGTACCCAAAAGGCAGCACCTTTTGAAAAGAAAAGAGGCCGGGGTAGGCCAAGGGGTAGTCCGAGTGGGTACCAGCCTCTCGGACTGCATGTACCTGGCCAAAATGAGGCCCACGTACCTCCAGGTAGGCCAAGACTGGAAATTTGGCCCTTGAGGTACCTCGCTCCACCTAGAGGCACTTGGAGGGGCCTAGAGGTTGGGCGGTGCACCTGTTCCAGCCTATATAAGCTGGAGGTGTAGGCCGCAACTCTCATTTGAGCATGAGAGGTGCCTATGCTGCCCAAATGAGTCTGTGAGTGAGTACTAGTGAGATAGAGCAAGGGAGTGAGGGTCGGAGCTAGCATGTAGCCTGGCTATGGTGGTAAGACTGAGAAAGGTAACCTACAGGCTAGAAGGGAGCAAGGTGAGTGATCCGCCAGAGCCCTCAGGCTGTGAGTTAGGAGAAGAGGCTGAGACAGCGGTCCCCTTAGCCCTCTTAGAGGGGAGGACTCCACAGCCTTAGAGTTAGAAGCCGGCCATAGCTAAGAAAGAGAAGTGAGGGACGAAGGAGAGAATGTGGGAGGGAAGAGAAGTCACGCTCAAGAGGCTAGAACCAAGCATTAGGGCTCCACTGCCTAGAGACCAGCAAGAGGTGAGTGAAAAGGAGGGAGGCCTCCCTCTCCTTCTCCCTCCTCTACCCCCTTCTCATTCTTCTTCTCCTTCTTCTCTCCTCTCTTCTTCTTCTTCCTCTTCTTCTTCTTCTTCTTCTTCTTCTTCTTCTTTTTCTCCCTCTTCCTCTTCCTGTTCTTTTCTTTCTTTCTCTCCCTCTTCTCCATCCCCCTCCTTGTCAAAACTGCGGTTTTTGCTGATCTGGGAGGGTGTAAATGTTGCGATTCACTTGGTGATACTTCCGTGATGTTTCCCCTTGAGTAGATGCTTCAAAGCTTGAATTTTCACTGATGTAGGTGCATGTGCATGCTGCGATTCACTTGGTGATACTTCCGTGAAGTTTCCCTTTGAGTAGATGCTACCAACCTTGAGTTTTCATTGCTTTTGGTGCTTGCACATGTTGCGATTCCCCTTGTGATACTTCCGTGAAGTTTCCCCTTGGGTAGATGCTATCAATCTTGAATTTTCACTGTTGTAGGTGCTTGTACATATTGCGATTCACTTGGTGATACTTCCGTGATGTTTCCCCTTGAGTAGATGCTTCCAATCTTGAATTTTCACTGATGTAGGTG
>BFEA01000724.1:19738-31312 GCA_003427395.1 Chara braunii | reverse complement strand
CCCGACCCTTCTTCAACCTCCATCACCTACACCCATCCGCCATAGCCGGACACCCCAACCCTTCTTCAACCTCCATCACCTACACCCATCCACCATAGCCGGACGTCCCAACCCTTCTTCAACCTCCATCACCTACACCCATCTGCCATAGCCGGACACCCCAACCCTTCTTCAACCTCCATCACCTACACCTATCCACCATAGCCGGACACCCGACCCTTCTTCAACCTCCGTCACCTCCACCATTTTTGTAGGGGCCGTACCCTGAAGGACTTTCGAGCCTCAGTCGACCCCACTGCGGGTCCCATTTGGCTCGACCCGCCCACGCTCATGCTCAGGGTGCGGGTCGTTTGTCCCAGGGGCACCCCCACCTAGTGCTTTGAGATGGATGGGGATGGGCCTTTTGCGAGAGGGCTGCTGGTTCCTGCCTGGCCGGTCCGGGATAGCTTGTCGTGGCCGGCCCCTCTTGCCGCCGCTACTCCCTTCTTTCTTCCCCCCCGACGCTCTCCATTCGCGCTTGTCGTGGCGACACTTAGTATCCGTCTGGCCACCCGGCCCGGACGGTGCCGCCCGCAGGTGCCGTCACCTTGGCATTCATTTTTATCGTAAGCATATTTTAATCTGGCTTCTCCTGGGACCTCCCAGACTCTCCCCGCCTTTCCCATGTCGCGCCCGCCTCTTCTGTTCCGGCGACAGTTTTTCCCGTTGGCGTTCGACTCCTCATTTTCTTATTATTTTCCTAGTCCATTCTCTTTTCCTGTTGCCGTCCCGGACGGCGGCCTGTTCCCCTTTTGGATCGTCACGCGTCCCCACTTGCTCAGACGTCTCTTGTTCCGCCGACAGCTCCTGGCGCTTGTCCCGCTGGTACCTGTCCCGTCCCGTCGGTGGTTCCTCCGGCCCATGCTCATCTACTTAGTCCCCCGCGGTCCTTGTTACTAGTCCCGCTATCGTACCATACTTTTTGCCTGGTCCTACGTGGTCCCTTGACGCTTTGTCCCCTCGACACTACATCTTTTCTTGGTGCCCTGTGGCCCCTGGCACTTTGCCCCGTCGGTGCCACATCTTTTCTTGGTTCCTCCGACGTCCTCCCTTCTTGCGGCGATCTCTGCTCCCTGCTCCTATTGTGTCCCACTCGCTGTTCCGCTCCGGGTGCTGGTTCCTGCCTGTCCTACGGTCTCCTTGGCCCCCCTGCCGTCATGTCACGCCAGCGCCTTGCGCCCTGTCCCTTCCTGCTTTCTCCCTTCCCTTGCTGCACACCTCTTACGTTGTTACCAACTTCCCCGTGGCCCTCCTCCGTCCTTGGGGAGAGTGTCGCCCTTGCTATTCTCTCACAGTCCTTCGCTGCTTCCTACTTAGACAATTCCTTTTTTTAGTTTGGCGGTCCGGACGACTCCGGGCAGCCTCTAGCCTCTTACTATTTGTGCCCATGCTTCCGCTCTTTCCAGCATACCTGCCTCCGGTTTTCTCTGTCGTGCACAAATTGGTCATATACAGTCTCTTGAGTGACGGGAAGTCATTCGGGACTCACCAGTCCCGACACCATGAGTTGTTTGGACAATGATTCTACCACGCGTTCTCCCACTCTTTTCATTCTCTCATCCTCATTTTCCATCCCCTGCTATTCATCGCTCACGCGTCCCTCACCACTCTCCCTATACTCTAGCTCGCGCCTCGGCCACCGTCTCGTCGATGTACCACTCCGTCCACAAGTAGCCTGCTGACCATACCATTACCTCATAAGTCACCTTCGTCTGGAAGGTGACGCAAGCAAGGACTCCCAGCCGATACTCGTCGATCAAGTCTCTAGCACGTCTCATACACTCGGCCTCCGTCAGACTCTCGATTATGCGCGCTCTAAGTAGTACTGTGACAGTGAATCCCTCACTCACCAGCTGTCTGCTCACTTCGACTCTACCCGATGATCGCCCTAACATTCCTCCGTCTCCGTGAATAAATGTCTCAAGTCCTCTATTCCAACGTACTTCTCCTCCACACGCCTCCTGCAGTAGTCGACCAAGTCGACCAGTCTCAGACAGTCAACCCAGCACGTCGCGTCTATGAGACCTCTCAACTCCTCGTCGTCAAAGCGCCTCCACCATAGACTGATGACAAAGTAGGTCTCCTTGAACCTTGGTGCCAACCCCAGTCCAAGGGCAAGGTGGGTATGCCTGACCGCTCGTGTTAGACTCTTAACCCCTTTGTATACCTGGTCTATCACGAACAGCGGAAGCGCCCACCTCCAACCCTGCACAGGGTGAAGATCCCGCGCTGACAAACTGAACACGATACGCACCCTCGGTCGACTATCTCCACCTAAAGATCCCTCGTTCCTATCTAGTACTGCTCTAGCCAACGCCTCATATCTCCATAGACTTCTTTTGACGCCGACCAGCGTCCGTCCTATTTCGACCTCCTGCGTTCGATCAAAAGATAAGATGTCCTATCAGTTCCACCTACCTTCCAGGTCCCGGTTCCTTTTCTTCTACGACTACAATCCAGAGAAACACTCCTTCAGCTATCCACGTCCCGACGTACCCGAGCGGCTCCCTATGGCTATCCTCCAATCGCACAGGAAGAGGTATGTCGAACCCGAGTGCGGTCTCCCTAGGCTCTGTCAGTCTCCTCGCCTTGTAGGAGCCTGAGTCTCGCAATAGGACATACGCCCACCATGCACTCGATTCACTCCTCATTACCCTACACCATTCAATCTGTGCCACTCTACTCCCTTTGACGCACTCAATCTCACGATGCTACTAACTCCTCAGACAACTCTACCACTCAGGCTCAGTATAGTCGAGTAGGTGTTGTGCACTCTCCCGTCAGCTCCATGGAAGTAAATGGTATACTCGACGTATCTCTGGCCTCTCCGTATCTCCAGAGCATGCTCGGTCATGAGTCTGATTCGTTGCCCAACATCGTTCATCGCCTCTTCTTCCCAACCCCCTGCCCTATCTCGTCACAAGGAAAGGGTCACTCTCAGTGTGTCTCTGTCCGCCATCTCTATCAGCGCTTACTGCCACTCCTGTCCCGTCTAAAGTTATCTCCTTGTATCTATTAACCGACACCCCACTACTCCTCTCTTTACACTATGCCCGAATATGCCCTATCCTTAATCGTCTCACGCATCTGGCATATCCTCGTCCACGTCCTTGTCTCCGTCTGCATCCACAGCCCGGCCCCAGGGGATATGCTCCTGTCCCTCGGCCTGAGCTAGATGCCCCCAACCGTCGCTGCCTGGTCTGTCTAAATCAGCGCCAAAGTCGTCTTGCCCCGCGTCAGGCACGTCTCTCCACGGTCTCTCGTCCTCTCCCCAAGGCTCTGCGTCGCTAAGGTGTTCCCAATCTCGATCATCGACGTCCCAGCTGAGCTCCTCTCTATCTGGATATATCCCCGGGTAATGCTCCTCCAACTCCCAGATAGAGATGAGGGAAGCACGCCTGTCACCGGGAGTCTCGCTAAAGAGCCGTTCGACCCCCTCCAAACTATCCACTGGTCTCTGGACCTCCCTGTCTAGTGCCAGCCAGAACTCCAAGGGCTGGCCTGGGAAAAAAGAGTGGGGGTCTGTTGTAGGCGCTAGAGTACGTAAGAACTCGATGAGTTCTATCCCCCTCTCTCCAGTAAGAGGCCCGCCTAAGAATTGTGGGTAGGCAATCCAGTCCCGATCTGTCTGCCCACGGGCTAGTGCGTCGAGCTCCAGAGCCGCGAAATACCTCTCCATGACGCACCCCAAGCCCCAAAGTTGCTCCACTACAAAGACCGGGAACCTGGCGCGCAGTCGGACCGTCGGGAAAGCGAACCCTCCTATCCGAAAGGTAGTCCTCGCCTCCCAGATAGGCCCATACAGATCCTCAATCCCCTCGCGTGCACTCTCTATCACGCCTGCCAGGATCTCTCTCACCTCTGGTTCATACCGCCAGAAACCATGCACCAAGCCCTGGATATAGACGGCGCCGCTCACCTCACGCGAGTAATAAATATGCCCTACGGCTTCTATGGACGTCGTGCCAGGCACCCGCCACCTCTGCGGATCAGACTCGTAGGTCTGAACGGTATATGACCATAGGTGCACGTCTGACCCCAGCCGAGTCGACCCCCAGTGGTCAATCAGCCCTGGCTCCGCTATACATCTGGCCGGTAGATCAAGCTCCACCAAGTCGGGAGCTATGATCTCGAGTGGCCTAGGCCATCTGAAATCACCAAGGGGCATGTCAACTCTCTCGATCTCCTCTACCATCTGCCTCCAAGGTCTCCTATCTCACTCTCTCACTCTCCTGTCGAAACTCACTGCTAGCCTAGCTCACACTCGCCTCGCCGCACACTCCGCCTAGGCCTTAATCGGTACCCCTATGCGTGGGAAGTGTGCGTCCACCGTGTCGTCCTCCTCCTCCTCGTCAACCTCACTCTTTGTGTCGACCCAGTCCGGCTCCCACGCGTCTTCTTCGTCCTCTCGCTCCCACCCCTCGTCGTCGAACTCGTCCTCAACGCGGTAGGATGGGAGACCTATGGACTGATAATAGTCTCTCAACTGATACTCCGGTATCAGCGTCCTAATCTCGTCACTCCACCAGCTCCACCAGTCGTCCAGAAAGAGGAGGCCTATACACCTAATGCTCTCGGGTCCCGCTCGGAGCTCCCGCTCCAGCAAATCCCAAACGTACGAGGGAATTCCCCACGGGAGAGCCTCGTCCGGCGCTATCGAACGGATCAGCTCCACCAGTTGGATCCTCTTGTCACCCCAACGGGGCCCAGCTGTCACCAAGGAGTAGTAGATGCAATGGGAGTCGAACTCGTCTCTCGAAAGACGCTCGAGCTCCCTAGCCTCGAGATAAGCCTTTACTATGCCTCCTATCCCGCCGAAGATGGAGTCCACCATGAATGCTGGAATGGTCGCTCTCAATCAAGTCCCTGCGTGCAGGAAGAACCCGTCTCGCGCTAGGACAAACTCTCCGCTAATGTGCAAGCGGGGTCTCCCGTGAAACAAGGTCAGAGGATCCTGCCCCGTCATCCGCACGGAAGGCGTCGACCTCGGTCTGCAAGAGTCGCTCAACCGTATAAAAAATATCGCTCTCTCCCCAAATGGAAAGATTCAAGACAGCCCCTTTGGCTGTCTCTGAATCCAGGTATAAATACCCTCGCACTAAACCTCTCCCGAGACTGCTTTGGAACTCCCTACACAGCCACAACCAAGCACCCTCAGATAGGGCGATAGACCTCCAACTAATCTGGTCGTCGTCCCACCTAGTCGGTCAGGATGGAAGTGTGAACTCCACTAATCCTCCCTCTATAAGCTCCCGAGGCTCTATGTCCCAAGAGGGGGTAGCCTCGTAGACCTCTACCTGCACTAGCGGCCACATCCAACCGATGGCTAGAGAGGAGGTAGTAAGAGAAATGGGTGGAGAAGGTGAAAGATACTAGAACAGACTGTCGATTCTAAGAAAATTTCGCCAGCACTTCGCCTCCCTTCGTTGGGAGCCCCGATAATACGATGTCCATCTATCTCCAATCTATCCCAAGAGTCCCCTAAGGAGTCAAAGGGCGGAATCCCGACCCTAAACAAAGCAAACAGACCCTATAGTCTACTTCCCTCGAATACCAAGCGTGTGCTATGTTTGAGGGAACCGTGCCTGCGGCTGCTCCGGTCCCCTCTCCGGAATACAGATGTCACCTTCTATCTAAGAACCAAAATTAGAAGGCCGTCATATTTTTTCGGCTATTTTTCTATGCCACTTTTATATTTTAAAGAAATTTTAATAAATTTAAATTAATAAAAAATACTTTTCATCTACAGAAACCTACTGGCTCTCCACCACTGCCTAGGGGCATGCAGGGTTTCCCCTAGAGAGTAGTGCGGCAAGTACATTTCTCTTCTCGGCACACACTAACTGTTTATTTTGAATTTACATTATATAAATACCAAACAAATAAATTTAGTTAGGGAAAATTCCCGTCGCTACACCCAACCCCTAAAAGGGGGTAAGGGAACAAGCTTGTACCTTCTCCACTCTAATTCCCTTTCCCTTTCCCTATCAAGGGATTTTTTCTGTGCTTTACTGTATTTAATTTACAAAAATTACATTTATGCAAGATATACCCCCTTTCTTACTTTACATATATTTATATTCCTCATATATATCTCTATGCAAAATTGCTTGATTTAAGAAGACCCCAGTCAATTTTTACGAATTTTTGAAAATTTCGGCGGCACTTCGCCTCCCCCCCCGTTGGGATGGGGCTCCGCCAAAGGCCTCAAAAATGTCGCCGAAGGGGTGTATCAAAAAGATATAAAGAAAGAATTTGAATTTATAATTAATTTTTAAGTATCTTCTTTAATTTATTTGTAATTAATTCGATAAAATACACAAAATTTCAGAACATTTTCGCAGCATTCACCCTCCCTCCGTTGGGATGGGGTTCGGGACTATCGCCCCCAACGCAACCGTCCAAAAGAAACAATTGCGAATTTCAAACCAAAATATAACAAACTTTAATTAATTCTTTTTCGATATTTTAAGTATTTTCTTTCAATCAATTATAAGAAAATGCCGAGAAAGAAAGGAAAAAAAAAAAAATAGCAAAATAATTCAGATATGTTTCAAACCGACTTTTTAGCGGCTCCTCGAGTTTGTTATCCGACCCTAAAACCCTAGATAAGACTTCACCTAACTAGCGTTTCCCCTAATTAGGGTTTAACAAACTAGGGTTTTGAAGTCTTGCACGCAACCCCACGCTCTCCTCCAACACTCGCACCGTCCCAAAATTTTTCCATCAACTCCTCTCGATATTTCCAAATACTTTGACAGATTACTTTCTCTTTATCCCCTTTTTCCTATTTTACACAAAAATTTGAAGAAAATAAATATTCTATTTTTATTTTCGTCTATTTTCTTCGCTGTAACTGGCTGTTTTTACCTCCAACTAACTCCGTTTGTCCCGTCCAGGGTATCAAAATGACGGGAAAAATAATCTGAACAACTTTGGTTCAAGAAGTTCTCTCTCAAAAAATGAACCAAATTCCCGAAAAAAATAAAAAAAAGAAATTTGAAAATTTCCAATTAATAAATAAAAAATTAAGAAAATTTGATTTCCTCAAATTTGACCGTTAGAATTTTTCAGGAAACGTGTCAAAAAGTTCGTCTTGTAGCGAGGACGATCTTTGTTCCCGACGAAGTTTGCGTGAAATTGCGCGGATAAGGAGATATTTGAGAAAAAGGAAATTCGAAATTAATTAAAATTGATAAAAATCAACTAATCAAGGTATTCGGATCTAACTAACTCCCGGCTAATTTGCCAGGGCACCCCCGTTGATTGGGGAAGGCCGCTGCCTTGGGGGTGCAGTTCCCCTCCCCGGCAACGGCGCCAAAGTTGTGAGGAAACCCGGGGAGGGGTCGCCTACCGTTCGCCGAAGCCAAGGGCAACGGCGTCTGTCACCCACCGCGCCCGCTTCCGAGGTCCTCGGGAAGTAGTAGGGACGAAGGCTCTAAGTGAGTGGCTGCGCGCCCCGTTTCAATTTCTCTTACCTTTGGTTTTTCTCGGAGTTCACGCGGTCTCGTCGATCTTGCAACAAGTTTCTTAAATGCAATCTCAGAGGTCAACACTATATCCTGTTCCCATTGGTCGCTCGGTCAGCTCTATCTGCCCTTCCTGACCCGCACCCGTCTTCGGGACGAACATACCTGTTGATTCTCGAACCCGTTTGCAACTTACTTCCTCGTCAGAGCAGCCGGTACGTCCTCGAACTTGCACTAGGCTGACCCGTACATGCCAGTAGCGAAGCACGAGGGACGGCTCAGCGCAGTGACGTCGATGATATTGTTGTCCCTCCCAGATTAATTATCAGGGGCTCATAACGGTCATGCGACGTCAGGGCGAAACGTGTCTGTGCTCGCTCTTAGGACAACACCGACCCTGCTCCTCTCAACCAATTTTTGCTAACGTCTCGCTGCGCACCGCTTGCCCGCTCTGCTCAACGCAGCACGCGGCGTACACCGTACATGCACGAGGGTAGTTCCCCCTCAGAGTGTAGACCTCATTTCCCTCTACTTCCCTCTCCTCGCTCCCTGCTCTCGTCTCACGCCTGCTTGATACGAGTTCACGGGGTCTGTTTAGGCGCTGCAGTATTCGTCAGCCCTGATTCACCCAGTCTCAGTTGGCAGCCCATCAACTGTCGCAACCGTTCCACGTGCGCCGCCCTGCTATGGTGTGAGTCGCGCGGCCTCGCATGCATAACTCCTCTCTTCTGCTCGTTCGCTGATTCACCCACTGTTCTCTCTCCCTCACAATTCCCGTCTCTCCTTGTCAACTACCTCTCTTTCCTCCCGTTCGGACATTGACCGCTGTCCGTCAGCCTAACGCGGGTTCTTCCGCAGACTGCAATTCATTCGCATACAGGAAAATGAGGAAGAATTATGGAGAGGCCTCGTTATCCTCGGACACCCAAACTGTTCAGTTGCGGGCGGAGAACGAATTGGGCTTCACCCTCCTGCATAAAAAAACTCCGTCTGTACCTCATCCTCGGTTGCCCAGCGACCCACGCACTCCTTCCTCGCCCGATTGCCCTCGAGCGCGCAGCGTTCCTCCGCTCTATGCACGAGGCTCCTCTAATGTTTCCCCTCCTCTCTTTGTTGACTTCCATAACCGCTTCCCTACCGCAGTGGCGAGGGCGGGAGACACCTTGCACGTCTTTCCAAATCTCCCCCAACTGTCGTCCAAGTTCCTCCTATATGCGACTGCCCCTGTAGGCATGGGCCTCCCCGACGTTACGGGCGCATGGCCAAAATCATACGAGCCCGACAGTACCTCAAAAACCCCAAGGGTACCAGTACTGTGAAATCTGACGCCCACACTGCCACGGCTCCCGCTCGGAACCCGAATGAGCTCGACAACCAGTGGTACTAGATCAGCATCACCGTATCAGCCCCAATTTTTGAAGTTATGGTATTGTGGCCCCATATCAGCGCCGTAGGCTGCCGCACCAGCATCGGGGTGCCGTGTGGTCCCACACCTACGTCGAGTCAACAGCGGTCCTGACGTACTCGCCCAGGGCTATAGTAGACTGTACCATGCCAAAGTCGAACGAAAAACAAGCGCGAAGCAACTGTCCGGAAATGCCATCTATATCGAACCAGAAATAAGTTTGCCACAACGGTTCCGAAGCTGAACTGAGTTCAAAGCTGAACCGAGCTGCCGCAGTGGTACCGGATCCGAAAAACAAATCACGGTGATGACCGGGAACCTGAAATAGACCGCCGTGGTGGTCCCGAGGCTAAAACAAACCGTCATGACGATACCGGACTGGACATAGGCACCGGAGATGGCGCCAAAATTAAATCAATGTGACGGCGCCGATTCTCTCCCGAACCTGAAAAAAAAACGACGTGAGGATACCAAACCGGAAATACGATGATATCGAATCCCGAAATAAATCGCCGTGACGATACCGATCTTGATACCGAACCTGAAGTACATCACCGTGACAATTCGGAATCTGAATTAAACTGCCCCGAAGCCGCCGAACCTGACACATTCCACCGTGAGGGTGTCGACCCTGAAAATAAATTGGCGTGACAGTTTCGAACCTGACATAAACTGTTGTAGTGGCCGCGGACCAGGTAATAAATCGCCGCAGTGTCCCAAACCTGAAAGTAAGTCACGGTAATGGCGCCGAAGCTGAAATAAGGTATCACGGTAGCACTGAGCCCGAAATAAATTGATGTCGAACCTGAAACAACTTTCGTAGCGGTCCCGGACCTGAAAATAAATCACTACAGTGGCCGCAGACCTTAAAATAAGTCACCGTAATGGCCTCAACCCTGAAACAAACTGACGCCGACCCCATACCGAACCACGTGCACGTCGGATACCGTAGGACGCGGCCAATCCATAACAATACCGAATCTCTCCGAACCATGTATCCGTACCGAGCCAAATACCATACTGTCAATCCAAGGTAGCACCACCCCATGCTGTCCATGCGACTCCCGCTCTCATAACATCCCAACTGCGATAAAGTTAGTAATCAAGCAAACCAGGGAAAGCGACGCAGGGAATCTCGATAATCAACAGTAGTGAAAACTGTTAGAATCCAGAGAAAATGATCAATCCGGGGTCAGAGCTGATGGCGGGTAATCGAGGAGAAATTAGGCCAATCTCCCAATAGTCATGGGTTCCCGTCCCTTTCATCGTTTTTAATCATTCTTCCTTTTCCTTGATTCTATAGTCTGAAATAGTAAATTAACCGTAAATTCCCCAAATTTAAATTCCGAGAAAGTTTAAATAAATGGTCGAATTCCTTCTGTTTCTTTTCTCTTTTACCATTTTTAATCTTTTTCTATGTTATTGATTTCATTGTCGGGAACATAAAATAACAAGGGTATTCCCCCTAGAATTAAATGCCGTGAAAAATAAAGAAATTAAGGGATATTATGTTTTTCTCTTCTCCCCTACTGGTCTTAATCCCTTTTCCCCATCTTTAATTATGGTACTAAAATAGACAAAAATTTGAGGCCTCATTTTGGCCCCGGTCATATGCTGCAAAAACGTTGCGGCGAGGTCAGCTCCCGCGATGCCTCTCTGCGGCAGGTCAATCCGGGTCTAACCCTCTGAACGGTCGGAAATGACGGTCCCTAGATGTGCCGAGTGCGGCCACCCGTTTCACTATTTTCCGGGGCTACTCTTGTCAGACGACATAGAGAAAATTAGGGGTCCCTTCTCTACCCCTAATTTTTCCCGGCGCGTCGGGCGAAAGTCCTGGTCCATCGCCGCCTTGCCATTTAATCTAGGGGTGAATATGCCGAGTTCAGGGTGACCGACCGGGGTTCGGTCGCCCGACACCGCGACTTCCGAAGGCCCGCGCCGTGACGCCAGCCGTTCAGATTTTCAATCTATGGCTGGCGTCGCGGTACGGGCCTCCGGAAGTCCTGGGGAGGACAACGCGCCAGTACAACCGGTAGGTACTGGTGGTTTTAAACCACCAGTACACCCGGGCCTGGAGACGCTGCACTGCGCGCCAAGCTTTTCCAAACCGCCTGCTGGCAGCTGGCAGGCGTTGTGGTCTGGTAGCCCCGAGCCGTGAAGTTTCTGGAGAAGGCGACGGACAAATTTCCGGAGCAGGCCTGGAGATGCTGCACTTTGATGTGATGATTGTGAGAGACCGAGCTCATATCTGGTCTTAGCAGTTTTTTTTTTTTTTGTTTTCTTTTTTTTGTTTCTTTGGCAGTTTTTCTTCAACTTGGCTCCACTGTTGTATGAGGCAGAGACCCCCCACGGGTGCTATATACACCGCTGCCCAGTATTTGGCCTGATCTCCCCTACTTGCAAGTGCTTTTTAAGTTGATGGAATTGCACCCTTAGTATGGAGGGTCTGACTCTATGGACCCAAACAAACACTCCCTGGACGGAAAGAAAGACAAAATATATCAAATGGACCTAAACAAACACTCCCGGGACAGAAAGAAAGACGGAAAATATCGCATGGCAGCCTTTGGCCGCAAATGTGGCAGGATACATGTACTGTCACTCAAAAAGCTTATTGCCTGCTGTGTTGAACCTCTCATCAGGAGGCTCACATTCCAGCCT
>BFEA01000724.1:2037-16648 GCA_003427395.1 Chara braunii | reverse complement strand
GTGCGTGAGGATATCATGAGTTATCATGGGGGAATTGACGGAGACAAGATGGCAGAGAGACAAGAGTGAAAGCACAATTGAAAGGAGGGATCATGCACMCAGCAAGAGTTACAAGAGATAAGACGACCAGRCCAGCGGGAACCATTACCTGCTCAAGCACCCAAGAAGCGGCAACTTTTCGGTGGGAAGCTTCGTGCTTCCTAATTTTACGGCTTACCTAGTCTAGTAKTCCTTTTCGAATGGTGATTCACTGATTCCCTTTCAAGTAGGCGATCAAGTAAACGAGAACCTACCGCTCTACCATCGAATTCTATTGTTGATTTTGGGTACTAGAAAAACCAGCCTTGTTTGTATGTGACGATCCAAATTAGGCTGAACTACGATCCAATATTACCATTCTTCATCATCTGCCTGTCATTGAATTCGTTCGCACCTGATTGGCTTTTACTGTTCCCTTTTGGTTGTCAGTTTTCTTGTCCTCCAAGGACATCTACCTTCCTTTCAAACAGCAATTCGATCCGGGAAGTCGGAGCTCTTACGTCCGTCATTTGTAAGGCTTGTGCTCCAAAGGCTTTTTTCGAAGAAATTCCTCAAAGGAAATTGGGCTCCACAACAATTTCTCTTCTTTTCACATGTGAGGTGCATTGGCCGTCAAGGAAATGGAAGGAGACCCCACTGGCGCCCCCCAGTGGCTCCAGCCGGTTTCCAGGCCTGGCCAAGGGTTAGGAGAAAAGTATAGGGCCTGCTACCATAGCTTTCTGAGCAGGATTTGGCATCCGGCAAGATGGATGAAGAGGCAGACCCCTGGTTTGATTTAGGTAGACGAAGGCATGGGACGTTGGACCAGTTTCCAGCAACAATGGTTTCTCTGATCATTTCAAGCTCATGTGTTTCTCAATACTTTTATATAGGTTCTCAGCACGTGCAAAAAAAAAAAAAAAAGCAAAAAAAAAGCATGTGCTGGTTCCAAGAAAAGATTGGAGCCTGTTTTTCTCCAAAAAAAAAAAGAAAAAAAAGAGGTGCATTGGCCGCCAAACAAGGAACCCGGGTTCAGTTGTGGCAGAGCATTCTCTGAAGTAAAGATGGAGAACAGGTGGGTCTTTTTGTGTTTGTTGTTTTTTTTCAGCTCTCCAAGCTCCAACACCCAAATCACTGAAATCAAATTAAATTGCTCCCTCCAGGAATAAACCCGCAACCTGCTGCATTTAAAGCATAATGCATACCACTAGGCAAAGTGAGCTGGAGCTACACTAAAACCCCCATATGCAAATTTCACCCCTGGGCCATCCCAGCATGGTTAGTACAGCATAACACCATGATCTGGTGTACCTAGACTCAACTGCAGCCAAATGGCCCCTAAGCTTAGCCCAAGAGTTTTGCAAGCCGAGCGAATCGCGTATAATCGCCCAGCAGCTCAAGGAGGCTGGAAGCAATGAGGAAAAAATGGGTTAGGGAGGGACTATTCCCTCATCAGTAGAGAACTGGCGCCTTAAAAAAAAAAAAAAAACTCAAGGCAAGCTGTATGAAAGTTGGAAAACGGTTCTCTTTCCCAAGTATTTCCTCAAAGATGGTGCCATGCCTCGGACAGCGAATCCAGTCCAATTGGAAAACATGTGCACAGTTTTTCATTTGTCACAGGTGTGAGGAATGTGCCCTCAGGGGGGGCTAGACAACATGCGTATGTCCTGGACTGTGGCCCCCAGCAAGCCTCCTGCCTGCCCTAAGTGAAGGCGGGCCTGAATACTCACGAGAGGCCCTTATCTCAGCATTTTCCGGTGTGGGTCTCAGACAGTTGCTGCACGCCAGTTGGTTGAAGTGCAACCTGAGCCTCACCCTGGGCTCTTCCAGAAGTAGCAGCTGCGTCAGGCAGTTGAGCCCAGGACGCAGGTGGTTGCGCCCCGGGAACATGCAGCGTGAGGCCCACACATCACGAAGTGGCCATGGGACAATGAGAATGCAGCATTATCGTCACATCTATCCGGCGGGCCAATGCAAGCACTGCAAACATTCATGAAACGCTTTACAACCCCCCTCTTTTTTTTTCTTTTTTCTTTTTTGTGGGGGGGGGGGCTCGACACTTCATACGGGCCATACAAACGGCTGTACGACCGAACGGCCGTACGACAAAACCCCCGTACGTCGTATGGGGCTCGATACAGCCCCAGACAACTTAACTCCAACAATAGCAAGAAGAAGAACAAGAAGACAAGGTGCAACGCCTTTCACTCTCGAACTATAGCCCCAACCCACCCGATCAACCATCAACACGCCCTTCCTAGCTCGAGCACTGGCGATCACGGCCGTGTGACGCTCAACCTCACGCCCTGCGCTGTCTTCTGTTCGGAGTGTTTAAATTTCGGAAGGGGCCCCAGAAAGACAGCTAGATGGGGTGTGCCAAGGATTTTTGGAAAGTTGAGTGCGGGAACACGGACAAAACCGAAATGTCCTGTGCCGGTCCGACCTAGTAAGAAGGGGGAGGGCCCGTTACTGCACGGGTTTTGGGAGAGAAAATGGTGCGGGCGGGACGTATGGCTCAGGGAAGTTCAATCCAAAAAGTATCGCTGAACTTCCCATCGAGCCGCCGCTTTTCGTTTCGCCTGAAAGGGGCCGGGCACATACTTGGTGTCCCGTTTTCGGGTCAAGTCCCGACGTCGCTCATTACACAACTCTGAATCTGATGTGGAAGGTCGTAACCGAGTGGCTCTTTCCTTATACTATCTTCCTCTCGTACTCGGTAGTGAAAGCCTTTTGATTGGTAACGCTCGAAGCAGCGACAATCGCTGCACAGAGTGTTAGGCCAATGGGGAGCTACTGCCGACCACGGAATGACGATTAGCTCATTAAACGGCAATAGCAACGAATAAGGCGGAAAGTGTGTCTACAATAACAAAACCAGCACCGACAAATCCAGAGCATCAGGTTTCAGGAGGAAAGTAGCATCTTCCGCCGATCTTGGCGGCGGCTTCTCGTACGTCCCACTCGCATACACGTGACACTGTCCTCTTCTCGTTATACGGGAAGGGGCGTGGCCGGGATGCGGGAGGCCGACGCCCAATCGACTCGGGACAATCGGTCCACATGGCAATAGTGAAATCTTATCCAACATGCATCCTACATATTAATCACAACGATCCTACGACTTAGTCAGCGACACGTCCAGCAGGCAATCATCTCGTCATGACATCATTCAAGCATCTCATTCACTTCTCACAGACATTCATCAAGGAAGGTGCAAAAATGGCAGCCACACAACACTCAGTTCTCCGTTTGGTCTGAACCCCTACCCCGCGACTGATTAGGCGGTAGTCAGAACAATCATCTCATCCCTTGTGTGCAATAGATCAGCAAATCCATAATCGTTCATGTCACAGAGAGAGAGAAGGTAGGGAGGAAAAGACGCGGAGTAGACAAGATAGATGAAAATTACACCAAGATTCAGCGATGAAGAAGAGTTTTCGGCTTAACTGCCACCAGACTGAACTCACTCCAAGGAATAGATTCGAGACAGGGGGCCCATCCGCCGTGAAGTTCCACTATGGCCCCGGGTCATTCATCCATTCAACTTCGAACACTATCCCCTTGCATGCACTGACAACCCCGACCTTCACGTACCACTTTCCACACGTGCCACTTTCCACCACTGCGATCGTCACCCCGCCGACTTCGTCTCGACACAGCCTGCCTGGATCCCACAGTCCGTCGTGGCGATCAGGCGCACCGCCGACCAGGCTACAGTCGACTCGTCGGGACTTTTCGACTCGCACTCCATACATACCATCTAGCCACTGCTTCTCAGAAGCTGGCAGACGAGTTGAGAGAGAGATTTGTGGGCGCGCTTGCGGAATTTATAGTTGCGGGAAGGGAGGTAGGTGCGAGGGAGGGTGAAAATTGAGTTAGGGAAGGGTGAGAGAGGACTTAGGGATAATCGTCTGGTGAAAACCATGTCAATCCTGTTGAGTCCTATCACATCCAGTCAGAGTCGTCGCGTAATAGGAGTTTCTCCTTACATGGCGCCTCTCCTTGGCTAAGCGGAGTGACAAGAGGATCGACCGGGCTCTTGGGCGTAGGACTCAGAGTGGGAGAAAGAAGGGTGCGCAGGATAGCGCGAAACGGATCCAAGATTTAGATGATCAAGAAGGAGAAAAGGCGCGCGGGGAGAGAAAGAGAGAGAGAGAGAGGGAAAAACGGTTACGGCAGGAGAGTGAGCGAGGGCGCGAAGGGAGCGTCGAAGATGGCGAGGGGAGCAGAAAGGGGGAAGCTCGCTTGCATGGCACCGATCTATAATGCAAAAAGAGCACACGTGGTTAACTAGGGGTGTTATTTTTGACGAATTTTGCACTGAATTGCACTGAAACTGTCATATTGTGCTGATTTTTTGCTTTTTTTTTTGTTTTTTTTTTTTGTGATATATATGTGCTTTAGGGTACGTCATGTGTGCAGTTTTGACATGTTTGGATCAATAATGAAAAAGTTGGCATTTTGTTGAATTCGTTGGACGCTTCATTTTGACTCGGACAGTGTCTTTGTGTTAGGGTTTCATATATCCCCCTCCTGCATTCGCATTCCTGAAGCGTGCCACAGGAGATCTCAGTTCCGACTTGGGACTCCACCCCCACTTTCCAAAATTTCTNTTTCCTTTTTTTATGTTTGCACTATGGTCTCATATCGTTTGTTTTAAAATTTTTGATGAAATTCGCACCGCAATTGCCAACGAAAACTTTGAATATTTGGGCCCCCGTTAACAGTCTCTCAAAAAGAGGCACTGAAACAGTAACAGGTTCCCCGGTCCTATGCTAATTCAAAAATTGAAATCACCATATCTGCACGCAAAGTAGGCGCAGGAAAGGAAGTCCTACATCCATTCGTATTCCCACCAAATTCCTAGAGTTTTCCGCGACGTAATCGAGAAAATTTATGCACAAAAAGGACACGCCGGATTCCGTTTATTTCGGAATTTCTAACTGTCGGGCCAAATTCTTAGCGCGCTTACTAAAGCACGCGCAATTCTCATGCATTTCCCAAATTATGAAAATAAAATTTCAAGAATCAACACGGGTCTCATCAAGGCATCTTTAATTAAAAACAAAGAGGGGCCTTGTTGGGCCGAGAAAAATTCGAAAAGAAAAAGAGAGAGAAGGGGTCCGGAAATGGCGCAGGCTCAGAAGCTGGTTCGTCACATATCTGACGCTCAGGGGGTTCCAAAATTATGCGATTTCCTGATTGCATGCAGAAAAGCTGGTTTACATGGCGGAGGAGGAAGAAAGGGGGCGAGAGGATGAATGAGGAACCCAGCGTATCAGGAGGGAGATCGTCTTCATTAGCATAGATGATTGAGCCAGAGTTCATGTTGATGCTAACTTCAATTGCAATATCTTCGCGAGTCTGCTAGCTTGTGCTGCTAGGACCCTTCGTGTCCAGTCTTGTCACTAAACACTCGCTGACTCCAGATGACGCCATCATGGTCCACCGCGTCCTTCACTGGTGCGGCTGTATCATTGGAAGTTCGCTCGGCGGTAGTCGACAAGGAAAGGGTTGTGAAGGGGCGGCGGGCATTCGGGTGGGAGCGGAGGGAAGTAATCCGCAGCCTCGTCACAGAGGTCGACGAAGTGGATGATCCGGTGCGTGCGGGGGAATCGATGATTGGGTCGGGACAGGGATAGGATATAAAGAGGTGATGGTACCGAGGACATTGTGTCGTAGGGACTCAAAATTTTCCATAGCGGGAAAGGTTCCGGAGATAATACAATACAACTTCATATGGTTGTATTGTCTCCATGCGATGCTGAAAAGGAGGATGTTGAGAGGGAAGGAGGGAGAACGATGGGGAAAGACTGTACATAGAAGTCGTGCGGCGAAATGATGACAAAATAGTTGGTTAGCGAAGATACTGTAATTTAGGGGGAATTCAATGTGGGGGAGAGGGGAGAAAGAGAGGTAATTAAGGGGGTGGTGGAAAACGGGACGAGGACGGAACGTCCGGGCCGGGAGGAGGACGGGAAAGAAGCGCAGAGGGGGCGGACGAGGGAGATCGTGAGCGGGAACGGCGGCGCCGGCGGGAGGKTGCTGCGCCATCGTGTCAAATGGCGGCGTCCGAGGGAACTTCGGGATTCAAAGCAAATCCTCCCCGAATATCAGGTAACGCTCGAGCTGGAGGAGCCTCCCGGGGCTCAGGTGCGGACGCCTCTTCTTCCTCTTTCGAAGTTGACCAGGCTTCCGATTCTTCTTCTTCTGATAGCCCTTCGATGGCTATGCGTCTCGGGTCATCGTCCGATGGTACTTCCCCGTTCTCTTGATGAGCCTTCCAGAACTCGTCAAATTTGGAGTTATCCGGCGCGAGCTCATTAAGGTCCAGAAAGCACCAAGCCATGGGGTCGGGTTCAGCCTGGCTTGGATCGCTCGGATTGAAAGAGATGATGTCCGTCGACAAATCGTCGACGAGTTGAGACAAAAACGTGAGAAGTTCGTAGGCGACGGTCGCTCGGCCGCCCTTAGCGATTTCTCCGCACAGAAGTCCCACCAATGTGTCGTTGGTTGCCGCCTCCTCTGGCCACAGTTGTGCCAGCACCAGCGATATCTCGTTACAGTGCTCCAACTCGCGATTACTGTAATATCGTGACTAGTGGCACTTCACCGTGAGCATATACACACCGATGGCCTCGAATTCAGTCCACTTATAGATGTAGGCTGGGCTGAATGGAGGGATCGAAGCGGGACGAATTTCTAGAGTGAGAAGGGGATAGGCCCAAGATGGCCAGATGATTGGAAGGTCGAAGGGGAGAGAGAAGGTAGAGAAGTGATTCATCGGCGTTCGGGGTAGGGATGAAGATGGGGAAGCGATCGAGCGGGGCGATCAGTGGCGCTAGTTCGAAGAGACAAGGTATCGATACACTTAGTCCCCACCACTTATCGCCCTGGCTGAGCCAGTCGCTGCCGCCAATCAGCCACCAACGCCTGCCCTCACTCGTAACGACTAGTTACCACTGCATCGTGCCGCTGCACGCCAATGGTACACAAATCGCCACTAAAAGCCACGATTACCGTCACGTCGCTCTAAGTAGGCCGTGAGAAGCTTTGAAACCCTGACGCTTCTGCCAAGATGATTGCTGAACCACGATCGGTGGACATTGTTATCTTTACGGCGGCGCACCAGGCCCCGTGACTGAAGAGTTGCGCAAATCGGAGAAGGTCAGGACTGAGACGAGGGCGCGCGGCTTGGCGAAATTGCAGCGAGGCTCGAGGTTGAAGAAGCTGGGGTGGAAGACTCGGAATGACAAAACTCATGGCGAAGGTGAAGGGGAGGTAGAGTTAGACGAAGGAAGGGAAGAAAATTCTTCGTCTGCGCTGGAGAAAGAAGAGGAAGAGGGTATTAGGGTTCTCAGAAGGAGGGAGGGGATGAAGGTAGGAGGTATGGCGGACAATGGGAAGAGAGTTGTGGCTGGCGCTGGCCTCAGGCGCGATGCGCACCGTGTTGGCTCCGTTTGGATCGAGTTCTACGACGCGAAAGCAGCCAGAGAATTTGGGAGCGAGTTTGCGATCGCGTGCACATTTGCGTACCTGCACTAGGTCCCCTAGCTTATATTGGTGTTGCTGGCCTGCATTCCCGTTCCGGGCCTCGTAGCTACGGACCTGTCTACTGTGGGCCAGTTTAGTCATTTTCTGTCTTTTCCGGGCTAGCTTATGGATGACCCTTTCCATTAAATCCACATACCGCTTGGCTTTGGCCTTAAGGGCGGCACGAGTGTCCCTGCCCCCTTTTTCGTCAATTTTCGAGATACCCCGATTATCGACACATGAAATGCTATTGGTCCGAAGCTGAAAGCGGGTGAACCCCGTGGACTCATGAGGGGTCGCTCGATGGATCCCGATGATTTGGTAGACAATCTTGGGCCAAGGACGTGTGTCATCAACCGCTAAATTCTTGCAGAGAGCAGTCTTAATCATTCGGTTCGCATTCTCGGCCAACCCGTTCGACTGGGAGACATGGGGAGCGGTGTGTCGGAGAGTAACGCCACGACGCATCAGTAATTCCTTTACCTCAGCTTTGAGTTCAGACCCATTATTGGTTAGAATTTCTTCTGTATCTAGATGAGTATTGAGGAATCGATCGATGTATGTAGCCATCTCTGAGGCTTTACGAGTCTTACAAGGGTAGACTTCGATATATTTCGAGAAATGGTCGATTAACACCAAAAGAATGGAATATTCACAATGGTTGGGGCCAGGTGGCACGTCGATATCTGTCTTGTCCATATCGACTCGATGGAAAGGGCGTTCTACCTCCGCCGGGACTATCGTATTTGGCCCGTGAATGGGTGTACGATCGACCGCACAGACTAGACAGTTGTCAACCACGTGCTTTACATGATCCCAGATATTAGACCAGAACCATCAATTTTGATCGATAGTTGCTTAAGTGACACGTATTGCGAAATGAGCGGTCTGTTCCTCGTGCGCCGATCTAGTCCAGTCATATCTCTGGAATGGGTAGGGAATCGTCAACCATAATCCCGATCCGTCTGTTTTACGCTTTTCCAAATGACCGTTGATCCATCGATAGTCTTGGGACCTCTCGGTGGCTCGAGGCCTGTCGTGCTTAGTGAGATAGTCCAATGGTTGGCCAGCTAATTTAGCTAATAATATTTTATCCGTCCATACTTCCGCCCGTTGGTATTTTTCGTCGTATTCGGGGCCGTTCGCTCGGGCGACCTCGAATCGAACTTTCGTAGGAAGTTTGTCCGTTCTACACAGGGGGCATCTCCATTCCTTACTGCTTGTTCTATATCGAACACACGCACCATGAGCGCGATTAACACACGTGGGACATTTTACCTAGTCAGTTAATCCAGACCCGAAGGGATAGCAGTCTACCCCATAAACTCGAGCAATACACGTGCAAAAATAACAGAATTTGTCGGGGAGATTGGCGAGAAAGTCAGAATGAGCGAGGGGAGCAGAATAGGTGGGAGAGGCAGAAGAAGGTGGGGTTTCCATTGTTCCGAGAGAGAGAGAAAAAAAAAGGAAGAGAGAGAAGAGATTGGGTGCACGTGTCCACTTAGCCCTTCGGCAGGATCTCCACTTGTCTGTACTGAGGCTCATTCTTCAGCTCTGGGTCGCGCCACGGGATCACTTCCTCACTCCTGGGTACCTTATCGGGGCGGGGCAGTCGTGTCAGCCCGTACGTGTTGTCGTGTCTCTCGTGCTTTCGATGACGAATGTCAAAGTCCATACTTTGCAACGTGGTAGCCCATTGCCCGATCATACCCGAGTAATCCTTGGACTTCTTCAATGCCAACAATGGTTCGTGATCGGTCACCAACGTAAACTTCCGGCCACATAAGTACGCTCGGAAGTGACTAGTCCCCCACAAGGCCGCGTACCATTCCCCCGTTGAGGAAGAGTAGTTGCACTTACAGGCATGAACCGATTTGGACGCGTATTCCACCACGTGTTCCAGGTCGTTTGGTCCTACCTTGGCCAAGATCGCCGAGATCGCCTCGGGCTGCCAATCGGTGATGAGGACAAAGGGCTTTTCCGGGTCTGGTCTTATAAGGACCGGAGACGAAATCAAGGACGCCTTGAATTCTCGGAAAGCCCGATTTGTGAGTGGTCCCGCGATCGCCGCAAATCCCTTGATGAACCTTCGATAGTACGATGCCAAACCCAAAAAGACACGCACTTGTGTCACGGACGTCGGTACTGGCGCCTTTTTCATGGTTGCTACCTTCTGAGGATCCGGCTGCAACCCTTGGTCAGTAACCGCGTGGCCGAGGAAGGAGATCTCAGTGAGGAAAAACTGATACTTCTCAACAGCCACCTTGAATCCAGCATCCTTCAGCGCGTACAAAGTCCATTCGATGTGTTGCACGTGCCCCTCATAGGAGGTTGAATACACAAGGATATCATCCATATAGACAATCACAGAGTAATTGATTATGCTCTGCGCCAGCCGCGTTTTTTGCACGAAGTCTTGAAAAACCATGTTCATCGCACACTGAAACGTGGCTGGGGCGTTGCGAATCCCCATCGGGCATTGAACCCATTGCCAAGTCCCTTCGAAAAGAATGAAAACCGTTTTCAGGCGATCCTCTTTTCGAACAAGGAGATGGTGGAATCCATGACGAACATCAAACTTGCTGAAAAACCGAGCACTACCAATAGCATCCAGCAACTCATCGATCCGGGGGAGGGGATAGTAGGGATACACATCCTTAATCGTGATGCCATTCAACTTTCGATAATCGATGCATATGTGAATTCCCACTGCCCTTTTTTGCACAATCACCACCGGAAATGACCATGGTCTGATGGCGGGTTCGATCCACCTATTAGCTTCGAACTCCTTTATCCTTTGGAACGCGGCCGATCTTTGCGCCGACGAATACCGATAGGGAGTACAGCTAATCGATGGATGATCCCCCGTGAGGATTGCATGTTCAATCACGTTGGATAATCCAATATCCTTATCATGCACACTCAGCACCTCACCATACCCATGCAAAACATCAATCAGGGATCTTCGGATCTCTCGGGGGACATTATTGGGTATTGTGATTACGGGGTGATCAAAGATATCAAGTGGCATATCGATCCAATCCATCCTCCGCGATCTTCTGTCGTTCACGCTGGAGAATATGGAGCTACTGGTCCGGACCGAGAAGACGGTGGCAATCATTTGTGATTCGGTCGGACTAATCATCTCAGTTTTCTTAATTTCGGCATCGGTTTCAGAATCAGTGGTGCTTTCCTCTATTTCCAATCCTGTTAACTCAGCCATTTCTTGCATAAAATTCGGAACATCATCTATCGGGGCCTCTACTTCTTGCTTGATTAGGGTGATCATGGCTCCTTGCATGAGTAATGATCTGGGTGGAGAGACGGAAAGATCCAGGTACTGATTCATCTGCTGATACCTAGCTTGGAGTGAAAGCGCACCCTCGTACAAAGTGCGAGGGGGTTCCAAGAGGTCATCCATATCTGAAATCTGCAAGATCGGTTCCCCTAGGAATGACGTGGCGGGAATCTGCTTTTCTGTAGATGCGGAAAAGAATGTCGACAGGATATGGCTAGGCTCGCCACTTCCGGAGCTCAAATCAAATGTTCGGGTGGTTGCTGGGATCATTCGAAATTCCTCTTTCGTCTCGCAACCAAACATTTGAACTAATTGTTCCCATTCTTTTCCGCTCGGCATGTAGTTCATCTCTTCCTTATAATCACGTTCGTCGAACTCGCCATCACCCGCAAGGTGTTGTTCCTCGTTATTGTTTGGGGGAGAATCTTCCGGGCTCGGGATCTGGATCATTCCTATCCGGACAATACCGAGATTCGTTTTCGGTGATCGAGTAGAAACCCGCAACGGAAGCGTTTGAGGCTTTCCTTCAGTGTGCGTGAGGACAAGCTGTTTAGAATCGAAGTGTATTCGCGCACCTACAGCCATCGCCCAGGGCAATCCCAACAGTACCGAATAAGAGTGCACATCGATGACTAACGCGTTACCCAGAACATGCACTCGACCCACTTTGACAGCCACGTTCTCAATGATCCCTACTATGTTCATGGCTTCTTCATCGGCCGAGACGTAGTTGTCCTTCCCAGGTAACGGAAGGATCGAGTTCAGTCGGCCCGTTTTTCTGACTGTGTCTAGGGATATGGGTACGACCGATGATCCGGTATCAATAAGAGCATTGAACGGTTTACCTCAGACTTCGCAGTCACACTCGGCACTTTTCCATAGGACCGATCGGACACGCACAAAATGATATTTTTTCGCGTAAGAGATGGCAGCGATTCGCGTCGTCTCGGATACGTCAAGTTCGGTCGCAGGGGGAGGGTTTGCCTCCGCGTCGTTATCTTTCTTCTTCTTTAGCATACGCTGAACGCATTGATACGTGAAGCGTTTTTGATTCTTCTGACATTGTTGCAGAAGTTTATAATTTGCGGGTTCTGATATGGTGAGCAAGTGTCTTACTGGGACAGGAATCCGAATGTCCAACTGCTTGAGCGTCTGCAGGACATCGACTTCTCCCGTTTGAAACTGTGGTCAGGGTTCTGATCCCCGCTCGACCCATTCGAGCTCATCTTTGCCAGGTCAGATTGCTCCGATCAGTCCTGCCAAGTGAAGATACTCGGCAGGATCAGCGACATCGGCGGCTTCGGAAGATGATCCCGAAGCAGACACGATCAGGTCGGTTGAAGGCGGTTGTTCGGTAGAGAAGGAGGAGGCTTCTCTTGCGGCTTCCAACACTGCGGTCACCCGTCCTTGATTCAAGGTCACAGGTGCGGCCGTTGGCGGAAGTTGATTACATTTGGGCGGGGGCATTCACGCGCAAAGTGTCCAAGCTGTCTACAGTTATAGCATTCAATCCTCCCCATTGGATTGACCGCATGAGGGGGAGCGGGAGGAGCTGGTCCAGATACAGAAGGCGCGATCAGCAGAGGGTATGAAGCAGGAACGGGGCGGGAAGGGTTAGAATTAACTTTTATTAGCTTCATCGTGATTTGTTCCAACCGATCCATCTGGGAAGCCTGCATCTGAATGAGATTATTCATCCACTCTGACTATTTAATCGTAGCAGTATGAATCATCTGGGCCATATGCATTTTAGTAATAGGCACTGATGCAACATCCTAGGGCATTACGGTATTCACGGTGCCATCTTGGAAGGAAGAGGAGGTTTCGAGAGAGGCAGGGAATGATGGGGAGAGGGATCCGGGGCGGGTTCGTCCTGATTGTCGTGATCAGGACGGGGGTAAAATCGTCCCACCGCTCTGAGCCATGGCCGCCGCTTAGTGGCCACATCTTGGATTGTGTCCGAGATGTCTTCCTCCCCCTGACTAATATACTTGCGCATATCCAGCAGGTCCAGTTCAAGTGTTTTAGCTATGATGACGGGTAGCTGGTTCGTCTTCGGAGGAACCTTTTTCTGCAGCTTCGCTTTCAACACTGGATTGCGGAGATGATCGATAAACAAATCTCGAGCTGCGTTTTCTTCCCGTCCTGATTTATCTAATGCGGTCTGAAATCAATCCACAAAGTAAGGTAGCAGCTCTCCAGGTTCCTGCGGATGGGTTTTTAGTACGAACCACGCAACATCTTCGCCGACTGCGTCGAACCTTGCTAGAAACACCCTCTTGAATGTATCCCATCGACCCATCTATGCCTTCTAAACCAGTCATGAGCAATGTTTCGTAGTAATAGTGTAATGATGCGGGGAAGATCCTCGGCGCCATATCCTTGAGCTTGCACGACTTCGAGCCATGCCTCAGGATGAGTGTAGTTGGGATAAAACGGGAAGGTAGCGGGGATGTTTACCATCACCCGCGGAGGTGTTCCCTTGGCATCGGCCATGGGCATTTCGGGTCGAGCTTCGGCAGACCTCTGTCGAGTGGTGGGCGGACTAAGACGGCTAAATCGTTTAGCTGATCTTCCTCTCGCCAGCTCGTCTTACTACTGTAAGAACCGACATTTGTCGGCTCCAATACCAACCTCACGCCCTGCTGTCCGTTCGGAGTGTTTAAATTGCCGAAGGGGCCCCAGAAAGACAGCGCGTTGGCGTGTGCCAAGGATTTTTGGAAAGTTGAGTGTGGGGACACGGACAAAACCGAAATCCCCTATGTCGGTCCGACCTAGTAAGAAGGGGCAGGGTCAGTTACTGCGCAGGTTTTGGGGGAGAAAAAGGAGCGCGCGGGGCGCGCGGCGCAGGGAAGTTCTATCCACAAAGCATCGTTCAACTTCCCATCGAGCCGCCGCTTTTCGTTTCGCCTATGAAAGGGGGCGGGCACATACTTGGTATCCCGTTTCCAAGTCAAGTCCCGACGTCGCTCATTACACAACTCTGAATCTGACGTGGAAGGCCGTGACCAAGTGGCTCTTTTCTTATACTCATCTTCCTCTCGTACTCGGTAGTGAAAGCCCTTTGATTGGTAAAGCTCGAAGCGGCGACAATCGTTGCACAAAGTGTTATGCCAATGGGGAGCTATTGTCGACCACAGGATGACGGTCAACTCATTGAACGACAATAACAACGAATAAGGCGGAAACTGTGTGTCTACAATAACAAAACCAGCACCGACAAATCCATACCATCGGGTTTCAGGAGGGAATTAGTATCTTCCACCGATCTTGGTGGCGGCTTCTCGTACGTCCCACTCGCATACACCTACGTGACACCGTCAGCCGCAGATCCTGCGGCCAAGTCCGAGGCCGAGGAGGCCGGTCGCGGATCCGCGGCCGAGTCCGCGCACAGCCGTGCCACACCCAGGCGGGGGGGCGCACTCAAAATCGGCGCGCGCGCTCGTCCTGCTCATGTCGGCTGCTATTGGCCTATACCAAAAAAAAAAAAAATCCAAAATTTGGGAGGGTGGTTTTTGATGTGTGACAAAAAAAAAGAAAATAAAATAATATCGATTGATTGATTATTTTTTTATTGACTGATTGATTGATTGATTGATTGATTGATTGATTGATTGATTGGTTGATTGGTTGATTGATTGATTGATTGATTGATTGATTGATTGATTGGTGGGGGAGGGGTCCTCCCTCCCCTCCCCCCGGCTCACACACACACACACACAGCGGAACGCATGTACACACAGACACACACACACACACACA
>BFEA01000723.1:673465-686795 GCA_003427395.1 Chara braunii | reverse complement strand
CTCTCTCTCTCACACACACACACACACATACACACACACACACACGCACACACGCACACACACACAAAGACACACACACACACACACACACACACACACACGCACACACACACAACACACAACACACACAAATGCACAGGAGATGTGATACATTTCTTCATCATCTGATGAGCAACAACACGGAAGCGGACACACATTTTCTCGACCATTACTACAGCTATCCACGTCCACGTACATACAAAATTGACATCCACGCACGGGGGCTCGACCGAATCACGAAATGTCGAACTGCTCTATACGCTCTGACATAAATGATCATAGAAGTTGATCATCAAAATCGACTATCCGCTCCTTTTTTTTGCTTTTCTCCTTTTTTTATTTCATTTTCTGAATACTCCACCATCCCTTTTCAGCGTTTTGCCTTGCATCAACTGTGCTCTGTGTTGTAATTACTTTGATATATCATCCATGGTTCGATTCCAAAAAAACGAAAAGGCAAATGCTCTCATCTTGCAACCGCCTGCTGCTCAGCAATGTCGTTCAAACTCTTTTGATGTATGCTGTTGATATCCTGGCCCGATGAATGGCGAATCAGATACTCAATCCACTGCAATGGACAATGCAACAACATTGGTATACATGTTTTATGAAGTCAAATGTTCTAAGGCCGCTCACAATAGTTTTCATTCCAGCATACAGACACAGACAAAGACACAGAAAAATACACATGGATAGAGAGAAACACAGAGAAAGAGAAACAGAGAAACAGAGACACAGACAGAGAGAGAAAGAGAGATAGACGAAAACAGAAAGACAGAAAGATAGCCAGACAGATATCAACAATCTCTGATTTGTTTTCGACATTTTCTCTGTGTGTGTTTTGTTGGCAATATCACAGACAATCGCTCCTGTGATGCCGGACATGTACCACAATGCCAAGCACAAAATCCCAATTCACTCTCACGCCGTGCAGCACGAGATCGCCGTTATCGTCAGAGCCACATTCGTATCATTGCACCTGATCCACGTAACGCACGCATCTACACAAATCATCTTTGGCAAACGCACACTCCGGTCACCAAACATACACTTGGCGATCGAACACCCTGCACATACTGTGGAGCTGAGAAATGGTCCCATGAAAAACAATGGACAACTTTATGCTGCTGCAAAGGCAAAGTGCAGCCTGTACAGTGGCCGCATCCTCGTCTTGACAGCCCGACATCTCGAATTCTCAACCTCTGGAAAAGACACCGCAGAAGGCAGATGCTTAAGAGCCCATTCACAAATGTTTAACAATTCACTGTCTCTCGCATCTCAAAGCATCAAAGAAATTGAGCAACTGCCTGGTCGTGGACCGACAATGATACGCATTCAAGGTCAGCTCCAATACAGACTTGGACCTCTTCTTCCAAACGATGGTCAGCCGCCGGCCTTTGCACAACTATACATCTACGATCCTCTTAACGGAAACAAAGCCACTATCATACGCCTCCAAAATCTCGACCTGCCTGAAGCAACACCGCTCGCAACCTTCGTCCAAATTCGACGTCTTCTTCGCAAATTACATAATTTGCTTCTACAATTGAATCGCTATGTTCGTGACTTTATCACAATCTCGAAATTTCCTGAAAATATTCTTGATAGCTTTTCCATTGTGACTAATCCTCACCTCCATCCGACTCATGAACATGCACGCCGGTACAACAAACCCGAGGGTTTGCTGGAAGTTTGCCTGCTTCTTGATGAGAATATTACAAATCGAGTTCTTATCCATCCCAGGCAAGGTGGTCTTACATCTGTACACGACACGAACAGATCCTTCGATCCGCTTCATTATGTACTACTTTTCCCTTCTGGAGAGGATGGTTGGGCAGGTGAAACTGATTTGTCTCATGCTTCAGAAACACACAGAATCACGGCACGACAATTCTATGCATTCCACATGAACACTCGTGCTTCTGAACGAGATACGTTTTTCCGAAGCAACAGACTGTTCCAAGAGTATTTGTGCATGGCATTCGCGAAAATAGAATCTGGTCGTCTATTGTACCACCGTACACATCAGCATGAAATTCATGCTGAGTATTATCAAAACCTTCATGATCAGATCCTCTTGCATGATGACACGTAGAACGTTGGCCGTAGATTAATACTTCCTCCTTCCTTCACAGGTGGACCACGTGATATGCACCACCGATATCATGACGCAATGGCTATCGTGCAAAAAATGGGATCACCTGATATTTTTTTTACCATGACAACAAATTGTCGGTGGCCTGAAATCGAGCACGAGCTATTTCTTGGACAGCAACCCAATGATCGAACGGACCTGATCTCCCGTGTTTTCAAAGGTCACCTTCAACAACTAATTAATGATTTGCACTATAAACATATCTTTGGACCATCACTAGCATATATTTACACAATCGAGTTCCAAAAACGCGGTCTCCCGCATGCACATATCGTTCTTTTTCTTGGTCGTGGACACAAAATTACAACCACCGAGCAGATTGATCAGATTGTCTCTGTTGAGATCCCCCCGAACCCGGTTCTTCAAGAACTGGTCCTCAACAATATGATCCACAATCCCTGTGGAGACTTCAGACCGACAACATCTTGCATGCATGACGGTAAATGCATAAGATATTTCCCGAAAGATTTCACAGATGCAACATACTGGGATGATGACACTGGATATCCTATTTACCGACGACGCGATCCATCTCACAACGGACTTGCTATTACACGAAATCATATTCAGCTCAACAATTCTTGGGTTGTCCCTTACAATCCCTATCTACTGCTGCGTTACAAATGCCACTTGAATGTCGAGATCTGTGCATCAAACGCTGCATGTAAATATATGTTTGAATACATTCTGAAAGGACCTGACAGAGCAATGGTTACAGAAATGACTGACCAGCCTGACGAAATTCAGCTGTACCGCGACATGCGGAGCATTGGTGCTGCTGAGGCTGCATGGCGAATCTTCGAGTTCGATATTTCTGAGCGATACCCTCCAGTGTACGCACTGCCTATCCACACTGAGAACCGACAACAAGTGTTTTTCCGCCCTGTTGATGCACAACGTGCAACTCTTGCTCCTCCACCTGAAACATCACTCACTGCATGACTCAAATGGAATGCTGACCATTCGACCCTTCCACAAAATCTGAAACCACTATACAAAGAGATGGTCAACAATTTCAGATTTGACAGAAACCACAAAACCTGGGTCCATAGAAAAAATCGCTTACAAATGATCGGTCGCATACATACCATTCATCCACATTCAGGTGAGACTTTCTACCTTCGAATTCTTTTAATCTCGCCTCATTCCCGAGGAGCAGATGATTTTACTGCCCTCCGCACCATCAACGGCTAAACATATCCAACATTCCAGGCGACATGTTAGGCACTCGGCTTACTCAACCACAACACACAGTTTGATGGTGTCCTCGATGACGCAACATTCACAGCTCATTCACCGATGATACCCGATCTGTTTGTCCATATTGTGCTCCACTCTGAACCGGCTGATCCGAACAAGCTCTTTCATGACCACTGGCAGCAAATGACTGACGATTTCCATAGAAGATTCTCAAACTCCCACGTCTCGCCAGAACTCATGCGAACTCTCGTCCTCCTGGATATTGAACGCCGTATCCAAAAAGAAGGCAAAGAACTCACAAACGCAAATCTCACTCCTCCACCGAACACCGCACGTTCTGACGCTGAACCTCTTGACGCAACCCGCCGTTCGACGGATCTGCCTCGAGAAATTGAAGATGAACTATCCTATGATCCACAAGAACTTCATGCCACAATTGAAACAAACCTCCCGAAATTGCGACCGTCACAACATGCTGTTTACCGTGAGGTTGTTGACGCTGTTAACAATGGCTGCTCACGCTGCATTTTCATCAACTCTCCGGCTGGCATAGGGAAAACCTTTTGTATCAATACAATTCTTGCGCGCATTCGCTCTGAAAATGGTATTGCACTCGCAGTGGCCTCTAGCGGAGTCGCAACAACTCTTTTGGACGGCGGACGTACCTTCCATTAACGATTTAAGACACCTCTCTCGCCAACTTCCACATCGACACTTGACATCTCTAAACAAAGTGCACTCGTCGAACTCATTCGAAGAGTTGTTCTCATCGTCTGGGATGAAGCTCCTATGGCTAATAGATATTACCTGGAAGCACTTGACCGCACACTACGAGATTTGTGTCATTCCCACCTTCCATTCGGCGGCAAAGTCATTGTCCTTGCTAACAATTTCCGGCAAATTCTCCCTGTCATCGCTAAAGGCAGTAGAGCACAAACCATTGACGCTTGCATAAAATCGTTACCACTCTGGATACATTTCACACGATACCATCTCGAAGAGAACATGAGAATCCTCAAATATGGCACCACACCCGAAACATCAGCATTCGCACACTGGCTCCTCTCACTCGGCAACGGGACCATCCCGCCACCACAAGGTGCTCCACCTGACACAATCGAACTTCCTGCAAACATGTGCCTGCACCACGGCACTCGTGAACTCATCGACTGGACATTTCCTGATCTTCACAGAAATGCTCAAAACCCTCTATGGTTTGCAGACCGCCTCATTCTCTGCCCCAAAAATAAACCTGCAACGACTGTCAACAATATCATCCTTGCTGCATTTCCGGGTGATGAACTCCACTCCTTTAGTGCAGACACGGTCCTGGATAATGTTGATCACCCTGACGTCCCAATTGAAACTCTCAATGCTATAGACATTCCTTCGCTTCCGCCACATGACCTCAAAATGAAACCAGCCATGCCACTTATTTTATTGCGCAACATTGCAACCCGCAACAAATTATGCAACGGCACATGCATGATCCTCGACTCTATCACAAATAACAGGCTCATGCACATTTGCAAACTGCCAAATCTCGAACCTGCCTTGCTGCCACGTGTTTCTCTTACAACCACCGATGACAAATCCCCTTTCCCGTGGCAGCGCCGCCAATTCCCTGTCAGACCTGCTTTTGCAATTACGGTCAACAAATCGCAAGGTCAAAGTGTCGAACACGCAGGCGTTGATCTTCAACAGCCCGTTTTTGCTCATGGCCAATTGTATGTCACTGCCTCGCGCATATGTAACCCGGACCGCATTCGCTTTGCCATGCCCGATGCAACCTGCCTCACCAAAAATGTAGTATACAAAGAAATCCTCGCATGACCGGCCTCTTCGGGAGCAATGTTTGTTTCTTTCTTGATTAATATTTGCAGGCAAAATCTACATCACTATTCGGATAAACAAGGTGCGTCCCTCCTCTTCGCTCCACTGTTTTTTTTCTGACACCTTCCTTTCATTTGCTTGCTTTTTCTACAGGTGTTCAACATACCAATCAACATCAAGAAACTGAACCGCACAAACGACAAAGATCACAAGAGCATGTGGCTGCAACAACTTCATCTCTTGCAACAACCACTCAACCTCTTTGCCTCTCTGATTCTCCCCATGTTACACCGTCACCCTCATCTCCTTCACACCCAACTCTACTCAACAGCGAATTCTCCCCATCCCCCGATGATCCTGCACAATGGACTGCATGGAAAACTGTCTTGACAACAACAAATGTCGAAGATGTCATCCGCCAAATTCTCTGGGAAGACTTCTTGCTCACAGACCGTGCCCTCTGCTCACCACTCATCTTCTCTCTCTTTGAGACCTATGTGCATCAACGAGAACAGGACGCCAAAAAGCCACTCCCTGCAACCCATCCCACTGCCACCTACGTCAAGATGAAAGACTTCTTGCATCGCCTCCTCTACAAGTCGCTTCTACACACTTACAGCACAACTGATGGCCTCGCCAAATACAAAAATGATCGAATCGTTGATGCTGTCAACCGAATCGCTTTCCACACATCCCTCCTTGCCGAGCACCCCCAACCAACAATGCCTGGTCTCCTCACAGCAAGTGATTGGTGGCATCCACTACGACGATTTGGTACATCCCGGTCTCTTACTCAGATTCACAACATCCTCACCACCCGATACTCCTACGCACTCCACACCATCCATTCGCAACGACACACTTGGCAATACATTGATGATCTCGTCAAAATTTACTACAACGGCGACAGGCCTGCTGAGATGCCATATGCTAACTACCGCCATTCTGTCGTACAACAGGCTGTTCGGCTGCTGGAGATCGAAGACTGGACAAGACACGCATGATTGCTTCCTCACATGTTCCGAGACAGCAAGATACAAGTGCTGATTCATCCGCCGGTGCCCATCTACGAAAACACCGACCTCTACCATCCATGACATTCTCTTTACTCGACAAAGAGGGGATGTTACTCCATTGCACTACTTCCAGTGGCTGCTCAGAGAAAGACGAGAGAACAACTCTTCGGCGCAAATCACTTGCTCCAACTCAGTCTTCAGTTGACAATTGGTGAGACAGTGAGACGCCATATTGGTCCATTGCACCGCTTCCATTGGGTGCTCGCGGCAATTGATGCCGCGCTCAGAGAGACTCACAAAAAGACACAGATTTCTTTTTTTCTTCTTTTTCTTTTTCTCTTTTTCTTTTCCTTTTGCTGCTCCTGTGCTCAGATGAACAGGAACCGCTCCACAAATTCCGACAAACATCTCCTCTTTTTTTCAGAAACATAATGAGCAACAAACGCAGCTCCTTTCTCTTCTTTCCGCCCCGCACCCTCCTTTTTTTCCCTCGCTTCCTTTTCTGCTCCTTTCTCTTCTTTTCTCCCTTCCTTCCCTCCTCTCTTCCCATTTCTTCCTCGCCTCTCCCCCTCTCCCCCTCCCTGCCACGGCAGGACCGCAGCGCGCCTGCGACTTGTTTTTTTTAATTTTACTTTTACTTTTCTGCTCTTCCTCTCTCCCTGCCAGTCCTACATTCCAATCCTTTTTTTTTTTTTTTCAATAATAAACAGGTCCTTATGGCCCTGGCTCCATTTCCATTCTGGGGAGCGTCAGTCCGGTTCCTATCCCCCCTGGCAAGTCAAATTGAAATACATCATGGTACACGCTCATGCTCCCTACCGTCCGGCTGAAGGAACCCTGACCAGCATTGATTACTCCTGTATAGGAGGATTGAATGTCAGCTTGCCCTATCCTAGTTTTCATCTCAGAATCCTGTAAGTTTTGTCGAATAGGCTTGAGGCACGAAAAACTGGGAGAGATGCCTGTCAGTCTGAGGCAAAAACCTCAATTTGCCCTTCTCGGGACTGCATTCCTTGTCGTAGTTGGAGTGGTACACTTTTCACAAATCAATTTGTTGTTTGTGATTGTTGCTATCTTTCCCTGCCGCAGCCAGTCTCTCATGAAGGTTCGTCTCCTGGGTGTGAGTCTTTTCGTTTTGCCTTTTGTTGCTGCCGAAACACTCCTCCATTTGCATCTGATCTCTGTTTCCGCCATCCTCAGCAGAAGAATTCACATTTCTTCCTTGGCCGCTTCTGAACCCTCGATTGTCTTGGTGCATCTCCTTTTCCATATGACCCAAAGGGCTAGTTTCAGGAGCATGTGGAACCAGATTGCTTTTCCTTTTCTGAGGCTGTCGGGGATGTTAGATAGGAGTAAGATGTTCTGAGGGTGATGTTGGAGGGAGGTGATGAGAAGAGGAGGGTCCATAAATCTCGAACTTCGTTCCATATCCAGGCAGCCTGACTGCAGTAGAGAAGACAATGCGGTATGTCTTCAGGAACTCTGTCACTGCACAGAACGCAGAGTTTCAAGTTGTCGAGGTCCGAGTGTTTCCTCCTTTTGTGGAGCCAGAGGTTGACATGAAGTGCTCCGTGGGCTAGGAGCCACTACATGCTGTGAATTCTGGCTGGTCTGATGGGAAGGTATTTTGTCCAGGGGATGGGTATTGGGACTGTCGGTTGAAGGTTCATTATCTCTCCCCATCTGTCTTTTAGTTTGGGCTCCGGGTCTGTGGTCTGTAGGCCTAGATTGTATCCAAATTTTACATCGTATTCAAATATTGTTCTCGTTTTACTGGATCTGCCTTGTTTCCATATCCACTCCTTCGGATCGAATCCGAGCTCTGCTATGCTGTGGTCAGGTTGGAAGATTAACCACGGTTTGGTTTTCGATACCCTCACTCACTAGGAAGGATTCTATCATCTCTAGTTGGGGTTCCTACCTTCCAATCCTTTTTTTTTTTTTTTTTTTTTTTTTTTTTTAAATAAAACAGAACCTTATGGTTCAGACTCCTTTTCCATTCTGGGGAGCATCAGTCCGATTCCTATTCCCCCGGCAAGTCCAAGATAGTACAATGGTTACTCACTCACGCTCCTCCCCCTTATGGCGTGGAGGCCCAGAAGACGACATTGATTACTTCCTTGAAGGAGGATGTACCAATCTTCACCCCTGCTTAAGTTAGCCTATTCTAGGCTGTTTTTTCTTTAGAAGCTTATGACTGTTAGCTACTTGACTTTGCTGGAACTATCAGGTCTCTTTTCTGTCTGTTCCTCACTGTCAATTGAGCCTATGGCGTGTCTCTGTTTTTCTGGGACAGAGGGTGCGACGGACCCCTTTGCTCTAACTCCGGTTTCCTTTGGAGCAATTTTCCTTCAAAGTAACGTCTGAGGCAAAACCCTAAACCCTAGATTACTGGGTGGCGCGTTGACCAAGTTGGAGTAACGTCTGGAAGTATTGTCTGAAGGCAACCTTGAAAGTAGCGTCTGAAGCTAAAACCCTAAACCCTAGAGATCTGGGAGGCTGGTTACACGTTGACCGAGCTATTATCGACAGCTTGGACCATGTATCTTGATGGGGGGTGGTGTGATGGGTAATCGGTGTTGGGATTTAGTGCGGTGTGGATGACGTGGGTGTATTAGGTTTGTGGTGTGGGCGTGAGACCTGAAGGATGGGAAGGTATTTCGATTGGCGAGGGTGAGTTCGGGTGATGTTTGATGATGAGCGGTGGTTGGGGGGGGGTGGTGCGGTGGTAGGTGATTAGGCTGGATTGGTAGAAAAAGTTCATAGAGCGGTATCTATTCCATTTAGTGCGATGGGGATAGGTTGTTTGTTACTGTGGATTGTGTCGGAGTGGTAGGATTTGGGGTATTTGATGTGGGCATAACTAACCAGTCTTGTAAGCGCAGTCGTTTTCTTTCAATTGTTCCTAGTTTCCCATGGCCTATATTCGGGGAAATGAATTTATTAATGATCTCTTGTTTCTTATCTGGGACATTTTGTAGGGATTGGAGTTTCGTGTATGTTATGTTCCATTGTGCTTGGATTTCGGTTTCGACTGTCTAATGGCTATGAGGGGGTTTTCAGAGGTATTACAAGAATCCTCGAAGGTTGCTATGCATCTCCTTTTCCTGATAGCCCAGAGGGTCGATTTTTTGATGAGTGAGAAGAAGAAAAGCTCAAAACCGTTGAGGGGTGGGTCTTGTTCTACTTCTAGAAAAAGGGTGCCTGGGTTGATCGCGATGGTTTTATTCGAGTGCTTGTTCCAGGTTAATTCTATATCGTGCCGGAGTTGCTTTGTCTTTGGGCAATCTATGAAGCAATGGTTCAATGGTTCTTCGAGTTGGTTGCTGCACACCCTGCACCAGGATGTTTGCTCAGTGACATTATCTTTCTTTCTTCTTTGTGATAGCTAGAGATTGACGGGTACTCCACGGAATGTTATGAGCCATAGCTGACTAGCTAATTTGGGTGGTCTTGTGCAAAAGATAGAGGTCCATGATGGGTTGATGTTGACTGCTGTGATGGTATTTTCCTCCTTTTCCCATCTTTTTTGTATGATCCTGTGTATGGAGGGGGGTTTGTTGTGGAGCTCGTAGCCTAATTTGGGTGTAGTCAGTGAGTGCATAGCGGCGCTCTCTTGTGGAATGCGGGTTGGTTCTAGTCCAGGACCATTCAGTTGGATCTATTTCTCGGTGTTTTATCTATGTTTCGGGTCAGTTGACTCTGTTTCTGTCTCCTTCTATGACCCAGATTCTTCTGAGGTTGGCTGATATGAAGGCCCCTTCTTCCCTTGGTTCTTTGCTGATGAAACTAGCCGGGTTTCCTGGTTCCTGTAGGGGATGGATGGAACAGAGTATCCAGTTCTTATTTTGTAGGTTGTTGTTTGTGACTCTTAAGTATTTTTGTGGGTTGTGTTTGTTCTTTCCTCGATGCCCAATCTCCCGACATCCACTTTCGATTAGTCTTCAATAACTGACGTCATTCTAAAGGTATGCTTTCGATGATGCGAGTGATGTTGGCCTACAAGTTGTGGCAACCTTTTAGTAAGTTCCGCAGATCCTTTGCAGTCTTCCTATATTTTGTTGGTTCATTCCAAAGATGTTGCACTTGCCATACACCTTTCTCTACCCAATGTCCCCATCTGGTGTTTGTTTTGGTGAGAGAGAAGTTGAGGCCATTTTCGTCTTTGATCCATGGATTGCCGAAAAGGGGTTGTCTGAGAACTTCATCTCTTTTCTTTGGGTCAATTTTATTCTGTGGGAAAATCTTTCTCCATATATGGATGATTTGTTCCCATAATGATTTCGTGTTTCCTTTCTCTGTTTCCTCATCTGTGTTGGGAGGGGGGTTGTTGTTGTTTTTTTCTCTTGGCAAAGGCCATGACTTGTTATAGATCCAAAAGAGGCCTGGCATGTTGGACCGGGATTTATAAGGTGCCAAGTCCTTGATGTGACTTAGGGCCAGTGGTACCCATTGGTAAGATTGAGTTCTTCAGGGCTAAGGCTCTTCCGAGAAGTGAGGTGTGGACTCCTTGCCAGCTGTGCATTTTCTTGATCAGTGACGACATTAGGGATGCGGCCGACGAGGGGTGGCACGCTTTTGTGCAGAGGTTTATGCATAGGAAGCGGATTGGTGTGGTTGGGTATGTCCCTTGTAACCCTTTTGGGGATAATTCTATGGGAGGGGGTGATTCCGCTAGCCACCAACCGACGGTCTTTGTCCAATTCACTTTTTTTTTTTTTTTTTTTTAATTTCTGACGCTAATTGAAAGGCTTGCATAACTCTTGTGAGGGCCTGGAATGAAGAATTTGATGCTCTTATAAGGACCGTGACGTCATCTGTGAAAAGTAGGGTATACGGAAGGTGGAGTGTGTGGCCTCTATCGTCCTTGATACTATCTAATCTTTCTATGGATTTGTCCTTTCTAAGGAAGGCCGCGATTGCTTCTGTAACTAATAAGAAAATGGGGGCTGCCAGTGGGTCTCCCTGTCTTACCGATCTTGTCATTTTGTATGGGTTGAAGAGGAAGCAGTTTACATGGACTATACCATGTTCGTCTTTGTAGAGGATTCTCACCCATTTACGCGAGTTCGGGCCTACTCCCATTTTCTCCATAAAGGTCTACCAAAAGTCCCAGTTGACTTGGTCATAGGCTTTCTCAAAGTCAGAGAGGAGTATTGTTGCCGTTATTCGTTTCCGAGTGATTGGCCTGGTGGACTCACAAAGGGTCATAACGTTGTCTAGCATGTGTCTGCCTAGAATGAATCCTGTTTGGTCTAGATGGAAGCAGTTACCGATGATGTGGTTGATTCTTGTTGCTAGGAGTTTGGGCAGGATTTTGTAGGCGACATTAAGAAGGGAGATGGGTCTATAATTTTTTATGTTCTTTCTGTCTCCTTTTTTGTAGAGTAAGGCCACAAATCTGTTGCTCTGGTCTGGCCCCAAGGATTCTTATTCCCATGCCTTATTAAGGAAGTGTAGGTAAAGAGGGCCAAGTGAGGGCCAACTTGCAGCCCATAATTCTTTTGAGAGGCTATCTTTGTCTGCTGCTTTGTTGGGGTTTAGGTCCTTGAGGGCTATATTCTTCGAGTGATTGGTTCCTCCAGTTTGTTGGCAGCCTCGACCGATAGGCTATGATCCAAGTGAGTCAGGAATTTTGCTCTCGCTCTTTTCACTTCATTGTTGTTTTCTGTAGTCGTTTTGCTGGTGTAGAGTTATTTGTAGAATTTGGTAGCTATGTTGATGAATTGTTTGGTTTCTGTAGTGGGGTTATCATATTCATCTAGGAGGCTTTCTATCTTGGAATTTATGGAATTGGGTTTAATTTTCTGAAAGGAAAATTTGAACATTTTCTCGTTTAACTCCCAGTCCCTCACTTTGGCTCTTAATTGAAGGCCCCCGAGTTTTAGTTTTGTCCATTCTGCTAATTCTTCTTTAGATTTTGGGTAGAGTTCGGAGAAGAAAGCCGATTTGGGGTTTTGTTGTAAGTTGAGTTCTAGTATGTCTATTGCGTTCTTTAGTACTTCCTCTCTTTCCTTCCTCTTTGCTGCTAGTTTTCTTGATGTTTGGGCTACCTTTGAACTTATTTCCTTGAGGAGCTTTGGGAATTTGGTGTAGATATCTTCGTTGGGGTGTTGCTTGATTGTATTTGCAAGGATTGTGGTGAGTTCACTCTGGAAGGCTTGGGAGGTGAGCAAGTTTTGTTGAAACAGTAAAAACTTTTGCCTGTGTAGCCCGATGTCGTTAGTCTGAGGGCTAGTGTGATTGGTTTGTGATCAAGGCTGCTATGATATGGTGAGCTTTTTTTTTGCAATCGTGTAAGGCTCCTATCAATGAATCAGAGGTAAGGAAGAAGTCTATTCTCGAGAATGATGTTCTGCCTTGCATGGTTCTTCGTACACATGAGAATCTTCTGTTATTTGAGTGTAGTATACGGAAAGGGTCTACAAGGTTTTTCCTTGTTATGAATTCCGAGAGATTTAGGTTGTTTGATTGTTGCGAAGGGTCGGTTGTTTGTGAAATTATGTCTAGGGTGGGATTCTGTACGGAGTTCTAATCCCCCATGAGGATCGCATGTTTGTGCCCAGGGATTAGTTGTTCCATCGTGTGAAGGAAGGGAGTTTTGTCTGAACGAGCTGTGGGACCGTAAATTCCTATGATCGTGAGTTCTTCTTCCTTGAATTTGAGGTCCAACTTGGTCCATCGCCCTGAGACGTTGTCCTGCCACGTATTCTGGATTGTTATATCGTTTTTTGCCCTTGAGCATTGGTGTAGGAGGATGACCACCTACTTTTCAATCCTGACCTTGCGCCACCCAGTATTTTTCTCTCATTTATCTCCCCGGCTATCACACCATCGTGCTCCTAAGATACTTCGCCCCTCCCTCCATTAACCTCTCCTCTAGTCAGATTCTAACCCTTGTTCCCCTCCCCACCCCCCTCATCACCTCGTCCCCCCAATTTGACAGCCGACCGACTTCACCCACCCCCTGACCCATCTAACCTGCCCCCCCACCTTCTCCACCTTCTCCACCTTCTCCACCTTACTCCAGCATACTGGTTCGTTCCTCCCCCCCCTTAAACTTCCCCCCCGCCATATATCCAAGCCC
>BFEA01000723.1:645391-658599 GCA_003427395.1 Chara braunii | reverse complement strand
GAGAGAGAGAGAGAGAGAGAGAGAGAGAGAGAGAGAGAGAGAGAGAGAGAGAGAGAGAGAGATGATACAATGGTCAATACAATGTGGCCTGAACTTGAATGTGTACTGCCTGTCTTGACTCTTTGATACAGTCACGATAAGTCTTGGTTGTGTTGGAGGGTGGAAGCAGGCATGTCTACCTCCCACTCTCTCTGTCTGTCATTATGTCTTTGGGTGTCCGCTGGAGGCATGCTGATGCCACCTTGTCTGGTATGTCTTCAAAGTGGCCCCATTGAGTAAAACGCAAACTAATCATGAATGCACACGGGCTATCTGTCCAGTCTGGTACAGCAATGGTGAGGGTTCACTGTGTTCCAGGAGGACAGCAACACAATGGGCGCATCTGCCCCCGGTTGTTCCCCCCTCCCATTCTCGCGGGGACGTGCGCATACGAGCTGGTGCTGACACCCATCAGAATTGGAATGAGACAGAGAAGATTAGCATGGGCTCTGTACAAGGATGATATGGACAACGTGAGAAAAGGACCCAAAAAAAAAAAAAAAGAAGCTCAGTTTGGAGGATAACTAAGAGAAACCGCGGTTTGTTCTTTTTTTCCCCTATGTTCGGCAGACATGTGAGGTGTGGATTGGACATGTCCATCACTGCTATGGTTCAAATCCTTAGCAAACATTGTGCTGATCCTTTGCTGCATATGATAAATTAGCTACTTACTCCTCAGTCCTACCAGAAAAAAAACACTCAGTCCAGTGAATGAATTTATCATCAATTCATCTCAATATCACTTCCCTTATATGATGCCACTCACTCCTCTACCTCTAGATTCCTACCATGCACATGGGTATGTGTAGCCCTACCTTAGCTCGATGTCAAGAATGTGTATGATGGTTGGGCTGCAGCCCAGTTGGTAGCTTGAACTACCTGTAAGTCAAAGTAAGTATTCGGAATGTGCAAGGAACGAGCAGACATACACATGTTCTGGGAAGAGGGCCCCAGCAAGCGGAGTGCCCGCCCTAAGTGAAGGCGGGGCTGAATATTCATCAGAGGCCAAAATTCGACATTTTTCTCAGGCTCTTGTGCAATGACTTGCTGGTTCCAGGTTGCCTGTAGCCTCTCTCTGACGAGGCTATACCATAGGTAGGGACAGATTCGTAATTTTGTTTGGCTGAGGGCTAACCGAGAGACCTACCTGTACGGAAAATTCGTGAGGGACATATTTGTAAATATAGGAAATATGGGCCCAGTACTAACTCGAATTTCCTACAGCTACCCTAACTGCGAATAGCAGCCCCGGGCTACCCCTAGGACAGACAGGCCCAATGGGCCTACGCTGATAGACGGTCCTATAGCCTATAGCCGGGTAGGGAGATGCCCTAGAGGCCAAAACAGAAACGGTACCGGTCGGTCAGTCAGTCCGGTCTAGGTCGTGTCTAGGCTAGTTCAGGGTATAGATAGGATGGGAACATCGGTCCTAGGCTTTTGGCAGTTGACACTTCATGGTGGAAGTTGCTGCGCACACCGTATCAGGTTGTGGTTGCTGATTCCGGTGGCGGAGACGGCAGACATAGCCAGACCTTCGGAGCGCTGACCAGACTGGGGTCAACACTGTCCGCTCTGACTCTCTGGGAGTCAAGGCGGTCTGGGTTATCAGAGGTCTGATGCGTTGGAGCACGTGGTGCACTGTTGACCCTCCTCAGGAGTAGGGTCCGAGTGGCGATGCAGCCATAGCTGCATCGCCTCGGAGGATACCATCGTCAGGGCTTCATCTTCATCAGGGACTGTTGGCGCTGAGCTTTTCTTCATCGGCTGGGTGCCGATTGGCTCTCGGAGCCTGTTCCATCTTGGCGCAGGCCACTGARTTGGATGTCAGGGTGGCGCTGGGTGTTACCTGGGGTTCTGGGGCTATTTTTAGCTGCTCGGTGTGTGTGGGGTTGAGGCGCTACCCCTCTGAGGGTAGCGCAACAGGGTCTGAGTGTATTTAGTAAAAACGATGCTCTGAGTTTAATAAACAGTTGTAATACTGTGTTCGAGTTGTCATCTCTTCATTGATTTCTGGATGTGATCACTCGGTTGTCTTCTATGAATGATTGTTGGGATTTGTGTGGAGAGAATTCACTGGGCTGTGTATTCTGTCACTTTGCTCCCCTGATTCTTCCGCTGCATTCTTTCTGTTGGGCGGTGTGACACTCCACTACCTCTCCCCTTCCTTCTGTGCATGTATGGGCGTGTACAGGAGTTTGTGTGAGTGAGCGTTGACAAAATTTCAACGGACAATCATGTTCATAACAGTTGGTATCGGAGCAGATCGGACCTAGACAGTGGCGAGATGATGGACTGAGGCAGCCATCACTACCTGAGAGCTTCTGACGTTGGATTTCATAACTGGGGGTATGCCGAGTTTCAGATTCTGAGACAAATACAGTGAATCTGATTAGCGGGGATTAATCGCCATATCAAGAACTACAGTATCACCAAGTTTCAGGAGATTTGGAACGTGGGCGCACCAGGAATAGTGAATTGAAGAAACTGGCGAGATGGCAGCCATAGCCAGTTCAGCTTCTTCTTCCAGTGTTTTGCCCTGAAGTAAGTGTGTTCCGTACTCTAGTCCCTGTAGCGAGTCAGACAGTTGTGATTAGACTTGGAAAATCGAAATTGTATGTCTGTAGTCAGTGAAACTTGAAAATCGCACTGCTTGACAACCATAGCTATTCCCCCTACCTATCTACTTTGACTTCTACCGACTCTGTTTGACCTTCTCTCTGTCTCAAATTGAATTCCCTGACTGTATTACAGTTTTGCGATTCAGTACATATAGTGAGTTGCGTACTTCAGGGTCTGTATGTCAGTGATAATGAAATTATGAAGGTTGCGCTGCCATAGCCAGTGCTTGAGGCAACTAGGGTTTGTTATATCTTAGGTTCTGTCCGTCAGAATTTCAGTCTGTCAGTCACCCTGAAATCGCAATTCAATATTGAGTCAGTTTCTGAAAGCGCTCTACTGGATTTGATGGTTCGAGTCAGGTACAGTGATATCTGTTCTTCACCTCACCTATAGTGGGGCATACAGGGTCCAACGGTGCTAGTGTCAGTAGTAGGAGTCTAAAAATAGCTTGATCAGTCATCCGCTGCATCTTGGTTGGCTATTGGGTTATGTTAATTGCTACTGACTCTCTGCGCTATTCTGACCTTTCTACTTACAGTCCAAGGTTGCATCCTGTCTAACTATTTGACAGCGATTCTGCGGTTATAGTACTCAGATGAGGGTTCTAGGCCGTGAATGAAAAATCGCAGGCTGATTTTATCTGGATTTACCCTACACTGACCCAGAACAGCCCTCAACGGCCTACAGAGGCTGAGCGCTCTTCTGCCTAACTCACCACGTCTCTTCTCATCAGGTGGCAGTGATTACTCCATTGGTGGTGTGTGTAATCTTAATCTCTGCTGACCTCATCTCTGTGTGTCTTATTTATTTGACTAGTTGAGCGGTTCATTATGGCTGACGCTGAAGCGAAGACTGAGGGAGGAGAAACTTCCACTAACCCTCCTCAGGTTCCTCTCTCTCCTCTGGAGGAGGCTCTGCTGGAGGCCGGGCAGGCTCGTCTCAAGGCCGAGGCCCAAATCCAGCGGTTGAAGAAGGAGATGGAGGAAGCTCAGGAGGCTAGTAGGAATGAAGAGAGAAGGAGACAACTACGAAAAGATGTTGAAAAGGTTGTTACGAGTGGTACCTCCAGTCAGTACAGTAAGGATACTGCTGAGTTGGTGTTGTTAACAGACACCATCAACAGGTCCTGCGTTTCTAACTGGGACCAGCGGATACTCGCGCTCGAGACCCAAGGTTCTGCCATCGACCGTAAGGTTGATAAATTGGCAGCAAGCCTTGAGTCCCTGACTGCGAGTGTGAACAGCATTCTGCAGCACCTGCACCTACCTGTCCCTTCTCCCCAACCTCCTCAACCTTCCCCAGCGCCTTCTACACCATCTCACAGTCGGCCATCTTCACCTGCTGCTTCTTATGTGTCCACTACCCCTGCCCCCTCTGGCACATTTGATCAGCGGCAGCCCAAGCTGACACCACCTCCGATGCATTCTGGGGAAGACTCCAAGGTGGATGTATCAAACTGGGTCACCGCTATGCAGGCATACCTGGGCAGCTTTGTATGTCCAGAGGTGACAAAGGTAGGGACCATTCTAGGTCGTATGGAGAGAACTGCATTGAAATGGTGCACCTCCTCTGCAGCGAAACAGAACTTGCCCATGGACAAATGTGTACAACTGCTGAAGGTGGAGGGGTTGCTGCAGGCTCTGTGGGACTGGTTTGCAGACAGGGAGCAGGCCCAAAAAGCAGCAGATAAAATATTGTTGCTGGGCTCACGCAGATTTGAGGGTTCACTGTCTATGCTCTACAACTTATTTGAGAGCTTGACCGCAACACCCGGTCTAGAGATGAGCGAGTTTGACCAGCTCACTCACTTCCTGGACGCAGCGCCTCCAGACTACTCCATCGCTTTCAGGGCCACAAGGACTGGAGGTCCGTTGGCAAAGCGGCTCTGGACCTAGAGTCCCGGCTCAAGGTTCAGGAACCTTCTGAAGGAAGGAGGAGACCCTCTTCCAGGGGACAATGCAGGAAGAAGGGTGCTCTATTGGCTGCTGATGTAGGATCTGATTCTGATGCATCCCAGCATGGCAGTCCTCCATCAGAGACTGCATCAGTATCAGTAGTTGAGCCAACCGTTCTTGCCCTGGCTGAGAACCTTGCTGCCATCTTTAAGGGAAAGACTAGGGTTAGTGGCCTCAAGCCACTGCATGGAGAAGACAAGATCAAAAGGCACATTAGGGAAAACATAGAAGTTCAGGCGCTGCCTGACCTTCTCCTGCTTGTCAAAGATAACCGGTAGGTTCTTGACAGCAGTAGTAATCCGGACTGTGTAAGAGTCCCCAATACGGACTTCCAATGGCTGTTGTAACTTCACCAATCTCCCATCCAGATGGAACTTGCTGACAGCCTTGGGAGAGATGAAGTTTCGCGTGGCCCCACAGTCTAGTAAGCCTTTGATCCTGGCTCCCAGGATGGAGGGTCGCAGCAAGATGAGGTCTGATTTATGCTTCTTCTTTTCCTGCAAAGACAGGAAAAGCTCAGCAAAATTCTGACAGTCATCTTCCTACCACGTCTCATCTAGGTCAAAGTCCATGTAAGTGAAGGATCCTGACTCAGCAACTCTTAACAGAGTCAGTGAGGGAAGATGCAGATTCAGACTCGTCAGAATCTGAATCAGCACAAGTGGAGGGAGCTGCTAACTTCACTTCCCTCTGCTGGTCTAGTTTTTTGAACTAGAACTATGTTTGCGAGGCATATGGGGACAGTCTTTTAGAAAGTGCCCCCCCTCGCAACGAAAACAAACCTCGCGCTCCTTCCTTTTCTGCCATTGCCCTTCTTGGATCCTGAGCGCTCTTCGGGGAAGGGTGGAAGGATCCATAGGGTTGACTGGCCAATGGACGTCTCGTGGTAAATTAGCTCTCTGGGCTGGAGGGGAAGAGGCACGTCCCTTCCCTTTCCCCTTCTGGCTGGTTGAGCCCTTGCTGCTACTCGCCAGACTGCCTGTTTGTCGCATATGTGAAACAGACTGGTGTGGATGTTGCTCCTTGTCCCCCACTGATTCAGCAGGTTTTGGACCAATATCCAGACCTGATGCAAGAGCCTACTGGACTCGTCCATAGGCAAACCCAACATAGGATTGAGCTCCTGCCAGGTGCGATCCCTCCCAAGGGCCGTATCTACAGGATGTCACCTGCTGAACTCGATGAGCTCAGGAGACAGCTTGAGACCCTGACCAGCAAGGGTTGGATCAGACCCAGCACATCTGAATTTGGGGCTCCAGTTCTCTTTGTTCCAAAGGGGAATGGAGAATTCAGGATGTGCGTCGACTATAGGGGTCTCAATAAGATCACTAGGAAGTCTACAAAGCCCCTTCCTAGGATTGATGATCTGTTGGACATGGTGCAGGGCTGCACGATTTTCAGCAAGATCGATCTCAAATCTGGCTATCACCAGATTGAGATGGCTGAAGGTGATGTCCAAAAGACTGCCTTTTAGACCAGATACGACACTTATGAGTACCTGGTCATGCCTTTCGGTCTTTGCAATGCCCCTGGCACCTTCCAGACAGAGATGCATCGCATACTTAGGCCTTACCTGGACAGGTTTGTAGTTGTGTACCTGGATGATATCTTGGTATTCAGTTGATCTGTCGAGGAGCATGCGCAGCATCTGGCTCTGGTTCTCCAGGCACTACATGAGGCCCAGTATAAGATCAACAGGGAAAAGTCCTCCTTTGGAATGACTTCTGTGACTTATATGGGACATGTAATCTCTGGGGAAGGGCTGGCTCCTGAAGCAACAAAGGTTGTTGCGATTCAGGACTGGCCACAGCCTACCACAGTACGTGATGTCCGATCATTCTTGGGTCTTGCTTCATACTACAGAAAGTTCGTCAATAACTTTTCTGCTATTGCTGCACCCCTGACTGACCTTATAAAGAAAGACACCCACTTTCTTTGGACATCAGACTGTCATCAGGCTTTCACACGCCTCAAGGAGGCCTTGATGCGAGCACCTGTTCTGAAGTTACATGACCCTACCCTGCCCTTCGTACTAACTACTGATGCTAGCCAGTATGGGGTTGGGCCAATACTTCAGCAGGATGGTGGGAATGGTCTGCAGCCCGTTGAGTATATGAGTAAGAAGATCAAAGTAAAGAAATTGCATGATTCTACGTACGAGAAAGAGTTGTATGCTCTAGGGTCAACGCTAAAGCATTGGAAGCATTTCCTCATGGGCAGACACTTTCAGATGTATTCCGATCACTCCACCTTACAGTGGATGAAGACCCAAGGGGAACTGAATGACAAGCTTGCGCGCTATATTCAGTTCATTGATCACTTTGACTTTGAACTGAAACACAAGAAGGGCTGCTACAATCGTGTGGCAAACGCCCTTTCTCGTAGGCCTGATGCTCCCTGTCTGATCTCCTCTACTCATAGTTTTGGGGAGAGCACCCGCCAGACCATTGCCCAATTATTGCCACAGGACCCGATTTTCGGCCCTATAGTCAGGAATCCGCAGACTGATCCTGCATCTGAACCAGGATATTTACTGGCTTTAGGTCTGCTGTATACTTGCAGCAGAGGAGAGGAGTGCCTGTGCATTCCCCAGGATCGCCAACTGAGAACATTCATAATGTCTGAGTGTCATGATGCACACGGCCACTTTGGGGCCCTTAAATCGTTGGCAGCCCTGTCGCAGCGGTTCTTCTGGCCAGAGATGAGGACTGACCTGCTGCATTATGTTGAAACCTGTGAGTTGTGCCAAAGGAACAAGGTTCTACATCGACCTCCCCTTAGCCTACTTCAGCCACTTCCCATCCCTGATGCACCTGCACAGTCAGTGTCTATTGATTTCACTGACCTGGGGAGGACTACTCCTCGTGGTATGCGTCAGGTCATGGTATGTGTGGACAAGTTCTCTAAATATGCAGAGTTCATCCCATTGCCAGAGGAAGCCAGAGTCCCGACGTCCAGGCGGCCTTTGCTGACCGGTGGGTTACACACCATGGACCACCCACCTCGATTGTCAGCGACAGAGATCCGCGTTTTTGCAGCAATGAATGGCAGTTCTATTGTAAGGACTACCTCCATTCTAGACTGAACATGACATCTGGTCGTCATCCTGAAGCCAATGGGCAAGCTGAGGTGAACTAGATTATCTTTCGATTTGTTGCGTCCTATGATCAGTCCTGATCAGCAGGATTGGGATCTCCATCCAGGACGGGCACAACTAGTGTACAATACATTTGTACACTTCTCCAGAGGGTTCACCCCCTACCGGTTGCACTGGGGACGTGAACCGCGGAAGCCTCTCGATGATCTTATCGATAAGGCTACCCCCAGACTGACGCCTGGGACCGCAGCGTTCACCAGACAGTACGAGAGGGATATCGAACGAGCCAGAGTTAACCTGCTCAAGCCCAAAAGGCTATGATTCAACAGGCTAACAAGCATCGTCGACCATCACCCATTCTCGCTGGTGACTAGGTCTGGGTACTCAGTTCTGAACTATCGCGGGAGGAGGACATTTCGCCCAAGCTGTTGCCGCGTTATATGGGTCCATGGCAGGTTTTGGATACAGTGGGAGTTTACCCTTTCGGGCCATCTTATCACGTGGACGTCCCATTGCATCTACAAACCTACCCTGTCTTTCATGCATCCAAGTTTCCAGACAGGCCTCCTCAATTTGGTCCCCCGATCCCTGGGAAGGGGTATGAGGTGGAATCTGTTGAGGACGAGTATGGTACAGGCCCGGATAAGAAGTACCTTGTGAAGTTTCTTTACCAGCCCCATACTGAGGATCACTGGTTTACTCGCAAGGAGCTTCTGAAAACAACAATGTCTATTATCCTCATAAATGAGGCTGCGCAAAGGGGAGAACCCCTGGGACGCTCTGCACGCCTACGCCCCTAGCTTGGAGGTCCTCGCTCCGGGGGAGGGTAGGTCTGCAATGACTTGCTGGTTCTAGGTTGCCTGTAGCCTCTCTCTGACGAGGCTATACCATAGGTAGGGAAAAATTCATAATTTTGTTTGGCTGAGGGCTAACAGAGAGACCTACCTGTACGGGAAATTTGTGAGGGACATATTTGTAAATATAGGAAATATGGGCCCAGGACTAACTCAAATTTCCTACAGCTACCCTAACTGCGAATACCAGACCCGGGCTACCCCTAGGATAGGCAGGCCCAATGGGCCTACGCTGATAGACGGTCCTATAGCCTATAGCCGGGTAGGGAGAGGCCCTAGAGGCCGAAACAGAAACGGTACCGGTCGGTCAGTCAGTCCGGTCTAGGTCGTGTCTAGGCTAGTTTAGGGTATAGATAGGATGGGAACATCGGTCCTGGGCTTTTGGCAGTTGACACTTCGTGGTGGAAGTTGCTGCGCACACTGTATCAGGTCGTGGTTGCTGATTCCGGTGGCGAGGACGGCAGACATTGCCAAACCTTCGGAGCGCTGACCAGACTGGGGTCAACGCTGTCCGCTCTGACTCTCTGGGAGTCAAGACGGTCTGGATTATCAGAGGTCTGATGCGTTGGAGCACGTGGTGCACTGCTGACCCTCCTCAGGAGTAGGGTCCGAGTGGCGATGCAGCCATAGCTGCATCTTCTCGGAGGATACCGTCGTCTGGACTTCATCTTCATCAGGGACTGTTGGCGCTGAGCTTCTTCTTCATTTGCTGGGTGGCGATTGACTCTGGGAGCCTGTTCCATCTTGGCGCAGGCCACTGAATTGGATGTCAGGGTGGCGCTGGGTGTTACCTGGGGTTCTGGGGCTATTTTTAGCTGTTCGGTGTGTGTGGGGTTGAGGCGCTACCCCTCTGAGGGTAGCGCAACAGGGTCTGAGTGTATTTAGTAAAAACGATGCTCTGAGTTTAATAAACAGTTGTAATACTGTGTTCGAGTTGTCATCTCCTCATTGATTTCTGGCCGTGATCACTCGGTTGTCTTCTATGAATGATTGTTGGGATTTGTGTGGAGAGAATTCACTGGGCTGTGTATTCTGTCACTTCGCTCCCCTGAGTCTTTCGCTGCGTTCCTTCTGTTGGGCGGTGTGACACTCCACTACCTCTCCCCTTCCTTCTGTGCATGTATGGGCGTGTACGGGAGTTCCTGTGAGTGAGCGTTGACAAAATTTCAACGGACAATCATGTTCATAACACTTGCAGCACGCCAGCTGGTTGAGTGGACGTGCGAGCCTCACTAAGCTGTGTCATACAGTTGGCCCAGGCCTTGGCAGTTGCGCCTGGGCACATACACAAAGCAGGGCCGAGACATCTTGAAGTTGTCACAGGCCTATGCAAAAGCAGTACTGTCGACGTACCTATCCCGGGGTCCTGTGCAGATGCAGCAAACGGCCCAAGTCTGGAGACTGAGGCCATGCCCAACTGTAAAGGGCCCAGGCCCTCAACTGTAGTCTCAGGTCTGGGCACAGGTACTGGGGCCCAACAGGAAGCTACTGGAAGCTTCCAGCCAGGCCACACGCAGCAACGCAGGGGCTGCCATTTTCATATAGGAAGAAGAGCAGCCAGGGCCAGGGTATTCTGGCCCGCGTAGGCAATGTGGTCACGCTGCTGTGCTGCTGCGTGAGAGGCTGCATGCTGCGTTGAAGCCAGAGCGCGTGCGGGCGCGTGAGTGGTGAAGTGGGGCGCTGCAGGGCAGCGGAGCGCTAGCAGCCATAGCCGGGCTGCAGGGCGCTAGGGGTTAAGAGGGCGATCGGTGGTCGTCAGGAAGGAGGCGAGTGTGGGTGAACAGGGTCCGATGAGGGGAAGCGAGATACGTACCTGGTACATGTAAGAGATCGGCTATGGTGTTGAGGTCTTTCACATTGGTCTTCGAGAGTGGAAGCGAGCCTGTTGCGAGAATGCTGATGTAAGTAAGATAGTCAGGTAGTGTAGGCTGGGCGCTGGGTGCCAGACAGAGAGGAGCGACTTTGGATACTGTGTTGGAGTGGCCTGAGGGCTTGGACATTGGCTCATTACTTCATTGTATTGCTGTTACTTGGATGGGATCTGGGTGCATTTGTGCTCTCTGCTTGTACACGACTACCTGGACATCTGTGTGATTTCGCAACTTGGTTTTCTGTATACCGTTCCCACTCATATTCCTTGCAAATGTAGCTCTTCCTTGGACTGGGATAATTTTCTCTTTTTCTTTTTCCCTCAAAGTGAGAATTTACTGGAATGTCGGGATGAGTGGAGAAGCAAGAAGATGGCCAGAGGGAGTGCAGCAATGGCTATGGTGGTCCTGATCAGCCAAATCAATGAAGACGCACCACAAAACCATATTCTTGGCTGATATTTTACTTGGAGGCTCAATTCGTCTGTTCCATCACGAATACAGTTAAGGACTTCAGTTGCAGCACTAGTGCACTCGTTGGAGCAGCCTTCAGTATTCCTGAGCTCGTTAGAACAGGCTTGAAGTACTTGCATAATTGTCTGTAAGGGAAATAGTCACCAGGTAAGTCAATTTCTCTAAAGTCAGTCCCAGCTTAAACCAGAAATCCAATGCCCAGCAATAGAGGAAAGAAAGAAAGAAAGAAAGAAAGAAAGAAAGAAACAAACAAACAAACAAACAAACAAACAAACAAACAAACAAACAAACAAACAAACAAAGAAAGAAAGAAAGAAAGAAAGAAAGAAAGAAAGAAAGAAAGAAAGAAAGAAATTTAGTGCCACAAGAAAGACAAAGGAAAGTCTGGAGAGAAATGGGCCCTTTAGTTGCAGATAGTCCATCGGTGCCTGCCAACACCAGAGTGGTTAATCTCTCGATATACCCTGGAACAGAAAGGAATCTTATCTCCAATATGCTTGCACTGCGGGCCGGGGGAAACACGCCAGCAAGCAGACTTGGGACACTGCCTGCTTGCATGCGCCATGGCTCTCCAAATCTGGCAATGGTGGGATGCCTTGTGGCAGTACCTGTCTGATCAGCCATTCCAGTGGGACATCTGCCTTATTTTGCTGGGCAGAACAAAATATTAGTAGGTTACCCATCATCTTGGTCAACCTTCCAATTTAATCTGTTCAACCACACACTGCTCGCTATCCTTATGGCATATGGAGAACGCATTCCTCAGCAGAGTGCCAGGAATTTGCCTTTGGACTCCCTCAGGTCAAAACAGAAATAGTAGAAGTCATTAAAGCCAACCTGGTTAGAGCCTATAAAAAGTTAAAAGACGACCTGAGGGCAACCACAGATCAGGACACCCGGCAACAGGCTCGTGACACCTTCCATATCCGGATAGACCCTCACAGGAAAATTGCTGACATACAGACAACGACGAAATTGGTGTGGAAAAACTGGGTGGCAAGTGAAGCCCAATGGAACTTCCGCTATGAAGATTGCTTCTTCACCCCGATCAAAGGTTGCAATACAAACGACGTAGTAGAAGACAGAGCAGCATGCATTCGCTCTCCCAGCCCTGCCCTACACTCACCTTGGCCCACATCACCATCCCTCCCCATCCCGCTCAGTCCCTGGGACCCCTCATCCACCCCCTCTCCCGCCTCGCCCTCCCTCTGTCCCCCAGCCCTGACACACACATCTCCCGTTCCACCTCCCATTCTAAACATGGCCAGACAGACTAACTACCTAACCTTGTTACCCAACACTCTGAACAACAAGACAGAGGAAACTGGGGGCAGAAGTGGAATTTCTATAGTATTAGTAGACAGCGTGGGTTATCGTACCCCCTAATATGCGTCTTATGGCAAATTTGTACACATATTAGAGATAGTTTGAGGAGATTGGCTTACTCATCTTGTTACAAGCTCTGCTCGCTAAGGCTGTATCCCATCTGTATGTCTATACACTCTCATAAACTCTCCCCCACATGAAGCCTAAACTGGGTAATGACCACGGCTAGTGGTTCTTTAAAGCACCAGTGCATGGCCCCAGCAAAGTTGAGAGTCCGATTGAGCCTCTCCTAAAATTTTGGAGGCTCAATAAATCAACGGCATGCGGCCTCCAAAACGCGCCCACGGCCGATGGCTGACATGTACTGGTGGTTTAAAGCTGTATTTGGGACGCTGGACCCGGTTTCCAGCAGCTGTAGCTCCCCACCAATAGATTGGAGCAGCCCCTGGCCATCCTACTAGAGGAGAATGCTCTTACCATCTCCTCTAGTACAGTGAAGAGGGATTAAAAGAAAAAAAAAGAAAAAGAAAGGAAAGTTAGAAAAGATAGAAAGAAGGAAAGAAAAAGCTTTACAAAAGAAAGAAAGAAGCAAAGAAAGAAACTTCAGAAAAGAAAGAAAGAAAGCAAGAAACTTTACAAAAGAAAGAAAGAGTGACAAATGCAATGATCCAAAACAGATCCGACATCAACCTCCAAACATGCATCAACCCAAAAGTCGACAGAAAGCTCACACAGCACAAGAGACATGGCAATTAGCCCAAAGGCCCCAAACAGAATTGATTGTCCCCAGAACATCAGAATTACGCATGTTCCGAGGATATCTTACAAGCTGTTATGGCCGCTATCACTGTCCAAACCACACAAGTTACTCTCACTCAGATCTCTCTCTCTCTCTCTCTCTCTCTCTCTCTCTCTCTCTCTCTCTCTCTCTCTCTCTCTCTCTCTCTCTCTCTCTCTCTCTCTCTCTCTCTCTCTC
>BFEA01000723.1:631948-645365 GCA_003427395.1 Chara braunii | reverse complement strand
CCCCTGACCAGACAAAGGGTTGAAGAAGGAGAAGACCTGTCTCTTATACACATCTAGATGTGTATAAGAGACAGCTCTCTCTCTCTCTCTCTCATCACTTCTGTCTCTCTCCCTCACTGTCAAACCTTGGACCGCTCACACTCACTCTCTGAATGCACTTCGCCAAGTATCCCACTCTCTCTTACTTCTACCCTACGGCTATGGCTGCCATCTTCCTCCTCGATGACCCTAACTATGGCGAATGGGTGCTCTACCCCTTGTTTGACACTCAGTTGCCCAACTTGTCCAACTTCACAAGTGCTACAGCAGAGCTCCACAACATGCAAATTGACAAGCGACCCGACGAACCATTGTAGCATCTATAAATAGCAGCTTGAAGTGAATCGCCATCGGATCCGGACCGTTACCGGTCGGTGTGGCCTGTCGGTTGCAGTTCACCAGTTCCGGAATTTACCGGACTTTCCCAGGATGCTGCTGCAAAATTGGACTTTGGGCCTGTGGACTTTTCGTGTAGGGTAGTTGGCCTACGACTTCTACCGATCTATGATGCTTCAGTACCGGACCCTACCGGACTGTGACGCTTTGCCTTCTAGACCCTACTGGACTCCTAGGATCCTGGAACTAGGACCTACCAGAACCTACCGGACTGGGACCATTTGGGAATCTAGAACCGGGACTCAGGACATGGACACAGTGTGAAAGCCTTTCACCTCCGCCGGCCTAATTTCGAGGTCCTCAAAGAAAATCTAAGTCTCTACCGGTCTATAATGTTAATCCCCCTTCTAGCCATCTCATAGTATAATACAATGTTAGGAGCGATTTCCCTTAGCTCATCCCTTGTGTACCAGCGGTCATCTTCTGGTTCCGGGTTCTGGAACCAGACCTTGTACTGCCTCTAGGGTCTACCCCTTCTAACCGTCCTGTAGACGTCTTCCTCTAGGATGGGGGCAATGTCGTATCTCTCGTCCATATCTGGTGGAATCGTTGACCTTCGTGACTGGAAATTGGCATTAACGATGCAAGGCAGCAATTTCGAGGTGTGGGAGACCGGATAAGTGTGCAAATGTGCTGGTGTGTTGATTTTGTAGGATGGGCCATCCAAGTCTCCTATGACATCTAGGGTCTCCCATGGCCCTCTGTATGCAGGTAGCAACTTCTAAGAAATTCTCTCCTTAGGTAAAAATTCATTACACTTGACCCAGACTGACTAAGTCTCCAACAACAAACTTAGACGGCGTGCCACGTTTATTTGCCTGTTCTACCAAGCCTTTCTAATGTTTTCTATACGTCTCTATAGGTCTTTCTCTTTATTGTAGTGTGAATTCCGTCATGCCTAGGGGTAGTCTCTGAATCCGATTAGGGTTCAAAGTTCAAACAATTGATAGGCCTCCTAGGGCGCCATCCTTTGTGCAACCCCATTCGGTGTGCGCAGGGCGGCGAGATGTATGAAGTTACCATACCCGCTGGCTACCTTGTGTAAGTGCTCGTCCCAATGGATCTGGTCTGGCCTAATGTACATGCGTAACACTTGCTGTAGCAACTTATTCATCTGTTCCGTTTGTCCGTTTGTCCGTTTGTCTCCGGGTGTCTACCCGATGACATAGTCAATTTTGACCCATAGAACTTAGTGTTCGCCGGTAAAGCTAGTGACTCTGTCACTAACAATGCTCAATGGATGGCCATAGTCCCTTACCAAATGGCTGAAGTATTCCCGAATCACTAAGCCTGTCTTTGCTTCGGGCGGCAACGGAATAAAAACAGCAAATTTACTGAATCCGTCTACAATTACCATCGCTTGACTATTTTCGTTTCCTGCTCTTGACTTTCGTATCCATGAAGCCGATGGAGATGGAATTTTTGGGACCTGACGGTATGGGCCGCGGTTCCAGCAGTCCTAACGGGGCCTGCGTGGAACCTTTGTTCCATTAACAGACCTTGCAGCCATGAGCATAAATGATGCAGTCATGTTTCATTCCAACCCAGGTGTATGATCGAAGTAGATTAGCATAAGTTTTCCTCCAAACCGAAATGACCTTCAGAGTCATGACATTCTTGTAGGATCAGACTGTGGATCTCCTCATTGTTGGGAATGCACAACCAATGTACATCAGTTTTCTCAAATAACAGCCCGTCAACCATCCTGTATTCTGGGACTTCATGTGGGGCTTCCTTCACCTTGAGAATGATCTCATGAAGGTGACGATCACTCAGGTACGTAGCTTTGATCTTCTGTTGCAATCCGCTTCCTATGTTCAACTCGAAGTCAAACTCGTCAATCTCCATGGCCCATCAAGCCAATTTAGTCGACATACAAGTCAGAGTCTTTAACCAGCGAAGCGTTTCGTGGCCTGAGTACACTTTGAAGTGTCTTCCTACTAGGTAGTGTCGCTAATGATCTAGGTCCTCTCTTAGTGCATACAGTTCTCTCTCATAGGTCGATGTGATGACATTCTCTCTAGGCGGTCTTCTAGACATGGACTCGACGGGCCTGTAGCCATCTCCAGCATTCTCCTGTAGTACAACGCCAACGCCATACTGGCTCGCATCAGTTGTTACTATAAAGGGCAAAGATGGATCTCCTAACTTTAGGAGTGGGTACTCAATGAGACACTTCTTCGACTTCTTAAGCCACCACTTCTTTTCTCAGTGTTAAGAAAAACGAGAATATGACCTACACCGCATTCTTCGGGGGTCCCGAGGAGGCTCGACGAAAAGAAAATGTTCAGGTCCTGTGGGCCCGCTTGTAAATAAAGAAAAAAAGAAAGAGACTGCACCGATGTCAGGGAAGGTCTTGCACGAGGTAGCGCTCACATTAAAACTTCCCATAATATACCTAACTACTATTTTGGATAGTTTCAAATTTTCTTGTTTGTGTTTTTGTTTTTGTTTTTTTGGTTGTTTCTAGTGCCCTGCAATAGGTGGTGTCAATTTGGTGATTTTTTTACGGAAACTGCCATATTTCGCTAAATTATTTATTTTCTTCTTGTTCTTTCTTGTGTGTGTGTGTGTGATATGCATGTGCTTTAGGGTATGTCTGTATTAAGTTTGGCATATTTGGACCTGTAACAAAAAAGTTGGCAAAAACACCGAATTCAGAGAAAATTTTAGCGATTTCCAAAAGCTACTCTGAATAGGGTTTTATACTATTTATAGTGCTTTTCAGTTATTTTTTTCCATTTTTTTTCTCCTGTTCTTTTTTTTTATGTTTGTATCATGAGCTTTCATTGTTTGTTCGCAATTATTTTGACCACATTACTTGTGGTGATGCGGCCAAAACCCCCAAATTTTGGGCCTTCCATTAACCATCTCTCATTCCACCACTCCTGGTCACGGAGGGCACACACACTCCTACTCATCATCATAGTGTATCTATGCTCTTTTCCGTCCTAAGGGTAGTTCCGTTTTTGTAATTTTCTTCTTTCCTGGACATGACTACCCTCTGTAACGCCCTCACTGAGGGCATACTAATACAAGTCCTTTGCTCATTGTATCCACTCACTATAATCATAGTATAAAAAACTGTACGTCCAAATTTTTTTTTTTTTTTTTTTTTTTTTTTTGGGATGTGACCGCGCCACTGCACAACCCTGCTTTTCTTTTTGGAATTCAACGCTGCTCTCTTTTTTCTTTTTTTGCGAGAGTACAAGAAAATCAAAACAGAACAGGACCTAGGCTCGGCAAAAATCGGCGCACGGTGAAAATCAGGGTCGGCAAAAACAGGCTCGGAGGTAGTGGTGGTTTAAAAGTAGAGGTGCAGTCCTTATCCCATCGCCAAAATGTCTCCTTGTTCAATAGTCTATAGTAGTTAGCCAATCCTAGGAACAATCACAACTCGGTCAACGTGCGCGGCGTCGGCCAATCTCAAATTGCTGCATTCTTGGTATCCTCCAGTCTAACACCATCTCTGTCTACCACGTGTCCTAGGGACAAAATATGGCGCTTGGCCCACTCACACTTTTCGGGTTCAGTGCAAACTTAGCCTCTCGCAGTTTAGTTAGTATTAGTCGCTAATGCTCCTGGTGCTCGTCAAGAGTTTTACTAAAGATCAAGACATCGTCTAAGTAGACCACAATCGATCTGTGTAACCATTCTCCAAACAGGTCATTCATAAATGTGGCAGGGGCATTAGTCAATCAAAACGGTGTGACCACACACTCGTAGTGCCTGTATTGCGTCCGAAATGTTGCCTTTTGCTCATCTTCGGGTTGTACCTCTATCTGGTCAAACCCCCATTTTATATCTATTTTAGAAAATTACTTGCAACCCTACACTATATCTAACAGATCGTCGATTCTCGATAGAGGTTTAACATTTTTAACAGTAATTGCGTTCATGCCCTCTTTCTAAGGCACATCTAGGATTGATGCACGATATGTCGACGAACTTGGCTTAATCCACCCCTCCTCACTAAACTAACCTAACTGCTTGCATAGTTCTTCTAACTTGTGAGTAGACATATGATACATTTGCCCTTGGGGCTCTTGCTACCAGGCTCAATCTCAATTCGGTGCTTGATCTCCCTTTCTACCACACCCATTGCGACTTTTCCCATAATTGGCGAATTCCTTCAGCAAGGACTTTATATGGGGTTGTACCTCTTCTACTTCAGCTTGTTCTTCACTCACTGGCCTAACATAGGCCACAAATACTTGGTCAACTACCTTTTCCTTACCTTCTCCTTCACCACATGCTTGACGAACGCAGGGGTGCTCATGCAACAAAAGGAAAGGGCAGACTGAAACTCCGGACTCATCGAATAACCAAACCTTCTTCCCACCTTCTTGGATATTCGGTCAAGCTCTGGTGATCAACAATGTGGTCTTAGCCACCCTTTGGTACAAAATCGGTACTTTGGCCACTGAGCCCAGGGACCCTAAAAATCTTGAAAAGGAAGGTGGCAACGTACCTATGGAGAGGGGATAATGAAAAACCCCACGTTATTAGTCGGGTGGCTTGGGAATCAGTTATCTAACCCAAGGCAAAAGGAGGCCTTGGTATTCTAGACCCCCTCACTCAATCCCAAACCCTTAGTTTACAATGGGTGGTACGATTGATTTTCGAGAACCCATTAGTATGGAGGCCGTTGGCGCTGGCACAAATTGCTGGTCTGGCCCCCGCAGCCCCTCAATCCATTCACCCCCTCCGATGGTTAGAAAATCGCTATTGAAGAGTGCCACGGCGGCCCCGAGGAGGGACGGGACGGAGAGATGATTTCTGGCCCCGCCTGTTAAAAATATGGAAAAGGCTCCCCCCCCCGAGTCGCCCACCCCCAGACAGGTGGGAGGAGGTGGCAAGACAGCCCCTCTTCGGAAACCGCTCGATTACTAACGAACGGGGTCAAATCTTCTGCAATTTTGATGCCCCAAAAATGATGGGTGAAGAATGGGGTGATTCGAGTGGGAGACCTTTGGGAAAGGGAGAGAAAGGACTGGAAGGATCCGGAGAAGTTGAAGGAAAAATTGAAATACTGCCACAATGTCGAGTCAGCATTTGAAGAAATAACAGAGGCCCTCCCGGTAGGGTGGTGGTCATTCTTTCGCAGAGGGCCGGTGCTGAAGGAGGGAGACTGGGTGTCCACGAAAGGGAGGATAGATAAGGTAGGCCTGGTTCATCTAGTTTGGCCGAATGAAGGGTTGATTAAGTGGTACAACACAAAAGGAAACGGAGGACTGGAAGGGTGCCAAGACCCCTTCCAATGGACTTGGAAGGAGGAACTACACAGAACCAGGGTATTTGGGGAAGGAGATAACCAGCGGACCTTTCTCCCTGAGATAGTCATAGAAGAGCTCCCAATAGACCTTGTGGAGTGGGTTTGGAATCCCGTCTCATGGCAAAACCCACGACACCCTAAACCTAAAACATTGTCGGGGCTCTCAGTGAAAGCGATGTACAGAATGCTCAGAGCCAAGCGATGCCTAAAGGACACGGTGATCGACAGATGGCAGAAGCACCTCAATGTGGAGAGGCACCTTCTCACACCGATGTGATGGTTCTCCAACACCAAGTGCAGACCTGCGAAAATTACCTCATTGCAGTGGCAGATCCTACATCGATGTCTACCTACGAATGACTGGCTAATTGATCACTCACGTTTGGAACAACAAGGCCGTGTGCTCCCTTGGTGCTCCCACTGCCTGTTGGGCTTCCCGACCAGAAAGAGAGCAGAGACAATTAAACACATTTTTCTGCAATGCCCAACATCAATTTTGACCTGGAGGTGGCGGGATAGGGTGTGGCGGCAAATGGTTCCAGGGTATCCATGGTCGTGGGATTGGCGGGCCATCCTAATGGGGCACTACCCACCCTTCCAAGACAGCACCTTCGTGTCGAACATGTTTCATCTGTCCCGAAGAACAATTCTGTGGGTGTTGTGGTGGCAACGTTGTGCCCTATCTTTGGACCAGGTACTGGTAGAAGGGGAAGAGAGGGTTGAACAATTCAAAATGCATTTCCAAATGGAGCTCTCGCATAGGTGGAAGTCAACTATGCAATCGCTCAACAATTTCCATAGCTCCAAAGACGTTAGGGAACGGTTATTACAGTTCTCTCGGGAATGGCTGGGCGGAGACCGAGAGGGATGGGTAGCGGAAGTGCGCTGGTCAGGGGATTAGGAAGGACAACAAGGAAGGGAGGGCAGCTAAAGAGAGGAAGTCCCAAGGGACTACCGTCTGAGATTCAAGGAGTGGCCGCTTATAGACTCAAGTATCCCCATGAGGCCCGCAGAGGAATTTTCAGACCCATCCCCCCCACCCATGGTCCCTCGAAACACGTCTATGACACGGTCTTTCAGAACCCGATCTGCTGTTTATTTTGTTTTTCCTTCCTATGACTACCATTCTGATATAGTAGGGATGGGTGGCAGCCGGGTATACCCGACAGAGGACAGTATGGTAGCAAGGGGACTGTTCGAGGAAGGGCAGGGTGATGGAAGGAGGCCCCACTGGTGCCCGCCAGTGGCTCTTCCCGGACCCCTGACCAGACAAAGGGTTGAAGAAGGAGAAGGGGATCAGCTGGACTCCAGAGAAATCATTGCTGGCAGGTGCCTTCCAGTCACATCATCCTGTTACTCACCTATGTATCTAAGGCATCCTCCGGTATATGGCATCTGCAGGTTAAGGACAACAGGTTTTGGTGGTTTTTGTTAGAGAGCCTTCCACAACCAGTTCAGTTAAGTCTCCGGAATCCAGAGCAATCAATGCTGGCAGGGGTTTTCCAGTTATTTTTCCAGTCGTTTTTCAATATCCTGCTCAATCAATCCCTGGAATCCAGGGTAATCAATGCTGGCAGGATCACCCTATATTGTTTCTCCGTTGTTCTCTGATTACAATCTGTATATGGGATGCTGGACCCGTTTTCCAGCAAGTGATGCTCCCCACTAATAGATGGAGCCTCTCCCCGGGTGGTAGTGGTGTCTGCTCTTATCAGCACCACTATCACCGGTGGGGGTGTTTTTTTATTATAAAAAAAAAACAGAAAAAAACACAACCTACCTTCCGAACACACATGCTCGCCCATCTTCACATCGGGCTTCTCTGCCTCGCCCCAGTCCGTCTTCAACAAGATGTCAAAGGGTAGGCTATCGTCCATTATAAGAGTAAGGGAATGCAATACTTTTTCTACACTTTTCCTCCCTTCAACAAGAAGTATGCCTTCAACGCCTCAACATATACGTCCACTCTCATTTCCCTGTTGGCTGTCAGTATACTTACTACCAACTCATCAAACTTCAAAACCTATATCCCGAGATGCAACTTCTTGACCTTTCCTACTAATATAGTTGTGTGCGGATCCACTATCAACTAATGCACCTACATGGGTTTTACCGACTTCCACAATTGCCAAAATTAGTTGCCCTTTCAACTTCTTCTTCATTTTGGCCTAGGCTTGGCGGCGAGCACCTAGAGAGACCCTAACACAAGCAGTCTTTGGACAACAAACCAGGTGGTGGCCTATGCCAGCCTCTGCCATAGGGGCCTGCAAACAGGAGGGTTACAACTCCTTTTTTTTTTTTTTTTTTTTTTTTTTAGGGGGGGGGGGAAGACAYCCCCCTGCCGGTGATGGTGTTGCTGATAAGAGCAGACAACACTACCACCCGGGGAGATACTCCATCTATTGGTGGGGAGCGTCACCTGCTGGAAAACGGGTCCAGCGTCCCATAAGCAGATTAAAAAGGACATAATGAGAGATTCCTGCCAGCATTGATTGCCCTGGCATCCAGGGGATTGACTGAGCAGGGGGGGAGGGACCTCTTCACCTGAGAACCGGCGCCAAATACCTCCTGCTATATCCTAGTACACCCCTCCCCCTACCATCCAATAGATGCGTCACTTTCCTTTTGAATGGGAACTGAGAAAAAACTTTGCATGTACTAAAGCTCGTTCCTTGGAACAGGGCCATAATTGTCTGGCTATTGCCCTGAGCATTGACAGCTGACCGCCAAATACCTCCTGCTGTACACTGGTTCCTCCCTCCCCCTACCGTCCCATAAATGCATCTCTCTCTTTTTTTGGAAGGTGACTGAGAAAAAGCTTAGCAGGCTAAATCCTTGCATTGAGAGCTGTCCTGACACAGATATCCTGCTCACTCACCTCCACCCCGTACCAATCCATACCCACCAAGCAGTTGGAGGGGGGGGGGAAGGGGTCGGGGAAGTCATCGCTGGGCCTCAAGGGGATAACTGAGTCGATCTTAGTCCAATCATGAAAAAGGAGCCAGTAATCCCTCACTAGATCCCTCTCTCCCTGACCCTCCCCAGGTTCACCTCGGCCACCTTTCCAATCCACTTCCCCTATCCTCCCCCCTTGTTCCCCTCCAAGCCAGCTCAGGCTGAAATCCCTGATTTTTTGTTGGGTATCTTTCGGTGAATGTAGTATCTGGATCTGCTTCCTAACTTTTTCCCATTGTTCCCTTATTTCAGTTTGGATCTGTTGTTGGATGCTTTCCATGAGTTCTGGACCTTCTAGCCTTGCTCTTTCCATTTCGTATGTGCAGCGCCGTTGCCAGAGAGCCCAGAGCACCGCTCTGCAGCCTATTTTAAACATATTGTTTGTGAACTCATCTAACTGGTCCGTAGAGAATGCTTCACACAATAGGGCTTTCGAGTCCCACGGCCACCGGATATGGGTCTCTAGTTGGTTCCATATTCTGTCCCACCATCTCCACAGCCACACCGCTCCCGGGCATTGGAGAAAAATATGTTCTATTGTTTCTGGGTTTTCCTGGAAGGGAAGGCATCGGTACAGAACCTACACCAGGGGAGGGCAAGGCCTTTCTGTTCTAAGTTTGTTCTGTCTATTAGCCACTCGTTTGTCGGTTACAACTCAGCGCACTCTTCTTCCTGTTTAACAAAGTTTGCAGCCCTAGTGGGAGCAGTTGCCAATCCTACTGGCCATTCCTTTTTGCTGGTTGTCTGAGCTCAGGGAAAAAGGGGATGCTGTGGCCCGGATCCCCACATTAAAAAAAAACACTCCCTCCTCTCTCCTCTACAAAACAGCAATTTCGTCAAAACGGACATATTTTATTTTTTGAACGAAATTGGAAACTTGTAAATTGGCGCGGCTTAGGTCGATATTTTCAGTTCCTGAGGGTACGGCATTCTGAAAACGCCCTACCCCCTGGATGCAAGCTACTTCCTGACACATCCAGGGGGTATGGCGTTCTGGGTACGACGTTTTCAGAACGCCGTACCCCATGGAAATGCCGTACCCCCTGGAAACGCCGTACCCCCTGGACTCTAGCTAAGTCCAGATACATCTAAGGGGTCCAGCGTTTTAAGGACACCCGACCCTCAAGAGCTTGAAATTTCCACCTAAATTGGGCCAACTTATGCGGTTTCAATTTCGTTCAAAAAATAAAATATGTCCGTTTTGACGAAACTGCTGTTTCAATGCCTCTGGCATTTTCATTGTGTTCCACGGCCACCTTGCGAGGGACCATATCTCCTTCCTCCCGCTTGGAAGCCCTCGTTGCTTCCAATCCCTTGAGCGGCCTATCCTCATCTTCCCAACCCACAACCTCCTCTACCTTGGCCCTCCCCCAGGGGCTGCTACAGCCGCATAATCCTCTCCCTAGACTACTTGGCCGTTGTCTCCTTTCAACCCAAAGTCTATCTACACATAGAGGAGCTCCTCTACTCCCCCTTCTTTGAAAGTAACTGAGAATTGTATTGATCCCTTGAATGTTACCAGAGATCGTTTTCCCCTTCCACTTCTTCCCCTTCTCTAGGTCCTCATAGCAGTGAAAGTTAGCCTGTGGCAGGAACCAGGCCTGGTCTAGCGCGTATTTAATGCTTCGTAAGTCTCTCATCGAGCTCCTAGACTTTGCACAGAGTTGACACTTCAACGGTTCAGGCAGGGCTAAGGTTTCATACCTGTTGTGGGGTTGCTCCATGATCTTGTACCTAGAGCAACTCATCCATGGTCACCTTCAAGGCGGCCACACTCTTTGACCCTCGGCGCTCTATATTCCGGATCAGCATGTGCATGCACCGAGCTCTCGTCTTATCCCGAAGCAATTACACAGGGCGTCGAAGCATTCATTAATATATGTTATGCTAGAGTAGTGGATCATATCTCTTCCACGCCCCGCTGCTTCTGCCTCCGTGCTCGCCCAATTTGATGCATCCCTTCCCAAGCACGATACCCCAACAGTACTTGACCTATGCGTGGGATCCTCTGCGCCCATAAGTAGGTCCTGACTGCCATATCCCACTGCCTAATATTCTCTTCCTTTTTCCAAATATACCTCCACGACAGTCTAATTATTATTTGATTTCTTCCCTCCGTCTCAACTCCTCCTTTCTTATTGCCTCCCCCTTTGCCATCATCATCACCATCATCTCCTCCACCTCCGCCACCACTGCTGCTGTCTCTTTCGTCCAAGTGCTCGGTTGATGTGCTTTTGGCAGCAGTTGGTGACGCAATACGCATATTCCTGGCATGCACCGTGTACCATACTATAAGTGTGGTCTAATAAACCGTACCACCAATCCATTACCTCATTCTACCGCTTTGCTTAATTTTCGCCGGTCACGGGTAGTGCACCGGTTTCGTTGGCAGCGTGCAGTGCAAGTTGGGAAAGGAGGACTAGTTTGGCGTCAATTTCTTGATTCATTTGCTCCTTCAACTTTTTCAACAGAGTAGCCCCTCCTTCTGTCATCCAACGCCTCCTTATTCTTCTCCATAGCTCACCGAACCTGTTCAAATTGCTTTCTTGCTGCTGCATCTCTTGCTCTTTGCCCTCTGCAGCAGCTATTGCAGCCGGCACCACCTTCCCTTCTTCTTCTAGGTACACCAACTACTTTTGCTCCTGCAGGTGGCTTATAGTGACAATAGTGTTTTTCCAGGCCTTTGCATCCCTCGGGTTAAACAGCTGGAGCCCTGGTGGCTGATGGCTTGGTCTTGCTTGGCTTGGGTTCCCTTTCCCTTCGTTAACAGCTATTGCTTTTCCCTTTTGATCTCCTCCTTTCTCCTCCTCCTTTTCTTCTCCTTCTTTCTTTTCTTTTCTTCATCCTCCTCCTCAATCTCCACCTGTTTCATTTCCTCCTCCCACTCTTTCTCCTTCTCCTCCAATATCCTTTTTTCTCCCTTTTTCTTCTTTTCTTCCTCCGCCCTTTTCTGCTCCCCATAGCCTAGATCCCCCGGCTTCAAAATCTTCCTACGGGATCGCAAGTCAATGGGTGCATCCGGCACACCTGGGAGAGACGTAAGGGGAGCAGCACGCGGAGCAACGGCTCCCAGATCACGGTAAGGATGAATGCAAACATAGGATAGTCGTCCTTGGTGAAACTTCAGCACAACCGGTAAGTAAGCTCTCTGCGTCCTCACTAGACCTACACCCCAACATTTACAACTCCCTGAACACTTAACCTACAACTTAAGCTAACTGCTTCTTAACTTCCCTTCTGTGACTGCTGTCATTATGGGTCCCAAAGCAAGGTCAACGAGCGAACTAGCAGGTTTTAGGACTGGCAGCAATGTGCTCAGGAATTATTTAAAGCACCAGTACACGGGCACCTGGGCCTTTTTTTTTTTTAACGGGCCCAGTGCCCAAGGCTGATATTACCAAATTGAATAAGAAGATTGAGGCCGGGGTCCTCACAGTCTACCCGGAGAAACCGAACCAAACAAGCAGAGAACCGGACTCAGCGTCCCTCCTATGATTATGATTATGCTGCTGCTGCTGCTGCTGCTGCTGCTGCCGCTGCTGCTGATGATGATGATGAACTTCTACTGATTGTACGAGAAATGTGGGATAATGATACTAATGATGATGACGATTCGTATGTGAAGAATTTTAGAAGTCTATGCTATATATATCAGCAAATCTGGCCTTCTAATCCTAGAACAACCCCTAGCCCTCCCTGAGCCAGGACATAAATCTCAAAGACAATGTCATCCTAGCCGACATCAACCATAATTGTCCTGTTCTCGCCACCTAGACTAAACCTGGACCCATAGGCTGTCCTGGTGGCACCCCCCAGTTCACCACTGGATCTCTCTACAAGGCCTCACACTCCTGTCATTTGCAGGTTGCAGGGCAACGCCCCAGCTCCGGCCAGCGTCGTCTTGGCATTGGCATACCAGGGGCAAAGAACAAAGCAACTACATAGATATCAGCCAGGATTCGACCATCTCTTAAATCATATATCCCGAATGAGGAAGAAAGCCAAGTGCCACCACGAATTACAGAACACCAGAACAAACCAAAAAAAAAAAAAAAGKGAAATAATCAGGGTTGCCAGGCCGAACGTACGGGGGCCCATAAGCTGACCCCCGAACGTTCGGGCGTTCGGGGCGTTCGGGTCCCCGTACAGGGCCCGAACTTGAAGGGGTTTGGACCCCGCAAAAAAATATTTTGGCACCTAAATATTATTACTTTTTTCTGAAAAGTGTTTCGTGAGTTCTTTGTGATGTAAGGTCTCTCCCTCTTAATTTTGAAGCCATTCTGTCCAGCCAAACAAAAATGAAAAATACTCAAAGATGGTGGTGTCAAAACTTGCTTGCCTACTCACTTATTTGTTTTTCCTCTCTTTTCACTTTTTGTTTTTCCTTTATTTCGGGGCATGAAAAAAATGATTATTTTTTCAAACTTTATTTGTAGATTCTCTATTATGTAAGCTACACATATATAAATTTTCATAGCATTTGTCACAGCCAAAAACGAATGAAAAATCGCCAAAGAAGGCTGTGTCAAAAATGTGCTCGCCCACTTAATAATTTCATTCTCGTTTTATTTTTTCTAATTTTCACTATTATTATTTATTTTCGTATTTGATTTTTATTTCAAATTTGCTAAAGCATTTGGATGTAACGTTGAGGCATATGTTGTTCGGTTTATTCTTCTGCATAATATATATTTTTTCCGAGTTTTTGGGTTTTTTTTTTTTTTTTTTTTTTTTTTTTTTTTTTTTTTTTTT
>BFEA01000723.1:616471-626736 GCA_003427395.1 Chara braunii | reverse complement strand
GTATGAATCCTCCCCTTACTGTCGGCCACTCAAGAGGTCCACCATAACCATCCTAAAACTTCTTCTACATCTACGCTGAGCCGGTGGCTATGGCGGACCGTCGGAGCTCAGCTTTGATGACCAAGGATGAGGCAAGGCCACTATGCCTCTCCCACTACTACAACCATGCCACATTCCACCCCCGGAGTCTTCCTTCAAAGTACAACCTCACTTGGGGCCTTCCAGCTGCAGCGCCAACCAAGAAGCTGAGGATGCAACCACCATAGCCAAGGTAAGCTTCCTTCTTCTTCCTCCTCCTCCTTAATAATGGTGATAACAATAACAATGAATGAATGGACTAGAATCAAGGTATGAATCCTTCCCTTACCGTCGGCCACTCAAGAGGTCGGAGCTCAGCTCTGATGACCAAGGACGAGGCAAGGCCACTATGCCTCTGCCACTATTACCGCCATGCCACATTCCACCCCTGGAGTCTTCCTTCAAAGTACAACCTCACTTGGGGCCTTCCAGCTGCAGAGCCAACCAAGAAGCTGAAGATGCCACCACCATAGCCAAGGTAAGCTTCCTTCTTCTTCCTCCTCCACCTTTCTTCTTCTTCCTCATTTCCCCTCTATAGCCATGTCTTCCTCATAAACGAGCTCGGGGCCGCACTCCACCTTTGTCCTCCAACCAGCACCTCACCCAACTGGTGAGTGCCTCCGGCAGCCTCATGGGTTGCAACTGGGATAATGAGGCTGAATCCTCTGTTGCCTCCCTTGATATACCGGTCTGGGGCCTTTTTGTGCGGTGACTTCCGCGCCGGGTGGCCTCCAAGGACAACCGGTTCCCTTCTGTTTTGGCGGGAACACAATTGCTGTCTGATATCTCCCTTCAGCAGGCTCTAGACCTATAGCCTACCGCACTCGTACCTACCCCGAAGCCTATCGGGCCCCTAGTCTACTACCCTGGCCTACACAAAGGTACTACCTTTTTCACTTCTTCTGCTACCGTACTCGCTACAACTCGATTTTCGCCTCTGGGGCCTCCTTTGCCTACTCCACCGGCTGCAGCTCCGCACACACACGGCCACAGGTTAGCACCAGGCCCGCGGGCCAGTTCAGCACACAGACCATCATCAGCTGGTCAAACACACAGACACAGGTTCCCGTGCAGACGGGTAAGCACACGGAACACAGATATCAGCAAGCACTCAGCAATCACAGCAAAACACTGCAGAACTGTCAGAACATGGAAATCTCAGCGAACTCAGAAAACAGCAGATTTCTCAGTCTGCAATTTTGCAGATCATTCGCTGTAGGGAGGGAGGGATAGAGAGAGGGAAAAAGAGAAAAAGAGAGAAAGAGAATGAAAGAGAGACCGGCACAGGTGTAGAGAGGTAGAAAGAGAGCCAAGTGCATTCACCAGACAGTTTTAACACCTGTTAAAAAAACATCTCAATTTTAACGAAATAGCAGTTCATTAGGGATCCTTAAACTCATCACTAGACCCGGCTTACCTTGGAGAACCTTAGCCCTAGACGGGATCCAACACCGGCTCCTTTTGGATAATGAGTAAATCATGGTCAATGCAAGGAGGAAACCAGACCACAACGCACCCAAGAAACGATTCTAGGTTGAAATTCTGGAAAGGGATCCTTCGAGATTGGAGAGGGATTTTCCCAGCTAAGGTCAGGAAACCAAACAACAAAGAAGAAATACTACGACAAACCCTTTTCTGCAACCAGTGGATAACAAAAGAAGACGGTACTCCCTTCACACTGACTTCAAAGGACACAAAGTGGGGAGCCTGGCTAGAAAAGGGAATATGGCAGATTAAACACATTTGGGATGACAACACAAAGGAATGGAAACAAGACAAACAACTCAGACAACAGCTCAAGCACTGCCATAGGCTAAACCAGAACCTACAGGAAATCATAACGGCCATCCCACAAGAATGGATCCCAACACTCAAAAAAGATAGACAGTGGACCGCCGGAGACCGGGCCGTAATAGTAAACGAACCTCAACAGAAACACGCACTAGCATTTTGGAGCAGAGAAGAAAACAAACAAGACTGGTACATATTTACCATGCATGAAATAGAAGAGCCAGGTTCGGACCACAGCAAAATCAGCAAATGCTCAACAGCACAAGTCTCTGTCTGCGAGGACAATCTAAGAAAAATTAGAGCAATAGAAAACAAAGTCCTAACCATACACCTCCCCCAAACCACCTTAGAGAACCTAGAAGTAGACCCAGCAGAATGGGCATGGAATCTAAAGCAAGGAACCTAAGGAATCAACACTTAATTCAACTTACTACAATACACAACTAGGCTAGGCTACAGGCTGAGACGCCGCTCTGCAAACCCAGACCCAATAATAGCAGAACGCTGGAAAAGACACCTAGAGGTAGAAATGGAAACATTTGACCCAATACCATGGAACAAAATAGCTTTGATTGACCCGCCCAAACTCAGACGCCTACAATGGCTAATCATTTACCTAGCAGTCCCTTTGGACCAATGGTTAAACGTTAAAAGAAAAAAGGAAGACAGAAGCCCACTAAAAGAATTGTGCGCCAACGGCAACAACGGCCAAATAGAAAACCTATACCACTGTTTTCTCCTATGTCCTAGAATAAAACCACTATGGCACAAAGCAGCAACTGTATGGAACACAGTAATAGGCACAACCTTCACAAACAATAGCACACTTCTACTCCTAGTCTTTAATGGCCCGGACGACTGGAGCCCATTAGATTACACTCAGTACAGTGTACACCCTCTTCAGAATTCTTAGAAAAGCCGTACCATGGGCTATATGGCCGAAAAGATGTCAAGAAACTATAGAAAAACAAAAAATCCACACCAATGAAGCTTGGGGATTACTCCAACAACAACTAGAAACCGAATACTGGGTCCTATGGCGCAAAGTAAGAAAGAGGATGAAGCAAGATGAAGACAAAGCCAAGGAACATCAACAGAACTTCGAAGACAACTTCCTAGCCAAGGGCAAAATTGCACTAGTTAGGGGCTCAAGCATAGTCTTCCGTCTATGGGAGGAAACCCCACCAAACCAACACTCGCAAGACCACTCATTAAACAGTATCCCCGAACCCCTGGAAGTCAACGTGCATTCAGAATAGACTTTGAAAGCTCGTAACAGACACTACCCGCCAGACCCAGGATTAAGTCAACACGAGAACCCTCAGCGCCTAGAGATAGCTACACCCCAACCAAGACATAAGACACAGGATTAACATAGATCCCGGACAGCCAAGACCCACGGTAATAACTAGAATAGTGTAAAACAGTTCAATATTGGAAAGGACAGATAGGAACACGCATAGGAAGGGAGAAAAAGGCCAGATAAACCTAAGTCTCCACCAAAGACACGTCTCCATGATGACACGACATAGAAGTACATAGAATCTGAGCAAAGGACCCAAACAACAGCTCTAGCAACTAATGAAAACCCGACAGCCAAGAAGCTGAGAGGAGTAGGTTGGACAAGGTCCAGATAGACAAGACTGCAACCAGACTGCTAGCCTTAGAGCGGAAGCCACATTAGAACAGGCTAACTTAGGCAGGGGTGAAGGGTGGTACATCCCTCCTCTGGGAGGAAATCAATGCTGTCCTTTGGGCCTCCACACCATAAGGGGGAGGAGCATGAGTAAGTTCTCCTTGTAACCTATTTCTGACTTGCCGGTGGAATAGGAACCGGACTGATGCTCCCCAGAATGGAAAAGGAGCCGGAACCCTTAAGGTTCTGTTTTGAAAAAAAAGAAAAAACGAAAAAAAGGGGAAAAAAAAGAAAAAAACGAAAAAAAGCAGTTCATTAGGGAGAAAAAGAACGCAAAATTTCAAACATAATCCCGGGAATATAAGTAGTCTACAGGAACGACCTCGGCGGTCTGTATCTGGCCGTCTGCAGCCTGCACGTAGATATTCTGCATCAGGCCATTTCCCCATGTGGATGTGTGGGTGAACTTGTTTTGGTAGACTACGAATATCACATGTCTGTTGAGAGGTGATATTTTTGGCCAAAGCACAAAGAGTAAAGGACGGAAGTAGTCGCTACTGTCTGCGAGGACGCAATTAGCTATTTCACATGACCTCTTGGCCTGAGCACTTCTGGGAGCAGATGATGCACTTGCGCATCTGCACATCCAGGAACGGTCCAGCCCCACCTTTTGTTCACTTGCAAAGCTAGTTGGCTGTTGACACACAGATGGAATACAGACAAAAAGGAGGTGAATGGGCAGGAATGAAGTATCTGGCCAGGTGAGACCTTTCTGACGAGTAGATGATTAGCAAGTTATAGCAACCCACAATTTTGTTCAAGACGTTTCGAGAAAGTAAGTTTAGTGGGAAGGGACAAGGATACCCAGGTGAAGGGGTAATGTAGCTGGCCTTGCCCATACACAGATTCACTTTAAATTGGGACCGTGCAGAAGCGAACCCCATGAATGACTTCCTAGTGGAGATGGAGTCGGTGGTCAAGTTCATCGCAGTTTGGGGGGTACCGAGGGGTCCACGAAGTCCTGAATGCCCCAACTTTGGCAATTTATTATTCTCATCCTCTTTGATGGAAGAATCCAAAACAATCATGAGTGCAGGGTGGGCTGTCAACAATGTCCATCTACATGCTGCTCTCTGTACCTAGGTGTGATGTACGGTCCACCGCATGTGGTAGACTTTGTGTTTGCTGTGTTCCTGTCTATGTCGTCGTCATTTCTTAAGAGTAATGCACCACGTACTGCCCTGCTGTCTTACGTACACACACATAATCATTTGTAGGTATAAAATCTTTCCTTCTTTTGATTCAAAGTATTCTCTTGTCTAAGTGAGCACCTTTAAGATGTGCCAAGAAAAAATAGCCAATGCCTCCTGTTTGGAGTGCCTGTGAAACTACGAGGGGGGCTGCGTTGGGGATGTCTGTGTCTATGTGTTCCCTGGGTGAGGACAGTCGTTCATCGAACTTGTCGTTTGGCTGCCTTGTCGGTGCTGCCTTGTGCCTTACTGCCCTGCTGCCTTGCTGCCGTTATGCCTTGCTACCCCTGCTGCTTGTCTTATCGTTTGGCTTCTTTGTGGTTTGTTCCCTCACTCTGTTGCCCGCTGCTCATAGTGCTACGCTGCTGCTTGCTGTAGTTTGGCTGCCCACCGGCCTTTCCCTTGCCCGCCAGCCCATGTGCCTTGCTGTTCCTTGCGCTTCAGAGACTTGCTGCCTTTTTGCTTGCTGCTCATGGTGCTGCCCTGCTGCTTGCCTTGTTGTTTGTCTGCACAGCTGCCTCTTGCATGGCGTCCACCCTATGCTGCTTGCCACTGCTCGTTGTCCAGTGCCTTGTTGCTGTCCGTCCACTTACAACTGGGGTGAAAGGAGTCGATGAACAAAACATCAGTATGCGAATTACGCAGGTTGTTAAGGCTTCAGTCTCCTCATGAGTTCGTGCAAGTCTAACGAAACTGTAACGACCCGCCAAAAACACAGACTGAGAACACTGCTGATTTCTGGGATTTGCCCCTGGAATGAATGCCTTGCTGAGATTCCCGCATTCTGCTGTGGTTTCCATGTCTGTGTGTGTGTGTGTGCCTGCGGGTTTGCATGCCTGTCTGAGTGTGTGTGTGACCCGCAAGGGTACTCGTTGGTTGAAAGGGCCCGCAGGGCCGGTACTTACCTGTGGCCGTGACTTTGAGGGTTGCAGCGGGGAAAACACTCAAGTAGCGGGGGTAGGCCCGCGACACTTAGAGCAGCGGGGAAAAAACACTCAAGTAGCAGGTAGGCCGGTACCACTCAAAACCCCGGGGGCAAACGGCCTCCCGAAGGAGTTTTGGGAGACCTTCTGGCCACAGATGGCCCCTGATCTGATGGACTTCTACCGCTCAGTGTGGGAGACTGGGGAGATGGGGGAATTGGTGGGGCAAGGCATCATCACACTGCTGCATAAAAAAGGCGACGTGATGGACATTAGAAACTATCGTCCTATAACCCTCCTCACGGTCGTCTACAAGATGCTAGCGAAAGCTTTGGCAAACCGGCTAATCCCGGTTTTGGACCAGATCATCCATCCTACACAAACTGGCTTCATTAAGAGCCGCAGGATTCACGACAATATTTTGCTGGTAAACGAACTGCTCAAATTAACCAGGCAGTACAAGCGCAACGCGGCAGTGGTCTTTATAGATTTCGAGAAGGCATACGATCACGTTGACTGGCGGTTCCTGGACAGTTGTATGGAGAAAATAAATATAGGTCCAGTCTTCCGCCGCTGGTCCGAAATCCTTCACCACAATGCGACTACGAGCGTCCAAGTCAATGGCAGACTAGCGCCTCCCTTCCCGCTGCAACGATCCGTCCGCCAGGGCGATCCTCTAGCACCATTCCTGTTCATAATAGTAATGGAGGCCTTGGCAGCGAACCTCCGCGCAAATAAGGGCCTGAGGAGACTGCAGATTTCGGCTATTCCGGAAGATGCAATCCCCGTGTGTTCGCTTTTCGCGGATGACCTTACGCTGATGTTGGACGCCACCAGCGAGAACATGGAAGAGATCCGACGCTTGTTTGACAGATTCACTGCAGTATCAGACATGACAGTTAACTGGGGCAACAAAACCCTCGGATGGTGGATTCACCATCAACAGATGCGCCCCCCGGAGCTACCCCGGGTAAAATGGCTCCCGGAGTCGGCCCCGGTGAGAGTGCTGGGTATCATGATAACAACAACTGGAAAGCCAGCGTCCAGCGACGAGGCGACTCTCAAACCAGCGCTCGAGAAACTGGCGCACTGGAAGGATCAACACACGTCCCTGGTTGGAAGGGCTTTGGTGATAAACAACGTTGTCCTGGCCGCCTTATGGTACAGAACGACAATTTGGGCACTGAGTAGAGAAGCGGTGCGGTCATTGAAGCGACAAATAACTGCACTATTATGGAGAGGGAACGGCGACCTGCCGAACGTGATTAATAGAGTGGCCTGGCRGTCGGTTGTACAGCCTAAGGATAAAGGGGGGCTGGGAATTCTCGACCCCGCTACTCAAACTGCCGCTCTCATGGTCCAATGGATTAAAAGGATGATTTTCACAAAGGAGCTCCCATGGCATGCTCTCGYGCTGGAACAGRTCGCCCGCCTGGCCCCACAARCACCACAAACGGTAGATCCTTTGACTTGGCTGGASGATCTTTTCTGGTCCATCCCAAGACGCCCCCGTTCAGATCAGACGCCAGGCAGGGGGGCAGCTCGAGGCGACCTGGCAAAASACGACTTTTGGGTCCGCTSCCTGAAGGCTTGGCGCCAGCTCCCTCTCCCRKAGAAACCCKRACCCTCCAGATGGGAGGAGGTAGCCAGACAGCCCTTGTTTGGCAACAGAAAGATCACGGACCGAAATGGAAGGGTTTACTGCAGCTCGGCCCCCCCGTGGAACAGTTGGGTGAGAAAAGGTATAATCAGAGTCAAAGACATCTGGGATGTAGGGAGCAGGGACTGGAAAACAGCCCCTCAGATGAGGACGGCACTGAAACATTGCCACAACCTGGAAATAAACCTGGAACAGCTGATCTTTTTGATTCCACTGGACTAGGTCCGCATTTTGCGCAAGGGCCCAGGATTAAAGGAGGGGGATTGGGTCGCGGTCCCGGGAGATCCAGAGAGTGTAGGGAGTGTTGTGGAGGAACGCGGGAACGAATCGTTGATAAACCTCTTCCATAAAAAATTGACAATCTACTAACCAGCTATACCCCAGAGGTGACGAGATGGCACCTAAACACCGACCTGCATCGGATTAGGGTGCTACATACGAAGGAGGGCTGGGTAGCATACCGGTCGGAGACTCGGTTAGCCGACCTCCCCCTAGACCCGGAGGAGTGGCAATGGCCGCCTGCGYGTGGGATCCACTCAGCTAAGAAGGTGCAGCTACTGAGTCTCTCGGTGAAATCCACGCACCGACTACTGCGGCCCAAAGTAAATCTGAAAGATATTGTGAAGGACCGCTGGAAATCTCATCTGAATCTGGGGGAGGACCTCATCCGCCCCATACGGTGGTTTGCCCTCACGCGGTCGAAGCCAGCAAAACTGGCCTCGCTGCAATGGCAGATAGAACACTGTTGCCTCCCTACTAATGACTGGCTGATCGACCGCACACGCTTAGAACAAACAGGACGGGCTCTTCCGTGGTGTAAGTCCTGCGTCTCAGTGTTTCCCTCCAGAAAGGTCCCTGAGCCGATTGAACATATTTTTATGCAATGCCCGGGGGCTGTTCTCACATGGCGATGGTGGGATCGAATTTGGAGTAGTCTGGGCACCGACTCCGGGTGGTCGTGGGACTGGAGGGCGATCTTATGTGAAACTTGGTCCTCCCCCTTAGGTAGCACTTTTGAAAACAATATGTTCAAAACAGGTAGGAGGGCGGTCGTTTGGGCAATCTGGAGGAGACGTTGCATACACACCATGGAGGGGGTCCGTATAGCTGGGGAGGAAATGACAGAAATATTGAAAGAATTTGTTCATCAGGAGCTCAGGGCACAATGGCAGAAGGTTAAAGATAAACTCGACATGCTTCAGACACAAAAGGACATAAAATGCAAAATTTCAGAGGACTGGCTGGGTGGCGACAGTGGGGGCAAGATAGCCTTCATCAAGTGGGACGGCAGAGACGGGCCGGAGGCCAACAGGCACAGCAAGGAAGGCAATCGAGAGTCATTCAGCAGGGATTACAGCATCTGCTTCAAGGATTGGACAACGGTGGACCCAAGGATCTCGCTGCGGCCGGCCTCCGACTTCCCCGACCCTTTTCCCCCGCACCCGCTAGCCATGGTAGACATGCAATGGTACGGGATCGAGTGAGTGCACATAAGGGAGGGCATACGGGGTAGGAAGGGACTGCATACAGCACAGCACAGCATAGTGGCTGAGCCTTAAGACAGGGGGACTGCCGCAATAGAGTTGGGCATAGGGATAAGGGGGATCTCCGACAAGGGCGGGGGGAACACGGGCAGTCCCATGGGACGGGGAACCTCAGGAGGATCAAGATGCTCAACCCCAGGAAACTTCCTTCAGAAATGGGTGTGGGGGCCCAGGACGCAATTGCAGACATCTGGCGCAAATTATAGGGCGAAGAGGCCCCCTCCCCGATCTCCTGCTCAGTCAATCCCCTGAATCTTCAGGGCAATCAATGCTGGCAGGACCATACTTGTCAATCATGTGAGCCGAACTTGATTTATGTAAGGGACGCTGGACCCGGTTTCCAGCAGGTGCTGCTCCCCACCAATAGATGGAGCCCCCCGCGTGCTACCAGTGTCTGCTCTTATCAGCACTGCTAGCACCGACGGGTGTTTCAAAACAAAAAAAAAAACAAAACAAAAAAAAAAAAAAAGGCCGGTACCACTCAGGTAGTGGTAGAAGTGTCGGGTACTGGAGGCCGAGCAGAAGAAAACAAAAGCTGGCATTTTTAGAGGCCCAGTAGCGGTAGGTTAGAGGTAGGCCGGTACCAGTCCAAGTAGCCCGGGTCTAGGGCCTGTCCGGACGATAGCAGAGCCTGCAATGATGTTTCCCTCCGAAAGGGAGGAGGTACCGGTTGCTGGGAGGCCGCTCGGCCTAGGAAGTCACCGCCCAAGAGGCCAGTAGGCCGCTATATCTTTGGGAGGAGCAAGTAGCTCGTCCTCATTTGCGGTATGCAAGGATTGGTGACATGCTGCTGAGCGAAGCACTGGACTGGTACAGCGCTGCCTGGAGGTGAAGGGCAGCTGGGCGCTCAGTCTGGCTATGGCGAGCAGCCCAGCCTGAGGGAGGAAGAAGGGGGCGAAGGAGGAGAGTGGCGAGGCACCTACCTGGCTATGGTGGACACCATCTTCATCACCTTGTTGGGCGCTGCATCTGGAAGGCCCCAGTTGGGGTAGTGCCGCACCAAGGAAGCTCGAGGCAGAGACAGGCATGGCGGCTTAGCCAGCAGCGGCATAGCTGCTTTGGGTTGTCCTTTGGACAGGAGGGCAGGGCCCTCAGTAGACCGCCATAGCCTAGGCATGTGAGAGATGGAAGAAGGAGGGAAGCCATAACTATGGTGGACTTGTTGTTGTTGTTGTTGTTGTTGTTGTTGTTGTTGTTGTTGTTGTTGTTGTTGTTGTTGTTGTTGTTGTTGTTGAGTCAGCAGTAAGAGGGAACTTCGGATATTGATTCTGGTTCATCCACTCATTGTTATTATTATTATTGGGAAGAAGAATAAGATTGGAGAGGTTAAGGAGGAGGAGGAAGGTGGAGAAAGAAGGGGGGATTTATCATTGGTCTTGCTGG
>BFEA01000723.1:553322-568582 GCA_003427395.1 Chara braunii | reverse complement strand
CACACACACACACACACACACACACACACACACACACACACACACACACACACACACACACACACACACACACACACACACATTGGTTGGGCTGCAACCCAGTGGGTAGCTCCAACTACCTATAAATCAAAGTATTCGGATTGTAGCTCTCCCTTCTTCCCTCGAAGTGATAATTTACTGAGATGTCTCAATACGTGGAGAAGCAAGAAGATGGTGGTGCGAGGGTTATTGCCTCGGCATAGGGCGCTGCAGCAGGCACGTGCCCGCCCTAAGTGAAGGCGGGCCCCCAAAACCTCAATGCACCTTGAACTTGTCAATTTTTGCAAATCTTCGTCGGCGCCAGACAGTTGCCACACACCAGTTCGTTACATCCGCCTTGCTCGTGAGAATCCAAAATATTTGTGAGCCTTCCAGGCTCTTCCGACATGTGGTATAATCGGGGAGCACCACACATTTGTGCCTGGGTGGTTGGGCATGCCTAACCAATTCGGTCCAAGGTTACTGTCTGAACGGGTCTGGGCACAGACACTTTGGCTGAGACTGAAGCTACTGGAAACTCGGTCTCACATGGGAAGCGAGTGAAAGCACCCGCCAATTTCCATATAGGAAAGGGCAGGGCGCCAGGGAGGACATTCGACACTTGCACTTGCGAGCGGCAGCGCCGTTGGAGCTTTGTCTCATGGGATGCTTGCTGCACTAGAGCTAGTTGCGGGCGCACAAGGGCGTCGAGAGGGTATAGGGCGCTGCGGAGGGCAGCGCCACAGCCCAACCTTCATAGCCAGGCTGGGGCTTAGACATAGCAAGTGGTGGTCTTCGTGCATGAGAGAGAAGACGTGGGTAGAGAGGACGAGGGAGAGAGTGAGAGAGATGAGGATGATGATGTGAGGGCGCGTACCTGGTCTTGGCGATGGTCTACAAGGGTCGACATCTTCATGTACTTCGGTTCTGCTGCTGACGTCAACAAGAGGCATTGTCACTTCGTAGGCTGCTAGTAAGCTGTGGGATCGTAGTCCGAGTGCTGAGCGCCAAGTAGGAGGAAGGACTCTGGATACATATGTTGGTGGTGGCGAGAGTATGCTCTCATTGACAATCGGATTCAGTGCTTTGTTTCTCCGTTGGTGGAATATCAGTGCATTACTGCTTTCTGGACAGCGTATGGAATTGCTGGCTTTCAATGTGATTTTTGCACTTCGGGATTACTGTCATTTCGTTATTGCTCATTTTCCTTGCAATTTGGTATTGGAGCAGGTTCGAGCCGGTCCGCTAGCACCTTCGCAATAGCTGTTTGGTGCTTCGCTGGATATGGTGGGGCAGTGATAACGCTTGTGCGTTGGTGAATGGCGGCCCAATGTTGTGTGGGTGCGCCAGGAAGGCCATGTGGTGACATAGGGGGTGCACGCTGGATGATGAGAGTGGCAATTTAAGCCGAGGTGGAACTGCATTCCATTGTGGGTTGTGCCGAGGCATCGACCGGTCATCATAAATGCACGTCAGGTTACTGGTGAGAAATATGTGGTTGGGGGCAGCATTATGTGGTACGTTGCTCCTTACCTTATCTACCCTCTTCATTACTTCTTACTGTGAGGAAGTGAGTTTCGTCTTGAGAGTCCTCTCATTGTGAGGTGTCGTGACTCTCAATCTTGAGAGTCAACATTCTTCCTCGGGAGCATGCTGGTGGGAGACGGGCGTTGCCTCTGAAGGGCCCTGGACGAAGCACTCAGGTCACGGTCACGATGCCAACCCGCTGGGACTAGTACACGCATGCTTTGCCACTTGTCCTTGGTTTTGCTTGTTGTGTTGTGGAGGGAACGTGGACTAACCAGTCCTAAGTGAGACGCCTACCAGACCGTCTATAAATATTTATGGCGGGATCTGAGTTGAATACTGGTTGTGATCGTCGTCCTGTCTGCGATGTTAAATAATTCCTGAGGACCTTGGGGGCTGTCCTGAAATTGCCTCTTGATCAGCCAGATCAATCAGATGGAAGGCTCGTCACACACAAGGATAAAGAACAGGCAGAACTGGTAATAAGCGATTTCTTGGGCATAGGGGTGGGCCAATTACACACCTTCAGACACGCCGTTGAACCAGAGCTTTCGGACGTTGACATCAAGAGACTACTCAAGAGGGTTAAAGGGGGAGGGAGGATACCAATAAACAGTTCGATTATTTATTATTGAAAAATTTCCATTTTTTATGCACAACCAGCAAACAATTTTATTTTTTTATTTTTGATTAGTTAGTTGTGGCGGACACTGCTAACAACTGACAGACGGATGCAGATAGGTAGTACATATTCCTTGTTGCATTGCAATCTATCTCAGACTAGTCAAAAGTAGGAATAGAGTTGTTTGTAGGAATCAGAGATTATTTGGCGTTATCGTTTGACTACTTTCAGACAAAGCTAGATCGAACATTTATTTTATTTTTAATTAGTCGATTGGATGCCATGCTGCGGTAGGTCCTAGTGAGGACTCTAGTACAGATCGCAGGCCACACATAGGTCATGAGTGGAGATGACAGTGAGGTTGAGGGACTTGACCAAGATGATAGGAGGTTTACCTGGAGACGTGCACTCAGTTGGCCGACCACTTTCCTGGTGTTAGAACACGGAGAGGAAAGGAGACTGCAAAGAGAAGCCAGAGAGAGGACGACATTGCAGAGGGCTAGGGAAGCAGCAGCCAACGCTGAAAGGGGACTAGCAGCAGCATTAGCAGACACTAGAGCCAACGTTGAGGCAGGCATGGCTACCGCCTCTTCCATGTCATAGGCCTCATCTCAACCCTCTTCGTCAGATGTCAGTCAGGGTGTCTCCCATGTTTCCGTTACTCACTTTGTTGGCTTGCAGGTCGGCCAGCAGCAACCCATGTTAGATGAGGATTATGAGATCCAACAAGCGGATGCTCTCCGCACAGAGTTACAGCGCCAACTTCGAGAAGTAGAGGGAAGGAGAGAGAGAGCTAGAATTAGAACAACCAGATTAGAGGCGAGGGGAGAGGAGTTAGGCGGATTAGAAGCTATAGATGAGTCAGTTCTTGACCCCGTAACGCTGTCCTTTCGGAAATCCCTGTTGACTATAGACGAAGTGCAAGCTGTGCAGCAAGAGATGTTGGCAGCACTGATAGCTGATCAGAACCAGATTCTGACCGCAACGCGGGCGCCATGACCTCCGGTCAGGTAACTACAGTTTGTTGTAGCTCCCCCTACAGTTGCAGATCCAACAATGGTGGTGCCACCAGTAGGGCAACCGTTTTCTCCACAGTGTGGCATACCCAATCAGGCGGATTAGTAGTAGGTAGTAGACAAATTCTGGTACCTTCTTCACTTCCACAATCAGCAGCTTCAGCTACAGGGCAGCCACATGTTCAGCAGCCTGTGCAACAGTTAAACTTGCAGCAGCAAATGCTGCAGCAACAGACTGGTCCATTGGTTTCACAACCAATGCAGCAGGCATAGGGTGTTATACAGCCCATGCTGTGGACCCCCACGATACCCTTGGTCAGTCCTAAACCCTTCTCTGGCGACAAAAAGAAGGAAGAGGACCTAGAGACCGGGGTGAGGACTATGCCCATGTACATAAGGCATAAGCTCACAAGGACCGAGGAAGAGGTTATAGTCGCTGCATCCTTTCTAGAAGGGTCTGCAGCCGGATGGTTGAACGAAGCACTACAGCAACATGGTTACGATCAAAACTTCGATGGCTGGGCACAAACCCGGACATTGGAGGATTTCGTACGGATGGTCTACGATAGGTGGCATAACCCTCAAGGGGCTCAGGAGGCCACTGACTCGCTAGCCAGTCTACGATCGAAGAGATACCAGACAGTTCGCGAGGTGACAGATGACGTAGAGAGACTGATTGTTGTCCCTGGCGTGCAGTACGAGCCGCAGGTCCTCCTCACAACTTATTTGCGATGTTTGCCCACAGACGTCAAACATAAGTTAGTCGATGAGGCCTCCATAGATGTGCACAACTTCGCCTCATTCAGCAAGAAGGCCTTAGACATAGAGGCTAAGCTTGGGAGTTCCCAACCGAGACCGGTAGATGGGAGGAAGAAGAAGCTCCACCAAGATTGGAAGAAGAAAGGCAATCTCATGTTTGTTGACCATGATGGTCAAGTGACTGAGATTGATGACTTCTCTGACCTTGGGGAAGAAAGAGAGATAGATGGGAGTGTAGACCCTTCAGAAGGTGGGGTAGTCGCTCCTATCAAGGAAAAAGCTAAGGGGGCCGGGAAATAGAAGGCAGACCGGCCTAAGGGTTAATATGACCAAGGAACACCCATATGGGTAGAGCTGGGTCTAGAGTACGAGGTGCAGCGAGATCGTGTTGCTCAAGGCGCTTGCCTAAATTGTGGCCAGTATGGGCACACGATGGCTAAGTGCAAGAGTAAATGGGTCGCTACGAAGGTCGCGTCCTCTATAGTGACGGTTGGATCTTCCAACTTTGGTCGTGCTTGTACGAGCACTTCCTCGGGACAGTAGGAGTGTTAGCCACTCTTACTCGTGCTGAAGTGGTAACCTTACCTTCTCCATTTCAGACGATGGCCAAGGCTATTGACCTCATGATCGCCCCGCAGACAAATTCGGGCCAATCGATGCTCTGTTCCGTTGTCGCTCGTATCGGTCCGGCACCGCACAGGGCAACGCGGGACCCTCCCGGCCGCGTCACGTAGGAGTTGGTCTAAATCCTCATCGCAAATGTATATGGAGCTTCCGCAAGCCGCTCCGGCCGCGTGCGCCAGCCATACCTCTCGCGAGCCCCTACGACAGGATAGGGCCTACGCGAGGCACGACTTACCTCCACCTTACGGGAGCTGTCACCTCCCTTCGGTGGACGTATCCCTGTCAAGCTACCAGTCCACAGTACGAAAGTCGATCAGCTGCAATCGCAGAGGTGGACCAGCCGAGGGCGTTTCTCGTTCGTTGTAGCATAGGGGGTACGCGCGGTAATATGCCTCTATTAGACCCGCACGCGAACCGACGCCTTGGGGGGCTGCGGTCCCAAGCGCGACTCGTCATCGGTCGACTAGGACGTATCCCACATGCCACGCGCACACCACTCTAAAGAACATAAAAATAAAAAACACACACATACACATACATATATAGAACGACACTGAACAAACAACGCGACAACATTCCTAGTCCCTTAGTAACCATCCCATAACTCTCTGATGCAGAAATCGGATAGGCCTCACGCACGAGACTTAGTATAAAACCGCGCGGACGCAGGGCTAAGTCATATCGATTCGCAATGCAAGCGTACGCAAGCGATCGCAATGATGGCGTACTATGTAGTACCCATACTCATGCGATTCTCGTTAATCTCGAGGGTCGCGTTCGACACTCGTGTCGGCTGACACACGCCTTGAGGGTTAATCACTGGACGCTGGACAACTGCCAAGTGCGGTTGAAGACCACACCCTTTTCTGCACGCTGCGGAGAGTGGGTGGTACACAGGTTCATACCTGTGGTGGCAATCGTCTCTTATGTCCCTGGAGACCAGCTCCTTCATCTAGGGCGTGGAGAAAACTCGAGGGGTTTGACTTTGACGGTTGCCACGGACTACAACGTCCAACCATAGAAACTCTAAAAAGCAAAGGATAGAAGGGAAAAATCTCATTTCCCTCAAAAACATAATTTGGTTAACCCTTACGCGTGGTCTCAGTAGGCCGTGCGAAACACTCGAGACATATATATTCACGTATATAAAGGGTTATTAACATAGGACGATCACTTCTCACATTCACAGTGGGCCTCCTCTCAGCCATGTATACATGTATGTGAGTTCAGGCAGTCAAATCCAAAGTCTGAATCCCCAAACATACCTGCAATCACATCAAAGATTCAACCAAAGTCCATGCACTACACGGGGTCAACTTCAATCATTCTCTGCACCCACACCCCTTGCTTTTAGCCATACAAGCCTCAGTCTTGTGCAACTCCTCAAAATAAAGTACTCAATACTCTTCTTAAATGGCCATTCAAAATAAAGTCTGGATGAAAACACAACAAAACAGTTCAAATCACAAGGCTAAAGCCTTTAGGTTGAGTGGCAGAAGTGAATTGGAGTTGAATCGTAAACCGACGAATCGACAACCGACCTGTTATCAGTGATAACACAAGGTGATCCTTGTAGGATCAAGCTGAATCTATCCCAGATCCTGAATCAATCGATAAAGAAGACATGTAACACAATACATGTCAATCCCCAAGCTAAATCTATAAGTCTATGGCGAATACTCTCCATATCACAATCTTGCTCAAAATCATTCCATCTAACTAAGCCTAAGTCTACCTGTAAGCAAGTGCAAAAAGAAAGGTAGACCCTGACAGAATCTCCTTATACAAAGTGGATTTTCCAAAATCGCCACCTGTCAAAATATAATCTAACTCCTTTAAACTAAGAAAATTTCGACAATGCTTCCCGTAGGAAAAGTGTCTTCTGAGAATTTATAATAACTAAAAAAACAAGACGATCTCTAACACTCGAAAGTCAAAATTTTGTCAACTCTTTGAATTAGTAAAAACTTGGACAATACTTCTTTAGAAAGGTAGACTTCCCAGATTTATACTAAGTCACATGTGAACTCAGACATAAAACCTGAGTTCAACTAAGACAAAATTCAACTAACTCCTTAGTTTTCTAGAAATTTTGGCATCGCTTCTTGTAGAGAAAGTGCTATTCCAAGATTTATACAAAGCTAAGTTCAAAATCTAAAACGACTCTGACTTTTCAAGGTCTAACTTTGTCTAACTCCCTGAATTAACAAAAAATTGGGCAGCACTTCCTTTACAAAAGGAGGCTTTCCAGATTTTTACTAAACTAAAAAGTAAAAGAAACTCGACCCTGAAAAAGACAAAGTCTGACTAACTCCTTGGTTTTGTAGAAATTTCGGCAGCGCTTCCCGAAGAGAAAGTGACTTACCAAGATTTATACAAGACCAAGTATAATAAAAGATCCCAGAAAATGTAGAAATTCATCTAAGTAAAAAAAACTTTAGCTAAAAAAATGCAGGAATTGAAGCTAACTCCTATGGCTCTAGCACGTGGCGAGCAACTAAAGCAACCACCTATCAAACTGAAACTCAGACTAAGTACTAGCCTCACTCAGTCACATGCAGGTCAAACCACAAAGGTAAGTACTCTCACCATCCCAAAGTCAACTTAGCAAACAATAGTTCATAGTCTTTCAATGCTTTATCCCTTTATACCCAACTTACACAGGGCATAAAGCTAGACCACCCAAACTTATGGAACATGTCTAGCTTAGCCATGGAGTATACACAAACCCAGGGCACAACAACTTTTCTCTTCTTTGAGCATATGACTAGGCCACCCTAGTCGCCCTGAACTGTTTAAATATCCCAACTTTATATACTTGTCTGCACTTAGTCTTTTGAGGTAGCATATAACTGAACCGATCATCTTCAACTCAAGATTCAGTCTGCCCCTTCGTACCACAATTTTATTATTAATTAATACTCTCTTCAGTTTGTGATAAGCTATAGTCAAACCACCCTAACTTATTGAACATTGTCCGACTAGCCTGTTCATAGATAAAATAGTAGTAAGGTATAGCCCAATTATAACCTTCTTGTTCCAGCATGTGCGAGGTGTTGGACCAAGACCACCCAAACTTATGAAACATGTCTTGGCCCTCAGCCTGGTTCATTTATCTCAAAGCCAAAACAGGAAGAGGTTGAGTCACCCAAACTTATGGAACATGCTCAGACCTCCTCGTTCAGAAACTAAAAAAATTGAAAGAAAACCCAAAGTAAACAAGGCGACCCGGCCACCCAAACTTATGGAACATGCTTGGCCCCTGAAAAAACCATCCACAGTAAGCCCTCACAAGTTAGAGCAACCAGACCACCCAAACTTATGGAACATGTCTGGTTCTCGAGGCAATTCAAAATAAACATAGCACTGGGCCTTCCCAAACTTATGGAACTGGCCCAGCCCTTGGTTGACCCAGTCAAACTTCATGCAATACTGCCTTTCTCCCATCCTTCCCCCAGATGCAATCCCACAATCTGCTTTCAGTCAAATAATGAAACTGAAATTGATATTGTACAATCATTCCTCTACTTGATCTGGGTTGTATCCTGAAATTCAAACTGAAAGTCAAAGTAGGGATACATGCAGTAAACTCAGTCAAAACACAACCAAGAATATAGATAGTGGGCTATAATTGGGTTTATAGAAGGAAAACGAAACCTTTTACCTTTTAGTTCCCTGGCTCGAGAACTCCTCCTGAGTTCCGGCAGAGCTCCCGCAATCGGTGGGCTGACTCCCCACAGAGTCTTGCTACGGTCCTACGGGTTGCAATCCCGCTTGTCGCCTTCCCCTCAGAACAGGATCAGACTTAGAGTAAGAAGGGTGGAATGAGGGGTTTGCGACTATCGAGATACAGGAGAGGGACAGACTCAACTCTCAGGAGAGGGCCTTGTTATCTTCAATCGCATGAGGGCCCCGCAATGGTAGCCAAGGATGCTGCAGCAACTCAGTCAAACCGTAGTCAACTGTCGACTGTTGGATCCCAGACGATTCCCCAAGCTCCAATGGTAAATCCCTTTTGCAGAACATGGTCACTTCTCCAAACTATGATATCACTTCCTTTGACTAAGCCAGCTAGGCACCCAGGAAAGGTCGTGTTTGTTTTAGGGCCCACCTGCTGTGCTATAATCTGTAGCACAGTGAAGGTTCCAACAACTACATCAAGACTTGCGAGCACACTAGGCGTGTGAAAGCAACCTTTCACTTCGCAAATCACGCCCAAACGTTGTGTGCCCAGTAAGCACAACGAAGGAGGGAGCACCACAAACTCTACGAAATAATATGCACACAACAACCATGCGCAGCGACAAGGTATCACGACAATGTACTGCACCGAACACAAAATGTCACAGTGCCTCACCCAACAATACCCAGTGAGATGTATAACCTCGAAAATACTCAATATGGGAATGCACAGTAATAAGAGCAGCAACCCACAATAGAGAAGAAAACACAGCGAAACGTTGTGCAATCAGTACGCAGATATAGGTCGGGAAGACTGACGTCAGGGCCAGGTATGTGTCCCCGCCGTTCGTATTCAAACCGGGATGGGCCGCGTACCAATCAATCAGGTAGTCTCCATGTCCCGTGGTTGGTCTATTGCTCTCACGACAGCTCTCCTTCCCCAACAGGTACATGCGCGCCCCCGCTTGGACACACCGGTCCACAGGTAAATCTCCAACCCCACTCCTCGCCTGCCGCTCCTTATCATGGCTCGTCTTTCAGTTCCTCATGCACGACCTGCCTGTTTCTCTCTACTTCCAAGGTAAGTTTTCTTTTATCCCGCTTTTTCTCTAAGTGTTTGTGTACCTGAGCTCCCCCTCCTCTGTTCGGGCTGCACCCAACCAGCTTCGTAAACGGAAGTGAATCTGGTGCCTGAAGCATAGGCAGATATACACACGGAGCCCTTCTGTCGTTCGGCGTCTTAACCCGAGTCTCCTTCTGCCCTGTACTGCTAGCTCAGTTTTTAAGGTGAACTCCCTCTCTCTCTCTCTCTCCTTCTGACCGTGCACTCCCTCATCTTGCACCTGCGCTACTTTATCGTACGAACTTGGCCCCGCATATCGGCCAGGCCAGGGCGCGGGTTGTTTTTTTGTAACTCGATCTTGGTTCATACTGCATCGTCAACTCTGTCGTGTTTGCAGAAGCTAGTGGGAGCTACTTCCATCAACCAGGTAAGTAACGAGCCGGGCAACATGTAATTCTCTAACCTCACGGCTGACCCCACGCTACTTGCTTCGATGGTCTGTCCAAGATTGAATGAATTTGTCCGTAAACGTGGCTAGATTCCCTCCATATTTAGGCAGCAACTAACTACTCCTCCGGGCGAAACTCAGAGCTACCATACCGCCTAACCTACCTATCAAATCCAAATTCCGACCGTACCAATCAACTCGCAATACACGGACATTCTCGAAACCGATCTTCACTTGCCCGTTATTCAACAAGAAACGAGCGAGTTCGGGCGATCACCTGCTCTAGCCATAGCCACATTCCCCATATTCTCACGCAAGCCTTTTCCTTACTAACTCTCCTTATGATGGCTTTCACCTCTTTCTAATCATAGATCCGGAATCACCTATCACTAAAAACTTAGTTTAGTACCTTACTCGGCCCGATTCCTTGAAGGATCGGGCAAAATATTCGGAACTTCCCTCGATCCTATCTAGCTCCTTCGGCACTTCCACACGGCACTTCTCTCTGCTAACTCCCAATTTACTCACTAATCGCTAAAACTAACACTCCCATCCCCCTCACCCGACCTTAAAACCCCTATTTTGACCCCTAGTTCGATGAAATCGGTCAAGATATGACCGAGATAGGCTAACTCTTCTCTCTCACTCCTCCACTATCCGCCATCTCCCGCGCATACCGTTTCTTACTAACTTCTCAGTCTACTAGCTATTCTCCACATCCAATTTTAGATCTGGACGCGCCTACCCAAAAAACCCCAACCTGCATTCTTTCCCGGTCTGGTTCTAAAGAGAGTCAAGCGAGCTACTCTATCTTTCCTACGCCATACCTGCTTCTTCCCCGTCTTTACTTGCGAATGGACCCGGTCGCAGATTGCGTCAGGGTGCATCCCCTTTTTCTGTGCCCGCTGTCTAGCTTTGCATTGCCCGACTCCTCCGCCTAGTTTCTTTCTCGGTGTCCTTTCACTCTCGGTCGCCCTTCGCACAGGCGGGCATCCAACCCGTTCTCCTTGTATATCGCGCAGAAGGGCGACTAGATCCCTTCCTCCACTACTTGCCTTGCCTCCGGATGACTCCCTTCATTTGTCGCTCGTCGCTCCTCTGCCTCGCTTCACAGCCTCGGCGTCCACGGCTCCTCTACCTTCACTTACCTCGTCTGCTGTCCGTCACTCTCTACCGGGACTCACTGTCGTGGCGCCCGTCGCCTTACTCCCTCTTGGCTAGCGCGGCTCCAACGACAACATGCCCCACAGCGACCAATATCGGCCCAAACTCCAGCCACTCTAAGGGAAACCTCGGACGGACTGCTCAGTCTCTCAGTCCTATACCCGGCGGCTGGCTACCGGCCTGCATGTAGCAACAACACTGTGGCCACGCCATACCGGCCTTGCCCCGCTACAGTGACCCGGGCTGCTCTTGCCTTGTGCCGCTGGCCTCTTTTCGGGCCCCCAACGGGTATGTCCTTAGACAAACCTCTTATAGAAAACTCTCGGGGCTGGTGGGCGGTACACCCGCAAAGGGCCCACGCCACCCAAGCTTCTTCCGCCTCGTGGGCTAATCACCCACTGGTTTGTAGGCACGTCAAACTCGTCGGCCCATATTTTTAATGATGGGGCGGAGTGGGGGAATTTCACCAACATCCCGAACACGCGGGGACCCGGACGGTCCGCGAAAAAGAGGCGCGTACTCAAGGTCCTAGACTGTCGTGACGACCATTACGTCCAGCGTCTCCTCCAGGTCAACGGCACGCCGGGGCATAAAGGATAATACAAATATGACGCTAGAATGAATTATTTAGACAACGCTACCACCGATCGGATGCCGCCATTGACAAAACCAAGGGGGGGCAGCCCGGCCAGGCCCTCAACCCCCTCGCTCCATCCACGCCACCCTGATCATTGCGTCATCGCCGCTTGGTCTCGATCCCTTAATTTCTTTAACGAAAATCTGACGCCGTAATTGCCAACACCAAGGCCAAGGCTGGGTCTAATATTGATGGACACCAAAATAAGCGACCACTACGCTATGTGTGGATCTACCGAAACGTTTCAAGCCCACACATCGGCCTACCTGCCGAACTTCCGACCGTCAACCTTCCGCGCCCTTGTGCGACTATACCGAACCATGCTGCCGTCGACGTCGCCCTCTGTACATACGCGCAAGTCACAGAGAAGCGTACCAATCAAGGGACAAAAAACTTTTTAATCAAAGTTTAATAAAAAAATTAAAAAAATCCGGGCGGTGACCAACGCCGGTTTTGACAATCATCAAAAAGAAAAACAGATCACGCACGCCTTAAATCTGTGCGCCCACACACTCTCTACTCTAGTCAACCATTCAGTCAACGTAAACCACAGACTTTGCCGCGCCTCGCTCAGTATACTCAAACTTTAAATCAAACTTATTTTCTGTCATTTGCAAAAACTAGGGCGGATACTCCTGTAAGGGTATTCGCACAGACACTGTGGATATGTCTGAGTCATTAGAGGAGTTAGAGACTAAATGTTTGGAGAAAGACCCTAGAGACTCCTAGGCGATGTTGAACAAAGGTCCAAAGTGTGAACACTTCGTGCTAGAAGTCAATGTAGGTGGCTGAAAGGTGGGCGCCTTCGCAGACATAGGTTCTACGCGAAACTTCATCAATCGTGCTTGTGTGGATAGGCTGCGCTTAAGGGACCAAGTGTAGTGGCTTAGCAGATTTGTAGCATCTACCTTGGCCAACAAGCACTCCATGATAGTTAAGGACTATGTCAAGTACGTAGTCTGCACCTTCTCCTATGGAGGAGGGTAACTGAGACATAAAATCTCGTTCCTTGTTAGCGACAAGCTGCCTTTCGACATGTTGCTAGGCATGTACTACCTCGAGGTTGCTAAGCTCGGTTCGATTGGGATAGGAAGGTGATGATCCACAAGTTGCCAGATGGAAGGACCATTAGGTTGCAAAAGTTTAAGGCTAGCAGACTAGTGGAGAACCATGGTTGTCGTCTTTCTATAACTACTACAAGCAGAACCGCAATGAAGGAATGTATCTAGTATTTGTCTCTAAGAAAGGGAAGGTCGTAAGATCACCCCCATAGACATTCATACCTCTTTGAGGAGCCTTGGGGTGTGGTGGAAAGGGAGATTGTCCACAAAATAGAACTCGTCCCTGGTAGCAAAATAACTAGAGGGCGAATCTATAGGATGTCTCGTGCGAGTTTGATGAGCTTCGCCGCCAGCTCAAGGAGCTCACAGAGAAGAGCTGGATTCGTCCAAGTACATTCCCCTACGGAGCACTTGTTCTATTTGTCTCAAAGAAAGGGGGGACCCTAAGGATGTGCATTGACTATAGGGACCTAAATGCCATCACCGTTAAAAACCCGGAGCCCCTATATGGCATTGACGATCTCTTGGATAGAGTGCAGGGATACCGATACTTCACTAAGGTAGATCTGAAGTCTGAATACCATCAGATTGCTATTAGACCTGAGGACCAGCACAAAACTGCTTCTCGGACCAGGTACGGTCTGTACGAGTTTGCGGTGCTGCCCTGTGGACTATGGAATGCCCCTGGGACCTTCAAGCACGCAATGAACCGCATTTTTCATCAGTAATTAGACAAGTTTATCTTCGTGTACCTCGACAATATCCTTATCTTTAGTTGGACTGTAGAGGAGCACGTTGAGCACGTAAAAACAGTGCTAGGGCTCCTAAGACAACAACAATACAAGGTTAACTTGGAGAAATGCAAATTTGGTCGCATCAAGATTTTGTAGCTAGGTCATGAATCAGAAAAGCCCTCAAAAGACGGCCCCCCCCTAAACAGTATCTGGACAAGGGTAAGATAACAATCATCAAGGGTCAGAGCCTAATCCTTAAAAGTGTGGAATGTTTTAGCCCGGAACAACATTTCAGTTTCAAAACCAAGGATTAGCACACCAGACCCAGTCAACATCCGGATCAACTCCTACTAAACACACTATAGATAACCACAACTAACTTAGGCAAACACAACAACTTATCACTGACTTTTATTAACAGACGGTATGCCAAACCTCCAAACCCCACAAGACAGCGCCTCCTACATAAGAAAGAGCACACTACCCCGACCCCAACCCCAACCTCAACCCCACCCCAAACACAAACCCAGTAAACCCCCCATCTCTGTCCTATCCCAAGCCCAATTTCCCCACAACAAGCCTCCCTGGTCCCAAACTACCCCCCCCCTAGAGAAGACAACTCTCGCACAAACACAAAAGACATACCCAAGCTTCCAACTCAGACCCACCGACACAAACCCTTCTCAACCCAACATTTCAATAACAGTGTCACTCCATCCATAATCAGTTCCCCAAGAGGCAACACTATTTACTAAAGAGAGAAAAAGTCAGAATAAGGACCACAAACCATAAGAGGAGGGGTCAAACACGAGGTTAACAGGCTAGACAAATTCGATAGGGTTCAGGGTTTTAGCACTAGTTAGAACTGGTTAAAGAGGAATTTTAAATAAGGTAAGGTTAGGGTTTATAACTTTATACTCAATCATAGACATTAAAAACTAGAAAGAAGAGGGTATAGGGTATTGCAAATTCCAAGTGGAGGGGCAAGTCTATAGTTCTAGTACTTAATGCGAATCAGGTAGTCAAAGATCTGAGAGGAACAGGTGAGACGAGACCCATCCAAGCGAATATACATTTTTTAGCGACCAAACGTAAGAAACCAGGCTAACTTAGGCAAGGGTGGGGGGAGGTATATCCTTCCGGCGAGAAGTAATCAATGTCGTCCGTCAGACTTCCCTACCATAAAAGGGAAGAGCGTGTGTGAGTCCTTCATGTACTTCCTTTTGACTTGCCGGTGGAATAGGAACTGGGTTGATGCTCCCCAAAATGGAAAAGGAGCCAGAGCCTTAAACCACCAGTACCTCTGCTTGTGTTGGGAAATTACGAGGTTTTGCCAGTTCCCGAAGAAATCGGGGGTGGGACACGAGGTCGGCAATGTCCCATAAATCTGAATTTTATAATACAGTGAGTGAAAGGAAAAGGGGAAAAAAACAAATGCTTTCTCTACTGCAATGATGTTTGGAAGGGTAGTCCAGGAGGCCGCGCTCACAATCTTCCTCCACAAAATGCACCCTACAGGTAAGGCGGTCACATTCTGAATGTTACTGTTTTCTTTTTTGTTTTGGTCGTGTTTCTTACGAGTTCCCTGTCTGTGAATTGCTTAAGTTGTCCGTGATCTGCTCAAGCTGTGTTTTGTCAAAGGATTGTAAGGCTCATCACACTCGCACTTAGGGGAATGTATCCATCCATTTTCACGGCTGGATCCATGTGCCCGTTTTTTCCCCTTTTTGTTCTCTTTTTGGAATCTGACCACCTAGCCACAGGGCTGAGATGCCCTCATTGACGGCACACTCACACTACCACTTCCAAAAATGTATACAACTGCAATTACGGCCAAAGCTTTGTTTCCTTTTTTTCTTCTTCTTCTTTTCCGAGGTTCACGACTGCAACTTTTTTTTTTTTTTTT
>BFEA01000723.1:530033-552367 GCA_003427395.1 Chara braunii | reverse complement strand
GACCTGGTCATTCCCAAAGTGCAAATTCACAATGAAAGACAATGCCACCCAATTGCGAAAGAAATGAAAGCACTTGCAAAGAGATAGAGACCAGAGAAGAGGGAAAGAAGAAGAAGAAGAAGAAGAAGAAGAAGAAGAAGAAGAAGAAGAAGAAGAAGAAGAAGAAGAAGAAGATGTACACCAACAAGACCAATGATAAATCCCCCCTTCTCTCTCCACCTTCCTCCTCCTCCTTAACCTCTCCAATTTTATTCATCTTCCCGATAATAATAATAACAATGAGTGGATGAACCAGAATCAATATCCGAAGTTCCCCCTTACTGTTGACTCAACAACAACAACAACAACAACAACAACAACAACAACAACAACAACAACAACAACAACAACAACAACAACAACAACAACAACGTCCACCATAGCTATGGCTTCCCTCCTTCTTCCTCCTCTCGCATGCCTAGGCTATGTCGGTCTATTGAAGGCCCTGCCCTCCTGTCCAAAGGACAACCCAAAGCAGCTATGCCGTTGCTGACTAAGCCGCCATGCCTGACTCTGCCTCGAGCTTCCCTGGTGCGACGCTACCCCAACTGGGGCCTTCCAGATGCAACGCCCGACAAGGTGATGAAGATGGTGTCCACCATAGCTAGGTAGGTGCCTCGCATCTCTCCCCCTTCGCCCCCTTCTTCCTCCTCCTCAGGCTGAGCTGCTCGCCATAGCCAGGCTGAGCGCCCAGCTGCCCTTCACCTCCAGGCAGCGCTGTACCAGTCCAGCGCTTCGCTCAGCAGCATGTCGCCAATCCTTGCATACCGCAAATGAGAGGAGCTACTTGCTCCTCCAGAAGATATAGCGGCCTACTGGCCTCTTGGGCGGTGACTTCCTAGGCCGAGCGGCCTCCCAGCGACCGGTACCTCCTCCCTTTCGGAGGGAAACATCATTGTAGGCTCTGGTATCGTCCGGACAGACCCTAGACCCGGGCTACTTGGACTGGTACCGGCCTACCTCTAACCTACCGCTACGGAGCCTCTAAAAATGCCAACTTTTGTCTTTTTTTGCTCGGCCTCCAGTACCCGGCACTTCTRCCACTACTTGAGTGGTACCGGCCTACCTGCTATTTGAGTGTTTTTCCCCGCTGCTCTAAGTGTCGCGGGCCTACCCCTGCTACTTGAGTGTTTTCCCCGCTGCAACCCTCAAAGTCACGGCCACATGTAAGTACCAACCCTGCGGGGCCTTTCAACAAACAAGTACCCTAGCGGGGCACACACACACTCAGCTGACAAGCACTCAGACAGGCATGCAAACCAGCAGGCACGCAAGCACACACAGACATGGAACCACAGCAGAATGCGGGAATCTCAGCAAGGCATTCATTCCAGCGGCAAATCCCAGAAATCAGCAGTGTTCTGAGTCTATGTTTTTGGCGGGTCATTACACTACCCCCCTCTCAAGAGCGAGGTCCCTTCGAGCGAGTAACTCATTCAGAGTCGGCACAAAATGCATCGTAGGCGTAGATCAGAAAGAGAGATTTAGTAAGACCGTGAGGAGTGAGTTTTGCGAAAAACTTAGCAGTTTTTCCATCAGTGATCTGTCGCTCATAAGCGTTAACAACACGTGGAGCATTCTTTAGCAATTCTTTTCAGTCAATCCAGAAAAACTCGTTCAACGGGTGATAGAGGAAGTGAACCTTCTACTGTTTGTTACTCCATCTTCCTTCATGGGAAACAATTCTATCTATCTCATGGCCGCCGTCGATAGGACGAGGTATCATAGTATCTCGGAAGGGAAAAGTCTCATCATCGATGTGTGGAAATAGTTTGGACGCATGAAAGACCGGATATGTGCGCAGATGAGGAGGCACGTCAATCACATACGAAGGACCAAAATCATCCCCAATCACCTTTAGAACCTGCCAAGGGCCATAGTACAATGGAAGAAGCTTTCGTGATACGCCCTCTTCGTCAGAAAACTCAGACATTTTGACCCAGACATAACTCCCTACTTTGAGGCTCCCTTCTTTGCGCGACTTGTTAGCGTGTTTGATCATGGCATGTTGACGCTTGTTCATTGCTGCAATAGTAGCTTTGAGCAGGCGTGCATACTTGACATTGTAGCCAGGCATGTCGGGCGTCAGACCAGGGGACCGTTCGGGGAACAAATAGGAGAGAGGATTGCACAGCTGCCAACCATATTGCAGCTGATTCGGTGTCACGCCAGTTGCAGAGTGAATGGAGTTGTTGTACAACCCTTTCACTTTGTGTAACTTATTGTCCCACGTGTTCTGATCTGGAACAATTCGTGAAGTAGTTGAATGACAGTCTGGTTAATTTCCTCGGTCAATCCATTGGATTTGGGGTGTCGACCATAAGTCCTGTTGATTTTAATGTCATAGATCTGCGAAGTGTAGTCCTTCTAATCAGCACTAATGAACCTGGTGTCCCGATCACTCACAAGAGTTTTCTGGGGTCCATACTGCAGAATGTACTGTTGGTGAAATTCTTCGATTACTAGCTCAGTTGGTGCATGAGGAGGTAGAGGAATCAAATTCATAAATATGGAAAAACGATCCACAATAACCATGACTTGTGAATGTCCTCCCTCGCTCACCTTCCCCATATCCGTGAAATCGATAGAGACCGACTCACCGGACCCATAAGGGATTGGGAGGGGTTTCAGCAGGCCATAAGGCTTATGCCTATGGACCTTGGTTCTTTGACACACTTGATATTCAGCAATAAATTTCTGAGTGGATCCCTTCATTCCCGACCAATCAAACTGCTGCAAAAGACTTCCATAAGTCTTCTCAAAGTCGAAGTGCCCACTCCGACCATGTGCCAAATCCAAGAAATGAGTCCGGAGAGGCGCATGGTTCGGTACACACAAACGATGCAACTTCCCATACTGGCGGAATACAAGACCCTCACACTCGTGAAAATCAGGCGGACTATTAGGGTCAGCCTTGAGCTGCTCAAGGATGGGACTAAGGTCCGGATCCTTGGCAGTGTGTTCGACCAGATCCTCCTTCAGTTTCCTTCGGAGGTCATATGAGTCCACAAGGCAAGTCAAAAACTCAGGATGGTGCGACAAAGCATCAGCAACATGGTTATACAACCTTTCTTGTGCTTCAGTTCAAAATTGTAAACATCAATGTTATGCAACCAGCGGGTCAGCGCCGGAGAGAGATCAGTTTGTGTTTTAATCCACTGAAAGGTCTGATGATCTGAGTAGACCTTGAAGTGACGACCCAAGAGGTAGTGCTTCCAATGTGTGAGCGTTTCGTGCAAGGCATAGAGCTCACGCATATACGTGGAGGTAGCTACCTTGTGGTTGGGCATGCATTTGCTGTAATATCCGAGCGGACGCAGACCATCGTCGTCATCTTGTTGCAGCACTGCACCAATCCCATATTGACTCGCGTCCGTTGTGACCACGAACGTAAGGTTGGGATCCGCAATGCGGAGCACAGGGTAACTTACCAAAGCCTCTTTCAAGGCTTGGAACACAGTCTTACATTTCTCACACCACGCATAGGCAACATTCTTGCTTGTTAGTCTCGAGAGTGGGTGAGCAATGACAACAAATTTGGGCACAAACTTCCGATAATACGAGGCCAAACCAAGAAAAGAACGCAGTTCACGTACGTTTGCCGGTTGAGGTCACTTTCGTATGACCTCAACCTTGGTTGCCTCCATCTCAAGGCCGTTTGCAGACAACCGGTGTCCAAGCTAGATTACGTTGTCCCTTCCAAACTCAGATTTTTCTAAGTTGAGGTGCAGTTGTGCCTCCTTGAAGACCTGCAAAACCTCCTCAAGGTGCTTGACGTGCTCTTCCATGGACTTGCTGAAAATCAGGATGTCATTGAGGTAAACAACAAAAAACCTATTAAGCTGATGGCGGAGGACCTTGTGCATGAGGCACTGAAACGTGGTTGGAGCATTCGTAAGGCCGAAGGGCATAACGATGAATTCGTACAACCCATCGCGTGTTTTGAATGCAGTTTTGTGTTGGTCACTCGGATCAACTTCAATCTGGTGGTAGCCAGACTTGAGGTTGATCTTGGAGAAGACCTTGCACCCACCTGCAGCATCTAGCAGATCATCTATGCGCGGCAAGGGATAAGCGTTTATTCGGGTGATACGGTTTAGGCCACGATAGTCAATACACATCCGGAGTTTGCCTCCTTTCTTCGGCACAAACAAGACACGTGCACCGAACTCAGACTCACTAGGCCTAATCCATCCACGATCAATCATGTCATCAATTTGTCTCCTCAACTCCTCCAACTCGCCTTGTCCCATACGGTAGATGCAACCCTTTGGAGGAACACCCCCTTCTATTTTTTCGATTTTGTGTTTGACCGGACGCTCGGGAACTCCACGAGGTTCAGCCATGACTTCAGGAAATCGATCTAATAAACGGCGAATGTTTGTTGGGACTTCCGGTGGAGGATCATCCTCATCAAGAGAGAGAAAATCAGATTGAGAATTTACAACAATTACAGCCGGATTTGAAGTACTTGGATTAGAAGTAGACTGATGTTTTATAGTAGAAGTAGAAGGAACAGAAGTAGAGGTAGTAGAAGTAGAAGTATTTTTGGAGGTAGAAAATGCAGCAAAAGTAGAAGGCACATGGAGAGGTTTTACAAGAGTTATATGCACATGCTCAGCTTCCTTGCGTCTGCACACTGATTTGCAGAATTTGTTTGCATTCAAAAGAGTCACAAGGGACTCGCGCGTCTTGTCCAATAGAACGGTACGCTCGTTCCCCTTGGCATCACGCACCACGAACTGATTATCCGCCCACGTGGTCCTTAGACAATGAGCCTTCAACCATCCCAAGCCAATGACCACATCGAAAGGACGCTTGTCCATGACATAAAAGTTCAGCTCATGTGTGACAGTGCGATCCTTGTCAAAAGTGACGCGCACACCTTTGACAACATGTGTTGAGGTGACAACCTCTTGGTTGCCCACCTGGGTCTGACAAGGGTTCTGCAATTCCACTTTCTTCATTCCCAGACCCACCTTACGAATCCCGTTAGGAGAAAATAAGTTAGTCGTTGAGCCATTATCAATCAACACACGGATGTATCGGCGGTTAATGAGCAGCTTAAAGAAAATCAATTCCACACTCCCTTGAACACGGCGTTGCTGCTTGAGCTGCAACCAATGTTCCAGGTGAGAGTGAAAGTCAACTTCCTTAGTCTCCTCCTAGAGCTCAGTGTATAGTACTTGAACTGCAGCAACATCGGTCTGGGATTCAAGAGCAGGCTGTTGATCATATTCAGGCTCCTTGGAGGGGCCTGCAACTGACTGTTCAGCTTCCCTTGTTGTAGAGAGTGCTGATGACTCTTCTACGCCCTTTGCCTGTTTCCCTGCATACGATAACAGTCTTGCACAGCGTGCCCAAACTTTTGACAATGCAAGCACACTCGCAGTTTGGATCTTCTCTCCCATTCCTTTTGACTGATGCGGAGGGCTTCCCAAGGCTTGGTGGAAGCATCCTCCGGTTTCTTAGGGATCTTTGCATTCTTGGGGACGTGTGCTATAGTTCCCTTACCCGAACCGCGGTTAGGCCCCTTGCTTGAAGCAATCTTTTTAAAGGCATTGCATTTCTCTTCAGTATTCATGTCAGACCCAAGGGCTGATGTAGAACAGCCCATGTCGGAGTCCGGATCTAGATCGTCATCTAGAGACAGATCATCCGCATAGGACTGCTCCTTAGCCTCCCGATGTTCATGCAGGGCAAGCTGGTTGCTGCTTCCGTACCGCTTGCGTTGTGAGGTTCTACCTGCAGCGGGTGCCTTTGCACGCCTGGCGAGGTCCTTGGCTTCTAGATTGACTAGATCCGTCAGTAGCTCACGCCAAGTCGTATGGTCTTTGAGTCCTAGCCGAAAGACATATCCTTCAGGGGCCACTCCCATAACTACATCCATGCAAGACACGTCAGCCCATCCCAGGTTTGGAGTAGTGAACATACCAGTCAAGTGCTGCTCGAAAGCCTGCATGGAAGTCCTCCACTTTTGACCCTTGAGAGCCTCAAGCTTTAGCCATGCCTTGAGTGAAGCGTGCTTATCTTGATACTGCGTGATGAGGAGGTCCTCTAGAGTACGTACAAGAGTTACTTTCAGCCACTCAGTCAGATCAATTCTCTCATAACCTGCAGTAACAGCTTGGAGTTTTATGAAACTCTGTACGGCGGGCTCACTGTTTGTGCCCATGATCATGCTTCGGTCTTCCTGCGGTGTTCGCAATACCTCGAAGTATGAGCGCATGGAGCTGATCCAAGAGGTGATGTCCCCCTTCCCGTCGTACTTGGACGGCAGAGTGGCCGCCCACTTGTCCACTACGGGACCGCTGTACTGTACGCTAGTAAGAACTGCGGCGTTTTGGGCTAGGACCAATGCAAAACTGTCGGCGCTGCCGCTTGAGGAGCTGGCACCGGTTCCTGTGCTTGTCACAGTTCCACTTGCTCTCGACATGAGGACTTTGTTAGGGTGAGAGACTGGGACTGCAGCAGGTTCAAGATTAGGAGGACGGGGGGCAGACAGTTGGGACTGTTTGAGGCTGACTATCTCAGCCTGCAGCTCTTGGTTCCGCTGCTCTAAAGCGGTCACACGGGACTCTATATCTTCCAGGGTTCGCATTCGAACCAAGGCTGCTACGTCAGCAACTAGCTTCTCTTGGAACCGGTCATCATTCGATTCCAGAACCTCGAGGAGGGTCACTTGTTCAGCAATACTTGTGGCTTTGGTTGTTGCCTCTGCCTCCCTCTCTCTGTGTATTGTGTCCTCATAGAGTTTCTAAAAGAAAGGTTTCTCGTTTTTGGCCGTTGCGTCCAGCATGGCCTTCCATTGCTCGGACGTGATGTCTGCCATGCCGGAGGATAGGGTGTCAATAGATCTCTCAAGAGGGGTCCGCACTTTGCTCACTTTCGGACGAACACTCCTCTTACCCTTCCTCACACTCTCAAAAATAACACCTTCTCTCTCCCTTCTCTCTCTTTCCGCTTTCTGCGCACGCGTCTCAATACCGGACATAGATAGTTCAAATAAAAGAAAAAAAACAGTAAATCACAAAGAGTAAAAGGTAGAACTCCTAGCCGGAGGGGCAATTCATTTGGACTTAGAGAATGGCATTCACGAAGCAGAATAAAGATAAATAAATAAATAACAAAAAACGGCTAGGAGATCCCCTCTTGTCTAATCTAACAAGGAAAATGTACCACAAAAAGTCAGCCGAAGAAAACTAACTGCAGCAATGGAGATTTCGAGGGGTGCAAACGGTCGCCGAGCCAGGCGCGGGGCAGTATGTGAGAACATGCAGTAAGACCAATCAAGATCCCCTTGAAAGGAATGCCCTTACTAGCCGTATGTCCCCCAAATTCAGCACAACAAAGAGATGCATTGACGGCAACAGATTTGGGCCCTAAAGGTCTTGTCCTTTTCGGCCTGGTCCCACTGAGTCCCGAAGGTCCCAAGTAGTTCGTGGACCAGGCCCAACGAGATAGGTATACCAAGTCAGTCCCAAACTACCTCTACTGTACTGAAAAGGAAAAAACAACTTTCAACAAGAACTTACCCCTACAACGGTTCATAAGTGAAAAGACAATGCACCGTAGCAAGATATGTCATTAAGAGCAAGATACATCATCCATCCATCCATCAGGTGAGAAAGCAATCCACATGCTCACACAAACAACCAAGACCGCAGAGAACAGGAAGAGAGCTTAACACACCCTAACAGGCCATGAAGCACCAAGCAACCTCCCACGGGCATAACCAGGTTACACGACACTTACCTGTGAGGCCCGGCCCTCAAATGGATAAGGACTCACCCCCCTCTCTCATAGGTCCTCCTGACCCCTAGCTACCACTACACGTAGTGTCCTAGCATGACTAAGAGAGCCTCCCTACACCCCTGTTACAACGCCGGATCCCCCGTCGATGTCTGAAGACCAAAGTAACAACTTGCAGCTCTTCGATGCAGATATGGCAGCCTCCGATCAAGTCTCTCTCTTAAGGGGAAGCCCAAAAGTCACTCAATGTCTTCTTGAAGTGCAGATTCCAGGTGCGAGTACCTCTCACTCTCTACTCCCTCTCGCTTACTCCAATCAGCCTCCTTTGTGTCTCGCCACCCCATCCAATCACACAAGCAACCTGGTCAGGTCTGATGTCGACCCTACATGACCTAACCAGGTGGAGGCAGTATCCACATACCTCATTGCCCCTCTTAACCCTAACTTCCCAGCCCTAATCCGAGATTAGGTTAGCCCTGACATAATTCGGAATTAGGTTTAGGGTGACTAACACCTCTTGCCAGCAAGTAAGTCCGCTCCGATACCAATTGTTGCGATCCTGGTCATTCCCAAAGTGCAAATTCACAATGAAAGACAATGCCACCCAATTGCAAAAGAAATGAAAGCACTTGCAAAGAGATAGAGACCGGAGAAGAGGGAAAGAAGAAAAAGAAGAAGAAGAAGAAGAAGAAGAAGATGTACACCAGCAACACCAATGATAAATACCCCCTTCTCTCTCCACCTTCCTCCTCCTCCTTAACCTCTCCAATCTTATTCTTCCCGATAATAATAATAACAATGAGTGGATGAACCAGAATCAATATCCGAAGTTCCCTCTTACTGCTGACTCAACAACAACAACAACAACAAGTCCACCATAGCTATGGCTTCCCTCCTTCTTCCTCCTCTCACATGCCTAGGCTATGACGGTCTACTGAGGGCCCTACCCTCTTGTCCAAAGGATAACCCAAAGCAGCTATGCCGCTGCACTCCTGTCCAAAGGACAACCCAAAGCAGCTATGCCGCTGCTGACTAAGACGCCATGCCTGACTCTGCCTCGAGCTTCCTTGGTGCGGCGCTACCCCAACTGGGGCCTTCCAGATGCAGCGCCCAACAAGGTGATGAAGATGATGGTGTCCACCATAGCCAGGTAGGTGCCTCGCCACTCTCCTCCTTCGCCCCCTTCTTCCTCCTCCTTAGGCTGGGCTGCTCGCCATAGCCAGGCTGAGCGCCCAGCTGCCCTTCACCTCCAGGCAGCACTGTACCAGTCCAGCGCTTCGCTTAACAGCATGTCGCCAATCCTTGCATACCGCAAATGAGGAGGAGCTACTTGCTCCTCCGAAGATATAGCGGCCTACTGGCCTCTTGGGCGGTGACTTCCTAGGCCGAGCGGCCTCCCAGCAACCGGTACCTCCTCCCTTTCGGAGGGAAACATCATTGCGGGCTCTGCTATCGTCCGGACAGGCCCTAGCCCCGGGCTACTTGGACAGGTACCGGCCTACCTCTAACCTACCGCTACTGGGCCTCTAAAAATGCCAACTTTTGTCTTTTTCGTCTCGGCCTCCAGTACCCGATACTTCTACCACTACCTAAGTGGTACCGGCCTACCTGCTACTTGAGTGTTTTTTCCCCGCTGCTCTTAAGTGTCGCGGGCCTACCCCCGCTACTTGAGTGTTTTCCCCGCTGCAACCCTCAAAGTCACGACCACAGGTAAGTACCGGCCCTGCAGGGCCTTTCAACCAACAAGTACCCTTGCGGGTCACACAACACAGACTCAGCCGACAAGCACTCAGACAGGCATGCAAACCAGCAGGCACGCAAGCACACACAGACATGGAAACCACAGCAGAATGCGGGAATCTCAGCAAGGCATTCATTCCAGGGGCAAATCCCATAAATCAGCAGTGTACTCAGTCTGTGTTTTTGGCGGGTCAATACATCGGATGAGTTTGTGCTGGTTGACGGGTTGCTGTTCCTTGAGAAGGCTGGGAATAAACGTTTGTGTGTTCCAAATCAAGAGTCTTTGCATAGTTTTTAGGTGAATGCCACGATGCAACCGAACATTTTGGCTATAAGAAGACAACAACAAACTTACTGCAGCAGTTCTGTTTGCCCACAATGATGGATGATGCAAAGAAGTTTGTAGAAACTTGCCAGGTTTGCCAGCGTGACAAGGCACAGATGCAGGCACCGCTAGGGCTTATCAAGCCCTTGCCCATTTCTGCAGGTCCAGGTGAAAGTGTGTCCATGGATTTCATGGATACCCTTGTTACCAGCAAGAGCGGTAAACGACACATCTTCGTCATTGTAGACAGGTTCACTAAGTATGCTAGACTAATCGCTATGCTTGAGACAGCTAGGACTGACCATGTCATCAAGCTATTTACGGACAACTGGGTACGTGACTTCTGTCTGCCTAAGTCTATTGTGAGTGACAAGGATGTCAGATTCACTAGCAAACTGTGGCAAAGTACAGCCCAACAGATGGGCACTCGACTGCAAATGACACCATGGAACCACCCTGAGTAAAATGGACAGGCCGAACAGATGAACCGGGTAGTGCAACACTTGGTTTTGGCATTATATTAAGCCAAGTCAAGATGACTGGGATGACAAGTTATCTCTCATCGCTAGCCTGTATAACAATGCTGTGCATAGCACTACCGGTAAGATCCCCAACCAGCTGCATCTTGGTTGGAAGCCCAAATCTGCTCTTGACTTCCTATTGCCTGAAAACCAGCCAACCACAGCACCTGGTAGCATAGAGTTTGCTGTTAAGTATGAACAGATACCACAGCAAGCTGTAGAGCACATCAAGAAAGCCTCAAGATGCCATGGTTGCATCTGAGAACAAACACAGACGACAGTCTGCATTTCAGGTAGGTGAACGAGTCTGGGTAAGGTCATCTGAGTTGGGACAGGAGTTGGGAATCTCACGTAAATTAATGCCACAGTACTTTGGACCCTGGGAAATCCTTGATAGAGTGGGGAATCAACCAGATGGTCCTTCATATGTCATTCACATCCCTGGTCAGCTCCGCCCGCACACACCCTGTTTTCCAAGCCTCCAAGTAGGCACCTTTCGCTGAAACTGAGCAGTTTCCCTCGAGAAGATCTATGCTGCCCCCAACCACGGATGGACCCGTGGGCATCGACGACATTGTCGAGCACACGCTGATGCCTGTGCCCAAGCCTCCAGGCAGGGGACGCCCTCTGAAACCGCAGATGCTGTACCGAGTGCGGTTCAGACACCATAGGGATCCTAAAGAAGATCGGTGGTTCACAAGAGAAGAGCTAATGAAGACTGCTCCCCAAATTATCTCAAGCTATGAACAAAATTGAAAGGGAAGCAGCCAGCTGTGTAACGACTTCTCAGAGGACTATCGAAGTAAAAGAGGAGGGAGTGCGAGGGTTATTGCCTCGGCATAGGGCCCTGCAGCAGGCATGTGCCCACCCTAAGTGAAGGCTGGCCCCCTGAATGTCAATGCGCCCTGAACTCGTCAATTTTTGCAAATATTGGTCGGCGCCAGACAGTTGCCACGCCCCAGTTGGTTACATCCGCCTTGCTCGTGAGAATCCAAAATATTTGTGAGCCTTCCAGGCTCTTCCGGCACATGGTAGAGGCGGGGAGCACCTCACGTTTGTGCCTGGGTGGTTGGGTATGCCAATTCGGTCCCAGGCCACTGTCTGAATGGGCCTGGGTGCAGACACTTTGGCCGAGACTGAAGCTACTGGAAACTCGGTCTCACGTGGGAAGCGAGCGAAAGCACCCGCCACTTTCCATATAGGAAAGGGCAGGGCGCCAGGGAGGACATTTGGCACTTGTACTTGCGAGCGGCAGCGCTATTGGAGCTTTGTCTCGCGGGCTGCTTGCTGCACTAGAGGTAGTTGCGGGCGCACAAGGGCGTCAAGAGGGTATAGGGCGCTGCTGACGGCAGCGCCATAGCCCAGCCTTCATAGCCAGGCTGGGGCTTAGACATAGCCGGTGGAGGTGGTGGTGGTCTTCGTGCATGCGAGAGAAGACGTGGGTAGAGAGGACGAGGGAGATAGTGAGAGAGATGAGGATGATGATGTCAGGGTGCGTACCTGGTCTTGGTGATGGTCTACAAGGGTCGACATCTTCATGTACTTCGGTTCTGCTGCTGACATCAACAGGAGGCATTGTCACTTCGTAGGCTGCTAGTAAGCTGTGAGGCCGTAGTCCGGGTGCTGAGCGCCAAGTAGGAGGAAGGACTCTGGATACATATATTGGTGGTGGCGAGAGTATGCTTTCATTGACAATTGTTCCTCCGTTGGTGGAATATCAGTGCATTACTTCTTTCTGGACAGTGTCTGGAATTGCTGGCTTTCAATGTGATTTTTGCACTCTGGGATTTCTGTCATTTCGTTATTGCTCATTTTCCTTGCAGTAGGAAGGAGTGCAGCAATGGCTGTGGGGGTCCTGATCAGCCAAACAGATGAAGACTCACCACAAATCTCTAAATTTGGCTGAGACAGTACTTGGAGGCTCAAGTCGTCAAATCTGTCACCAGTGCAATTAAGGAGTTCAGCTGAAGTAATCATGCACAGTTTGGAGCAGTCTTCAGTCTTGAAGGGCGCATTAGTACAGGCAATACCTGCTAGCGTCAGTTGCTGTCAGGGAAACAGTCACAAGGTAAGTCGATTGAAGTCAGTTCGTGCTTAAACCAGAAATCCAATACCACAACAACGGAGAAAAGAAAGAAGAAAAGAAATAATGCCAGAAGAATAGAGGAAGAATGAAGAGAAGAAATGAAAAAGTTGAGGAAAGGAGGAAAAAAAAGGAAGAAAGAAGGGCAAAAAGAAGGCAAGAAAGGCGAAAGGAAGCTACCAAGAAATAACAGGAGGATCACACAGGCTCAACAGGGAGGAGAGCATTCAGGAGCGTCAGACCCGCTGGAGCCGGCTCGGTCACCGAGATCAAGTGTGGGTCTGGATCTAGCATGAAAAGGAACAACTAGGGTTTAGGGTTTAATAAACCAGAGCAGCAGCTCGCAACGAAGTATGATAGCTGAAGAGATTGAGGCCTCATCGGAATTGGTTCATCGCCCTAGAGCGTCAAGAATAGCCGACAGCTAGAGTATCCGAGAGGAGTATAGAAGTCACAGTTAGGATACATATGAGTGGGAAGGTTGAAGACAGTCTGCACCGAGTGGTTGCTCGTCAGCTGAACTGGGTAAGGCTCCCAGGATAACCCTGGGTCGAATTGTGAGGTCCTCGGCCTCAAACATCATTTGAAATATAGCAAAGGCTTTGGTTTTGAAAAAACAAAAAAAAAGGAGGGGTGGAAGGAATGAAGAATGAAACAGCCATATAGCTGAATGGTGCACAGACATTACTGTTGATGAATAGACCATAAGTTCAAATTCTTATGGAATCAGCTGGGCACAATATCTCTATTCAGGACTACTAGGCATGGTCTGTCTCACAAGGCATTCACTGTATGCATCTCACAGCAACAGAGCAAGCTGCTGTCAAGATCGTCCAGAACCCCTTTACTTGGATATGGAACAGAGGGGGACTCAGGCGTGGTGCTTCTTCTTATTCTGGATAAAGATTCAAGAATCAAGATATGTCTGATATGAACATTTGTTTTGGAACTATCCGTTTCAAACAGTGATCTTTCATTTCATGATAGTGATTTCAAGAATACCCTCCAAAGAACTGCGAGGTACTCTTTTATGGACAACAACTGGCGGGGTGCGGGGAACTCGTGGGAAAAAGCACACGGGGGAAAGAAAAAGGAAAAAAATCAAACATAATTCGTGGGATCAGGATTTATATTTTCACCGGATACAGATGCAGACAGCAAGATGAAGTGTAAAGTTTAGCTTTTCCTGTTTTAACTTTTTAGTAAGTTCACACGGTAGGACACATGCGTATGAGTAGAGAGGCAAGCGTTCATTTCATCGTCGATCCCCTTTGCACAGACAGACAAGAGGGGAATAGTACTACGCTCGATTCGTCTCCAGTGCCGAGCACATGACCAATTTCACTCAACCGATTTTAAGAAAAAGGATGGACCAGATACATCCCAGACCCTGCTTCACTAGATGATCGCTCGACGGACACCCAGCACCTAACTCACTCAAAATCACAAGTCCATAGCCCACCGTTTCTCTCCATCCACCCCTTGCTCATCTTCACACCACAGTGCCCTGCCTGTCTCTTATACACATCTAGATGTGTATAAGAGACAGTCCCAGACCCTGCTTCACTAGATGATCGCTCGACGGACACCCAGCACCTAACTCACTCAAAATCACAAGTCCATAGCCCACCGTTTCTCTCCATCCACCCCTTGCTCATCTTCACACCACAGTGCCCTGCCATCCCCGCCCCCCCAACCCCTCCCCACACCCCCCATCCACACCAACACACCATCCTCGCTTCCAAGGAGGATCGATAATAGCCCGATAGAAAGTCATCACCAAGACCACTCTCCACCAACCCAACTACCTTCCATATCACTCAATTGTCCTTCCTCCTTCCTCCTCGAACTTCCTCATGGGTCCTGGGGACCATCTCACGCAAGAGTGTACATGTCATGCATCATCCTCGCACACAATGATTGAAAGTCCCACACATTAGACAAAGGTAGATGAGAAGAGAACCGAGATGCACAACTTATATTATTAAAATTATGATTACAAAGAGTTTCTTAGTTTCCTGAGTCCAGCGCTCATCAGCGCTCTGCAAATCTCTCATCCTACTCAACTAAGTGGCTGCTACACATCAGCGCCACCTCTGCAGTTCACATCCAACTCAGGTATGTATTCCTCATAGCAAAACCTCGCATGAACACTCTTTGTCTCAGTCCCTTCCTCCTACGATGCATACACGCTCCTCACTCACAAGGATCTACTCTGAATGCTACTCATAGATAACTGCCACTAACCCTCTAAGTCTATACTAACTTGCTGGGCAGCTATGGCTGCATCTCTGTCCAGCGCACAGTCTTCTTCCTCACATAGCGCATCTTCTTCCTCCACCACTGCTCCTTCTGACTGGCGCACAAGTGCCTCAGCACTTCCACGCGCAGAATGCCAGTGGAGATCTGGCTTGAAATGAGGCTGGCTGTGGCTTTTATAGTGCTGGCCTCTTCTCGCTGGGTCTGCATTGGCTCATTCAGGCCTTCCTTTGTCCGAGACCCTGCATTGCATGTGTCCCAGTACTGTCCCAATGAAGTCAACTGTTGCTGAGGCCTCTCGACCTAGATTTGGACTTGGACGTCTGGATCTGGACTGTCCCATAGGCTTAGACCAGAACTGGGACTCTGTTTATTGACTTACTTTCGCACAGGCACAACTTTGGACGAACAGACACACCTACTGCCTGAATAGACATTCACATTGTGTGAATAGACACTCCCTTTCTGCGCGAACAGACACACTAACTGCACATACAAACACACCCTTATTTGAACAGACATGACATGTGCACCTCCTGGCAAACAGGTATGTCCTTCTGCAATGACTTTTGCTTTAGTTTAGAATGTGCCCTTTGATAGAGAACCTGACCTTTGACCTGCTTTCACATTTCTGGGTCCTGGCGAGATACCCCTTCACGATGCTTTACTTTTACAAGGCCTGTATCGAGTAAAGACCCTTTTACTCTCGCCGGCCTAGTTTCGAAGTCCTCTGAGAAATCATTTACCTATCAATGATGTGGATTCCTCTCCTTTCTCTTTCATATGTAGACACAATATGAGGTGCAAAATCTAACAATTTTTCTCTTGTGAACCAGCGATCTTCACTAGGATCCTGGTATGCAAATCTCACCTTATATTGACGCTGTGGTCTGCCTCTACGACCAGTGTGGAAAGTACTTTCTGCAACAATCTTTTCCACGTCATACTTCCCACTCATACTTGGAGGTATCGCTGATCTGCGACTTGGAAATAACTCCTTTGTTACACAAGGTAAGAGTTTGGATGCGTGGAACACTGGATAGGTATGTAGGTGTAAAGGAATCTCAATAACATACGAAGGACCATCTACATCTCCAATCACGTCTAAGACTTGCCAAGGCCCTCTGTAGGCGGGTAGGAGTTTTTGAGAAATGTTTTCCTCAGGAGCGAACTCCTTAGACTTTACCCAAACTAAGTCTCCTACAGTAAATTGAGATGGTCATCTGTGTTTATTCGCCTGTTCAATCATTTGATGTTGTGCTTTATTATATTTTCCTTTACCTTCTAAATGTCCTTTTGGTATTGAATTGCGAATTCACTAGTTCCTAGAGGAAGCTTATGTACTTGATCCGGGTTTAATCGATCAATGGGTTTGTGTGGCGTCATCCCAGATGTAACTCCATAGGAGTCTTACATGTAGACAGATGCACAGAGTTGTTATAGGCACTAGCAACCTTAGGCAAATGTTCATCCCATTCAATCTAGTCGAGACGAATGTACATGCGCAAAGTCTGTTGCAATATCTTGTTCATCTGCTCAACTTGGCCATTAGTCTCAGGATGTCTACCTGACGACATAGTCAACTTAGAGCCATACACATTCATTAGTTGCTGCCATTGTTCACTTGTGAACCTTGTATCTCTGTCACTTACAATAGTCAAGGGATGTCCAAAATCTTTTACCCAGTGGTTAAAGAACTCCCAAATCACCAAACAGTCTTCGCTTCCGAAGGCAAAGCTACAAAGACATCATACTTAGTGAACCTATCCACTATTACCATCACTTGGGTTTTTTCGTTTCAGCTTTTCACCTTAGTATCCATGAAGTCTATAGATACAGAGTCTCCAAGGCCTGTAGGGATAGGCAAGGGCTTGAGCAACCCAAGGGGAGATTGTGTGGTGCTTTTGTTTCTTTGGCACACTTGACAACCTTGCACATACGCGATGCAGTCTGCTTTCATGCGAGGCCAGGTGTAGGAACGTAACAAAGTCCCATCGGTCTTCTTCCACCCAAAGTGGCCTTCGGTATCATGACATTCCCCTAAGATCAAGCTCTTGATCGTTTCATCATTCGGTATGCATAGCCTATCATTCACATCAGTTCTTTCAAACAATAGACCCTGAGTAACCTTGTGATCAGGAAACTCTGCTGGCGCTTCTTGTACACGCTTAATCATCGTTCCATAGACAAGATCAGAGGAATACACACTCCTAATCTTCTCTTGTAGATTAGTACCAACATCTAAATATGTCACAATGGCACCGAAAAAGTCAGATATACGACTTAGTGCATCAGCAACGACATTATATTTACCCTTTACTGGCTTTAGCTCAAAGTCAAACAGATCAATCTCCGCAACCCACCTTGTTAACTTAGGTGTCATTCGAGCTTGCATTTTGAGCTAGCGAAGTGTTTCATGGTCACTTTATACCTTAAAATGCCTTCCCATAAGATAGTGTCACCAATGATTGAGAGCCTCACGAAGAGCATACAACTCTCTTTCATACGTCGAAGCGACCACTTTCTCGTTAGGCAACCGGCAAGACATAATCTCCACAGGTCTGTATCCATGTCCATCATCTTGCTGGAGTACAACACCTATACCATATTGACTAGCGTCGGTTGTGACCACAAAAGGCAAGGAAGGGTCCGCCACTTTCAAAACCGGGCAGTTGATCAAACACTTTTTCAGACGCTTAAATGACATCGTGCAGTCTGAATTCCACTTCCAAATTACTTCTTTCTTGAGCAACCTGCGAAGGGGAGCAGCTATTATCGTAAAGTGTCTCACAAACTTTCGATAGTAGTTGGCTAACCCAAGGAACGATCGCAACTCAGTCAAGGCGCGGGGGTTTGGCCAATCTCTGATTGCTGCTATTTTGACATTTTCTGATTTAACCTCATCTCCATCAATCACATGTCCCAAATATAGAACCTGACGCTTAGCCCATTCACACTTCTTTGGGTTTAGCTTGAGTTTTGCTTCTCGCAGTTTATTTAGCACAAGTCGAAGGTGCTCAATATGTTCTTTCTCGTCTTTACTAAAAATCAAAATATCATCTAGATAAATAACAACAAATTTGTCAAGCCATTCACGAAAAAGTTCGTTCATCGTTCTTTGGAAAGTGGCAGGGGCATTTGTTAGACCAAAGGGCAAAACTATAAACTCATAGTGTCCATACCTTGTCCTGAAGGCAGTCTTATGTTGGTCTTCCGGCTCAACTTCAATTTGATGGTAGCCGGATTTCAAGTCAATCTTTGAAAATATTTTGCTACCCTGCACGCGATCCAACAAATCATCTATTCGCGTTAATGGTTCAACATTTTTCACTGTTATATCATTTAATCTCTTATAATCTATACACATGCGAACGCCGCCATCCTTCTTGGGTACAAAGAGTACAGGCGCACCATAGGGCGAGAAACTAGGTCTTATCTATCCATTTTTCAACAACTCATCTAGTTGGGTTCACAATTCATCCAATTCTTGGGGCGACATACGATAGATAGGCCCCTTAGGAGGTGAACTCCCTGGAATAATATCAATGCGGTGCTTGATTGGTCTTTCTACCACACCACTTGGGGCTTCAGCCACATCTGCGAACTCTTTTAGTATTCTTTCAACTTCTTGGGATCTAACCTCCTTCTGACTTTCCCCTTCTTTTACTGGGCGCACATATGCAACAAAGACTTGATCATACAAGTTATATTTCCTTACATGGCGAGCGAACGCTGGGGCACTCATGCAACAATGAGCTAGGCTGCTTTCCTTTCCAGACTCATGATAGAGTCAAATTTTCTTCTTACCTCCTTGCGGACTTGGGAGCCAACATTCATGTTCCCTCAACTTTAAATCCGCATTAGCAGCGTCTCCCCAATCCATACCTAACAACACATCAAAGGGCAAGTTATCCTCCACCAAGAAGGTCAAAGAGTGGAGAACACGTTCCACCTTCCCCTCTGCCTCTAACCGAAAGTATACTTGAACTCCCTCGACGTATCGATCCATAACAACTTCAGTACTATTAGCCAACTTACTTACAATGAGCTCATTCAATCGTTTAACTTTAAGCCCAAGACGCAGTTTCTGCAACCCTTTCTTACTAATATAACTGCGTGTAGAACCACCGTCTATCATACCTCCTACTCTTATTCTATTTATTTCAAGATCTGCAATTATTAGCTATCCTTTCTTCTTCCTCATTTCAGTCCAGGCTCGGCGACGAGCGGCCAACTCATCACCCACGCCAGCGAGGGATCCATCTAGAGAGATGCATACGTTTGCCACCTCTGGACAGTGTACTAGATGGGGACTGTCTTCCTCTTCAGTTTCTGCCATTGGAGCCTTCGACTGGGAGGATTCTGATTTTTCAACATTCGAAGCCCCGGTAGACGCAACTGAGACCTCTACTGGTTGTTCCCTTTTGCTCCCCTATAGTCGGGCCAATAGGGTACAATGTGGTCGGGGTCCCCACATTTTAGGCACTGGTTGGCGGCTTTTCTTTCTTGCCACACTTTTTCTGTGATTCCCAACTTTTCCCAATGCTCCCCTTCGGGTAGACCTGGATGTGGTGGGTATGGCTTATCCCACTTGTTATACCACGTGCCCCTTCCTCTACCCCAGGTGGAGTAAGTACCACGGCCACCTTGCGAGGGACCATTTTCCCTTCCTCCCACGAAGTGGCTTCCTTCACCACCACCCCTCTGGGTGTCGTATCCTCGTCCACCATGGCCGCGACCTCCTCTTCCTCGGCCACACCCTCTTCCTTGACGCCTTCCTCCGCGGGCTACAACGACCGCGTAACTCCCCTCCTAAGCTACCGGTCCGCTGAGTTCATCGAGACCATAATCTACCTGATCCCAGGAAATGGTCTCGGCGCCTCCTTCTTCAAAGGTTAGAAGGAGACTATTCTTCCCAGGTATAGACCCTGAGATAGTGCGGTTTTGTCACTTCTTTCCTGCTTGCAGATCTTTCCAATAGTGGCAATAATTGGCTTCAGCGAGGAAGCCAGCATGATCTATTGCGATCTTGCCGAACTTCTCGTACATCATTCCTTCTTCCTTAACACGGGGATAAAGTTGGGTTCTTGAGGGATCAGGAAGTGCTCGTGCAAAACTATTCAAAATCTGGGCAGGTGTCAGTCCATGGTCAGGGCATTACAACAATTCATCCATAGTTGAAAGAAAATATAACTTGTATGATCAAGTCTTTCTTCCCATTATAGGTCCACGACAGTTTAAGTTTAATCTTACTAGCCTGCCCTACTTCCTGTGGAAGTTTTTCCTTTGGATCCCCAATTCTTTTTCCCTTCTTGTCATCATCGCCATCGTCATCACCATCCCCTCCTCATGTCTGGACATGTTGGTCAACATCCTTTGCTGACTTTTCTAGGAAATTGTTCCAACGGATTCGAATTCAACTCGATGTGTTTCCACTCTTTGTAACGTCTGACGCATCAAGGCCATGTCCTGCCTTGTGTTGAGGACGGCCTCTCTGAGGAGAGCAAGTTGTTCTTCTGTTGCAGAGGGTTTATCCTTTTGAGCTTCTAATGCCTTCTGCAATTTTTCCCCCTCTGCCTGCAGTTTCTTTTTTTCTTCCACTTCTTGTTTTCGGGCTGCTAACAACTTATTATTCAGTTCAGCTCTCTTCTCCTCCAACATCAGATTTCGTTCGGCTATGTCTGTTACAGTGGCCAACTTTGCGATGAACGTATCTCGTTCCTCTTCAGACTCTCTTAACGGTTCGTTGGAGTAGTAGTACTGACCAGCCCAATCCAACGGTTCAACGGGAAGCCGACTTGTTGTACTACTCTCAGGTATGTCAAGGTGACGACGTCTTTGCAATGTCTCCCCTTCTTCCTGTTCTTCTTCTTCGTCTTCTTCTCGAATACTTTTCAATTCTTTTTCTAACTCTTTATCCATCTTTTCTTTCAGCTTTCTCTTTGCCTCTTCTTCTTTCTGTTTCTTTTTAGCCTCCCTTTCTTTCTTTTTCTCTGCCAACCTGCGGTCAATCTCTGCCTGTTCGGCAGGTGTGGGCCCAGGTTTTATTGTCCCAGATCGCATTAACATTCGGGACGTACACACGCGTCCGAACCCCAGTGGGAACATGAACCGGAACAGTGGGCCCAATAGAACAGAGAGGGCCAACAGGCCCTGGATGGGATAGTCATCCATGATGACGATTGGCACAGGTGGTCCTCCACCGACTCACCACAGCACTATCCCACTCAGACTTGCTTGCTTACGCAGTCTTAAGGAGTGGTGAATGGAGTACTGTACTTCGTTTTTTTTTTTTGTTGACTGTAGAAGGTGCTGCGCACAATGACTACTTAATCAAAACAGTGTTTGCTCTTGTATGTATGTATATATCTCCTGTTTTTTTTATACTGTCTCGCTTTCCTGGATCAGACTCTTGCAATGCGTTTCTTGTATCTTGCTTGCTGTATTTCCCCCTCTATGCCTGTTTGTTTATCTAACTGGCTGGCTGTTTGGATGCAGGTATGGAGTAAAGCGCAAAAATGTCAGATGCAGATGACACACGTAGTCAACCAGACAATAATACTTTGCTCGATTTTTTCTTTCTTTCTGGCTTAACTGGCCCTGTAGGTGTTCGTCACCATACTTACGTTGCCTGGTACTTGCGATCTGGCGTGGCATGTGGCCACAACCCACATCGATTTACAGTCCCTGATGACGTGACACAGCCTAAGTAGCAAGAGGGGCAGGAGAGAACTCTAACTCTACCAACAGAATACTGACCCCCAACCTTACGTGATCAGTTCCTGACACATTGCATTTGGGACCATCCAAACTTTGACTCTCAGACTCTGACACACTACGATGATCCAGATCCAGTCCTGACTTCCAGTCCAGCAGCAGTCACCTTCAGAGGGGAAGAGAGAGAAGGTAGGGGACACACACATGCATGCAGGTTAAGGGCAGGAGGTGCTTCTCTCTTCTTGAAGATACCGCCGATGATGCTCCACSACGCTCCGCACGCTCCAGGTAAGTACATTCGCCCCTTCTCCTTCGGCCTGCTCCCCTACTAACAAAACACTTCTTCTCCTCCTCCCTTCCTCCACTAATCCTCCATCACCACAYCTTCAACACCCTGTCTTCTCGCCGGCCTTGATGATGCCAGCGCTATGAGTGCAACGAGCATCAAGCTCTGATACCAAATTTGCATGGGTCCTGGGGACCATCTCACACAAGAGTGTACATGTCATGCATCATCCTCGCACACAATGATCGAAAGTCCCACACGTTAGACAAAGGTAGATGAGAAGAGAACCGAGTTGCACAACTTATATTATTAAAATTATGATTACAAAGAGTTTCTTAGTTTCCTGAGTCCAGCGCTCATCAGCACTCTGCAAATCTCTCATCCTACTCAACTAAGTGGCTACTACACATCAGCGCCACCTCTGCAGTTCACATCCAACTCAGGTATGTATTCCTCATAGCCAAACCTCGTGTGAACACTCTCTATCTCAGTCCCTTCCTCCTATGATGCATACACACTCCTCACTCACAAGGATCTACTCTGAATGCTACTCATAGATAACTGCCACTAACCCTCTAAGTCTATACTAACTTGCTGGGCAGCTATGGCTGC
>BFEA01000723.1:510866-529413 GCA_003427395.1 Chara braunii | reverse complement strand
TTGAACAGACATGACATGTGCACCTCCTGGCAAACAGGTATGTCCTTCTGCAATGACTTTTGCTTTAGTTTAGAATGTGCCCTTTGATAGAGAACTTGACCTTTGACCTGCTTTCACGTTTCTGGGTCCTGGCGAGATACCCCTTCACGATGCTTTACTTTTACAAGGCCTGTATCGAGTAAAGGCCCTTTTAATCACAGGGATGCAACGGGAAACAAGCAGTGCACAAGGAAGATGATAGGGATCAAGGGAGACACTGAGAAGCAAACAAAGCAATCGGCAATAAGGACCTGCCCAAACACGGACTGAGAACACAACTGACTTCTGAGTTTTGTCGCTGGAATGAATGCCTTGCTGAGATTCCCGTTCTCTGCTGAGAGTGTGTGCGTGCCCGCTGGTCTGCATGCCTGTCTGAGTACTTGACGACTTGAGTGTGTGCGTGACCCGCAAGGGTACTTGCTTGCTTGGGACGCCCTGTAGGGCTGGTACTTACCTGTGGCTGTGGCATTGAGGGTTGCAGCGGGGAAAACACTCAAGTAGTGGGAGGAGGCCCGCAACAATTAGAGCAGCGGGGAAAAACACTCAAGTAGCAGGTAGGTCGGTACCATTCAAGTAGCGGCAGATGTGTCAGGGACTGGAGACCGAGCAGAAAAAGACAAAAAGTTGGCATTTTTAGAGGCCTAGTAGTTGTAGGCTAGGTCTAGGTGGGTACCAGTCCAAGTAGTCTGAGTGTAGGGCCTGTATGGGCGATATCAGAGTCTGCAATGATGTTTCCCTCTGAAAGGGAGGAGGTACCGGTTGCTTGGAGGCCGTGCGGCCTGGAAGTCACTGCCCAAGAGGCAAGTTGGCCACTATATCTCCAGGAGGAGTGAAGTGCTCCTCCTCATTTGTTGCGTGCAAGTTTGGATGTCACGCTGCTAGAGCGCTGGAGGAGCAGCGCTAGTGTGCAGCGCTGTGTGGGGGCTCCCCACCTTGGCTATGGTGGAGGAGCACGGGTAGGAGGAAGAGGACGAAGAGACTAGGAGAGGGGAGCGCCAGGGGTACTTACCTGGCTATGGTGGACGCCATCTTCATCACCTTGTTGGGCGCTGCATCTGGAAGGGCCCCGTTGGGGTAGAGCCGCACCAAGAAACCAAGAAGCTTCGAGGCAGAGTCAGGCATGGCGGCCAGGAGAGGAAGAGGCCATAGCTGCTTTGTGTTGTCTTTTGCGCGTTGGGGCAAGGCCCTCAGCAGTCTGCCATAGCCTCGGCCTGGAGGAAGGAGGAAGAGGGAGGCGTCCATGGCTATGGTGGACCTCAAATGTGTTGGCAGTAGAAGAGGGATTCAGACATTGATTCTGGTTCTACCATTTATTATTATTATTATTATTATTATTTATTGTTAGAATAAGAGGGGAGGAGAAAAGGAGGAGACTGGAGTGGTGAGAAGAAGGGGAATTATCATTGGTCTTTGCTGGTGTACATCTTCTTCTTCTTCTTCTTCTTTCCCTCTCTCTCCTCTCAAGTTCATTCATTTTTTTTTGCAATTGGACGGTATTGTGCTTTCTTGTGAGTTTGCACTTCGAAACTGGCCAGGATCGTAACATTGGTATCAAAGTGGATTCTACTTGCTGACGAGAGTTGACTTGCTGCCCCAACAACATCATGACATATTTCCATGTCCCGCTTAAAAGCATTGGTTGGAGCAAGGAAAGTGAGAAAAAGTAAACGAAAAGAATAATAACCATTTTCCCACAAAAACAGCAAATGGACTTCTTCAAACTGTTCGCTTAGAACCTCGAGCGACGCTCGAAAAAGGCAAGTAGGGGCAAACAACGACGGAATGAGGCCCAACTTTAGGAGGGTCATCTGCAGGGTATATACAGAGGGCCTGTGAAGTTACGGACGTGTCTGACATCGTTCAGGTCAGCAAACGCAGATCTGAGTTTTTCGACTCTCCCTTCCCTAGAAAAATCAGCAAGAACAAAAATCTGAGATATCTGAGTTTCTGCAACGTCTGAGTTTCTGCTGCAAGTCTGATTTTCGCAAATCTGAGTTTTCTTAGAATTCGGACATTGGGGTGACGGAAGGAGGGCAAGACCGAAACTTAGAAAGTAGCATAGTCAACCCCCCTCCTTCTTCCTCCTCCACCTCCGTCACCCATCCACCATAGCTAACCACCTCACACCTTCTTCCTCCTCCATCTCCATCACCCACCCACCGTAGCCAACCACCTCACACCTTCTTCCTCCTCCACCTCCATCACCCATCCACCATAGCCAACCACCTCACATCTTCTTTCTCCTCCACCTCCATCACCCATCCACCATAGTCAACCACCTCGCACCTTCTTCCTCCTCCACCTCCTTCACCCATCAACCATAGCCAACCAACTCACACCTTTTTCCTCCACCTCCGTCACCCATCAACCAAAAAGCGGAAACATATATACAAGTAGGTTGTTTGTTTGACTATATCTTTTCAGTCAGCAATTTCTAAACCCATTCAATCGATCTTCTATTTCATCCAACAAGATCATAGAACCAGCATCATCCTCCATATCATCCTTTCCTACTGCTGATAAGGAAGCTGTATATTGGAAGGATAGTATGCATGCAGGTGACAACTATATATCAAGGGAGCACAAACCTGGGATATCAACCGCCGATACTAATTTTCCTCGTCGATGAATCTTAATTAATCCAAACGTTTTATCGTCCATTAAAGTATGTGAAGAGTTTGTCAATCGCACGCATGATAGAAATTATAGAATAGATGGAAGGTGAGGTGAGGAGAAAAAATGGAACACAACTTGATCAAAAGAATAGGCAGCGTAGAATAAAGGCATGGTGAGGCGAGGAAAAAAAAAAAGAAAGAATAATCAAGAAAAAAAGAAAAAATTGAAACAAATTTATCAATGAACTTGTGAACATTTCTTCAAAAACATCTTGACGAATTATACAAAAGTACGAGAACACTTAGCAATACGCAGTACAAGTCCTCATCTGAAAGAAGACCCCCTCCTGGTTGGTGAGCTGACGCACCCAGAGGCAATTCCACATAATGCGGGAAGCATGCCATGACAATCAAAGTAGGGAGGGTAGTGGCAATCCCTGAAGCGCTTTTCTGCCGCTAGCCACTAATGCACGGTTTCATCAGAGGGGAACACCTGGTCTTCGTCACATATGCTTAGGAAGTCGAAGTGAAGATGGCGTCGGCAGCGTTTGCAGATGATGCAAGAAGGCTACAAAAGAAAGGAAAGCAAGTAGTGCAATGAATGCGAGAAGCACATAAGCAAATATTTCAACTGCGACCCCCATTCTCTCATTTGTTTCAGCGCCATCGAGCCCAGCGCGAGTGCCTTGCAGATAGCCCAGAGTAGCAAGTTGTAAGGGATGAAGAAGCATGTGATCATCCCTAGGGCGTGCACACGCAGCTTGATAGGCTACGCGTCAGTGAGATTCGTGTATAGACAAGAGCAGAGTGGTGTACTAGTAGGCAGAGTGCGCCTATAGTATGAGGCAAAAAGAGCAATGGCTTATGCCGTGTCTTCTTCGTCGCCAATCAGCCGATCCACCAGAGCTTGATCCACTTGGTAGTCCATGGCTCAGGCAGCTGCACAAAACCGAAGTCTTCTGGAGAACCCTGTGCTCTCCCGATGAAATTCGAGCATGCTGAAAAATGGAGTCCGCGCTGTAGCTAGGTCCGGTGAATGATACGGGCCAAGCTGAGTGCATGCGTTGGAAATGGTGGGAGTGTTCCGGATGCTAGCAGCTCTAAATAGTACCTACCTCTCGTCAATTTCTACGCTTTGTGGCCCGACTGTTGTGATCGATTCCTTCCTAGGCAAGCAACGTCAAAGAAAATGGAAAAACATCACAGGAACAAAAACAAGCAAAAAAAGAAAAAATTGCAGACATACGATGCTGATTGACGCGGGGCAAATGGAGGCGAAAAACAAGGGCGGGTGTGATCAGATTCGTCGTGGTACTTCGCTTCCACTGGGTTTGAAGCGTTTCGATGGGATCCCCTTGTCTTGGGTGGGCGCGTGCGTACATGAATCCACCAGCTGAGAGTGCCATGTTGTAATTTTTGCACTGCTGGCCAAACACTGTTTTATTTGGAGGTGTCCAAAAGGAACGCAGGGTACGAAAAAAAAGGAAGAAGAAAAAAAGCAAAAAGAAAAAGAGGAAAAAAAAAAAAGAAGAAAAAGAGAAACACAGGGAAGGGAAAAAAAAAAAAGAAGAAGAAAAAAAAAGTTACAAAAAAGGTAGGAAAGAAAACAAGGGGGGAAAAAAGGGAAGAAAAAAATGTCTGAGGGAACCGACAAGCAATGAGAGATGGGGACCAAATGCAAGCCGCGATCACGTTTGTTGGTTCTGCCTTATTGTGGGGCGTGCGAGTTGTACGCATATTGGATGTAAAGGCCAGCCAGTCCCACCAAGTTTTTATATGGAGGTCCATCTTCATCCCATAATCATCGTTTCATCTCAGGGTCCGAGTATTTAACAGGCTTATGGTATATGCCAACAAATCATATGGCATCAGTCCCAGGGAGGGTCAAAAGGAAAAAATTGAAAAATGAAAACACGATTGCATACGAGAATCAACATCCACATTATGCCTGTCCTGGTAGTCAGCTCGTAGTCCTAATTCTGACGCTTGAATGATTCATTTGGGCTGCCGTTTTTCTGCCTTTAGCAATCCTCAAACTCTTTTACCTTTAACCCTTGTATGCGTGTGTGTGTGTGTGTGTGTGTGTGCGTGCGCGCACGCGGAGAGGACGTGTGTAAACACGGCAACTCTGCGGAAGTAGAGAACGGACCATACCTCACTCAGTGTCTAAGTCATTGACGCACAGGACCTGCACTGGAAAACACAGGTCAGTAATCAAAGAGGGAGGAGAAGGAGGGCTCCAAGCATTGAAATGTTCCTCAACGTGGTAGTGGTATGAAGTAGAGGATTTAGAAGGGGAGAGGAGAGGAAGAGAAGTTGGAGTAGGGTGAGTGGGGGGAGCAGGGGTAGCATTAGCTACCTTACTCCTGGCTTTTTCCGCCGAGGAGAGGGGGGTGCACGATATGAAGCGCTTTTCGCCATGTAGCACCCGTAACGGCTCATCACAGGGTCTGCCTCTGGCTCCCAATAGGAAGGAGGTGGGAAGGATGGGAGACGAAGGAGATAGGGGGGAGCGGAGGGGGGTGGAACAACAGCATTAGATACCGGGCATGTGGGGATGGTGTAGTCCACACCTGATTGCGAAGAGTCTGGGATGACGAAGCCTCTTCGACAGTAGCCATCGGTAGTGTAGCACTAGTTGGAGCTGTCACAGCGTTGGTGAGTGCTGCATTCGCTGCAGTTTGCCGAACACTTCGAGCTGCAGGAGCAGAGCTGAGAGACCTCTGTGCAGGAGTGGCGGTAGGAGGATGACGGTGGCACAGAGGCCTGGCCGAGCAGCGGGAGCATGAGGGAGATTGTGAGGGATAGAGGAGCATATGAGTATCCGCAACAGTGAATGTAGCTGTTGAACTCAAGCCGAATATCCGTATTATGTTAATGTCAATTGAGTTAATGTTGCTTGCTGTCAATTCCATCAGGAGAGCGGAGTATTCATGGGAGAGGATGGAGGGGCATTGTGGACTTGAGCCAATTCGCAAGCATGAGGGGGAGGAGGACAATACAGGTAGTGGGCGGGACATGTTGCAAGTGGGGGGCATAAGTGGAGAGGGGTAGTGTAATTTGCAGGATGGTGGGTGGGTGGGTGCTGTTGCAGGAGCTGCAAAGCAGCGAGTAGTGACTGCTATGGTAGCCGTTATTGCTGTAGGTAGGGGGGTATGTTTTAGTTAGGTGGGGTTCTTGGCATCACTGTAGAATTTAAGGGGCCGGAGTTTTTTTTGTTTTTTTTGTTGTCAGGTAGTTTGAACTTGGAAGTAGGAGGGGAGGGAAAGGCAGCTACGAGTCTTCACCGTTTATGGCTGTGGGCCAAAAGATGCAGTAGCAACATACTTCTTTGTTTCCTGGGACGTTTGGTAGCCCGTGTGTCTGCAAGTCATGGCAGGGGCAGTAATTGTCCGCTGGTGTGGGAGGGATGTCCGAGCATGGTGGTACATGCATGTAGTATGTCCAGTAGCGCGTGGATGTAGCGGCGACTGTTTCAGCAATGGCTCTTGCTTCCAAGGTTGCTAATGTGGTGCATGCCTCTGTTTGGCTTTTGCGTCGGCTGCTGGGTGCTTTCGTGCCAGTAGGTTAGGCTGGGGGGCAACGTTTTTCAAAAAGGTAAGGTGGGTTGAAGGATGCTTGAGTCCGGGCTGATTTGGTTTTGCACAGGTTCTCAACCGTACCGAAAAGGATGTTTTATTTAGCCAGGTTGGTGATTGCAATGAACCTCCAAGTTAATCACCAGTGAGCGCACATATTCACACCACATGCATGTATGAGATCACACAGATTTCACACTGGAGACCAGAGAGATGAAGACCAGGTAGCGCAGCTTATCATGTCCAGTAAGTATTACAAGAGCAATAAGAGTTCAAGTCACCAGCGCTCATCAGCGCATACAAAAGGTAACCATTAACCAGCATAAGCTCTCAAGTAAGTATCCCCTCCTCACTACTCTTCTCTCTTTTGAATCTCTTCTCTTCACTGGTCTTCTCCCTAGCTATGTCCTTGCTGTATCTTCTCTCCCTAAATGCGTGCACACTCACTATTTTCTACTCAAAGATCTGCTCTGAATACACCCACTAACATGCCTACTAACTATCTGAAGTCCACTACTAACACCCTGCACAGGCGCAGCTATGGCTGCCTTCTCCCTGCCAGTGCTAACACTTCCTCTCTCTCTCTCTCTCTTAGCGCAGCACTCTGGCTTCAGCGCTCTGCCCTTCACTACAGTGCACAAGTGCACCAGCACTTCCACGCTTCTTGCGAATGAGCAATCTGATCAAATGGGAGGCTGGCCAGTCCTTTTGTAGTCTTGGATTGCACTTAAACTCGTGCCAGCCTCTGCTTCTTGGGACCTGATTCGTTCCGGTACCACATCCCCATGGCCTGTATGCTTCTGAATGTCAGGCCTGGAACCTTCCCGGATTTCCATTGGTCTGCTGCTGCTTGGGCCTTTGAGTCATGATTTTTCGATTTTGGCATATGGATTTGACTGTGGACTGTGACTCCTGCCTCTGGGACACGACTCTTTTCCTATAGGACTGGCCTTTCACTCGTGGGATGTGACTCTTCAATATGACTTTTCATTATGAGACGTGACTTTTGTCCCTGAGATGTGACTGTTTGCGGAGGGCCTGTTGGACTGGTCTGCTGAGGTACCCGACTGTGTCTTTTCTGAGCTTGACGAACTAGGCCTCTCCTGACCAAGGCCTCTGACCCTAAGATCCGAATTTGGGGTCTGAATCGTGGAAGGCCTTTCATGATTGAATTAGGGTATGGGTTCCCACCACTTTTGAGCGGCGTATGCATTGCTGTTTACAAGTTCTAGCACTCGGTTTTGTCTGCAATGGGTCATACTATGGTATGGTAGTTACTGACATAGCATGAGGACGCGGGCTCAAAGCCCATAGCGTCCACCAGCCCCTACCTTGACTATGACGGAGGCCAAACTCGTTTGGTGCCAGACTCTTTTCCTGGCACCGGCCATATTTCTGACTTTTGTGGAAAAGGTGAGTAGTTGAGGGAGACCTATCAAAAATGATCCCCATAATTACTAAGAAAAACACCCCGCGGATGCTGACTGCAGTCACGGCCAGAGGCGAGTTCAAAAATATTATTTTTTTTCCTGTTTCTTTTGTTCGTGATGTGATGTGACGTCATGGTCTGGCAGAAAATTCACTCTCCTCTGACCGTGGCTGCGGCCAGATGCATCCACGGCCTGCCAACTGCATACGATGACCCTCGATCCACTACTCACCACTTTGCAAGGAAAATGAGCAATAGCAAGATGACAATATCCAGATTGCACAATCACATTGAACATCAGAAAGTATCACAGTGTCCAAAAAGCAGTATTGCACCAATATAACACCAATGGAAAATCGTAGCACTGAAAACCGAATGTCAATGAGAGCTTGCTCTCGCCACCACCAACACAAGTGTCCAGGCCCTTCTCCCTACTTGGGTGCCCAGCCTACTCCCTACACAGCTACTATCTGCCTACTAAATGACAATGCAACTGTTGACGTCAGCAGCCAACGAAGTACTTGAAGATGTCGACCAATGCAGACCATCGCCAATACCAGGTATGTGCCCTCACATCATAATCATCATCATCATTTTTCTCTCTCTCCCTCGACTTTCACCCACGTCTTCCCTCTGTACACCCGAAGACCACCCCTACGCCACACTGTAGTCCAAGCCCCGACCAGCTATAGAGGCTGGGCTATGGCGCTTCCCTCAGCAGCGCCCTTCTTCTCGCACGACTGCACGCGCACAGCACATTGCCCTTAGCGCACAGCAGCACGCGAGTCTATGCTCCAGCAGCACTGCCGCACAAACTGGCAAGTGCTTGAATGCGGCTCCAGGCAGTGAGCTCTTTCCTATATGGAAGAGTCTGCCTGCCTCGGCGGCCTGGCTGAGCTGGGCCTGTGCCCAGAAGCTTCCGGTAGACCCCAGGAGGCTGTGCCTCTGCTGCAGCTACTGGGCCTCGTTCGGTTAGGCTCTTCAACTGTCTGTGTATGTTGCTGCGATTCCTGCCCAGGGCCTGCATTTTAGAAAAGCCTCGAAGGCCGAAGGCAGTCTTTGCTGTTTGGGCCTGTGTTCCACAAGCGGTTAACGAGTAGCTGAAAATTCAGGAATGAAAATTATGAAGTGAGAGTTTTGGGCAGTCTGAAAATCCCGAATGGTCCTGAAGTGATGAAAGGTCCGAAGACCCTGAAAACCACCTGTTTAGGTAGGCTGCATCCTGAAGTGGTGAAGTGAGAGTTTTGGGCAGTCTGAACATCCTGAATGGTCCTGAAGTGGTGAAAGGTCCGAAGACCCTGAAAACCACCTGTTTAGGCAGGCTGCATCCTTAAGTGGTGAAGGGTGTCGTGAAGTGGTGGAAGGTCTGAAGACCCTGAAAACCACCTGTTTAGGCAGGCTGCATCCTGAAGTGGTGAAGGGTATCTTGAAGTGGTGATGAAAAATACGACTGTTGTTAACCTTCTCTCCTGTGTTCCCTCAACCAAATGGCGCGACACAACTGCCTGGACCCCAAATACGAAATTGACAACAATGGGCCTCTCGTGATTTGTTAGGCCCACCTTCGCTTAGGGCGGGCACTCTGTATCAGGGCCCCTTAGGCTTGCCGAGGAACCAGATCCTCGCATTCCCTCCTCCTTTACTTCGATAGCCCCCTGAGAATCTTCTAATCTGCAGGTATCTTCCCCTTGAGTTCTTTTTCATAGCCTGCAATCACTTGAGGTGTTGTTCGCTAGAGTTCTTCTCTAGTGAACCATTGATCTTCACTGGGATCAAGATGGTGTCAGAATCTGACACGATATTGCATCCTTCGCTTAGGAGGACGACCTTTGCCGGGAGGTTTAGGCACTGGCATCATTCGATGCTCCACGATTCCGTCGGCGACTTCACCATCCATGGTTGGGGGCATCATTGATTGTCTGGAGGGAAATTGTGTAGTCTTTGTGAAAGGTGTCAATTTTGAAGCGTGAAAGACTGGTGTATGCGTAGGTGAGGTGGGATGCGAATCGCACAGGAAGGTCCGTCTATCTCATCCCCCTCTATCTTCTAGGACCTCCCAAGGACCGAAATACTGTGGCATTAATTTTCTAGAGATTCCCAATTACTGCCCCAGTTCAGATGATTTAACCCAAACCCGTTCTCCTACCTGAAACAAAGATGGTCGTTTGTGCTTGTTCTCAAATGCCACCATGGCATCTTGAGCTTTCTTGATGTGCTTTACAGCCTGTCGCAGCATCTGTTCATATTTTACAGCGAACTCTATGTTGTCGGGTGGTGCAGATGGCTGAGTTTCTAATAGTAGGAAATCTAAGGCGGTTCGAGGCTTCCACCTAAGATGCAGTTGGTTGGGAGTCATGCCATTAGTGTTGCGCACAACGTTGTTGTACAGGCTGGCGACGAGAGGCAGTTTCTCGTCCCAATCATCCTGACTTGGCTTGATGTAATGCCTTAATAGGTGCTGCACTACTCGGTTTATCTGCTTCGCCTGCCCGTTTGACTCAGGGTAATTCCCCGATGTCATATAGTCTGATACCCATCTTTTGGGTTGTGTTTTGCCACAGTTCGCTTGTAAAGCAAACATCCCTGTCGTTGACGATGAACTTGGGTAAACCAAAGTCCCGTACCTAGTTACCCATAAACAACATGATGACATAGTGAATTTTAGCAGTCTTTGGCATCGTGATTAGTCTTCCATACTTGGAAAAACGATCTACTATAACGAAGATGTGCCTTTTTCCATTTCTGCTGGTCACAAGAGTATATATAGTCCATGGACACACTTTGATCAGAACCTTATGGAATCAGCAAGGGCTTGATAAGCCCAAGTGGAGCCTGAGTCCCAAGTATGTCTCATTGGCAAATCTGGCACGTTTCAACGTATCTCTTTGCATCTTGCATCATAGTGGGCCACCAGAATCCCTGCTCTAAGTTAGCTGATGTCTTTTTATAGCCAAAGTGGTCCGTTGCATCATGCCATTCATCTAAAAACAAACTACGCAAAGACTCTTTATCTGGGACACACAGTCTTTTATTCCTAGCCTTTTCAAGAAACAACAAGCCATTGACCAACACTCGGTAAAGGGCATAGAGCTCACACTCATATGTGGACCTGACCAGTTTCTGAGATGGCATCTTCTTACTCATATACTCGATCGACCTCAACTTCTTCCCCTCCTTTTGCGCTAGGACTGCCATATTGGTTGGCGTCAGTTGTCACTATGAAAGGCTGCTCAGGGACTGGAAGCTTGAGAACTTCACAATGTGTCAAAGCATACTTCAATTGTTTGAAGGCTGCTTCACACTCTTCAGTCCACCCCCAAGGGGTGTCAAGGCGTGTAAGGTCGGTTAGAGGGGTGGCTATAGTACTATAGTTTGTCACAAACGGTTTGTAATAGCCTTTCATCCCCAAGAATGACCTTGCCTTAGTCACAGACTGAGGTCTGGGCCAGTCACGTATGTTGGCCACTTCAGCATCATCCGGCCTCAATCCATCCGCGGAAATCTCATGACCTAGGTACAAGATCTTGGTGTAACCGAACTCGCATTTCTCCAAGTTGACCTTGTGTTGGTGATGTCTTAGGAGACCTAGCACTGTTTTCACGTGCTCAACGTGCTCCTCTACAGTCTTACTAAAGATAAGAATATCGTCGAGGTACACGACGATAAACTTGTCTAAGTACTCATGAAAGATCTGATTCATTGCGTGCTGGAATGTCCCAGGTGCATTGCATAGACCAAAGGGCATCACCACAAACACGTACAAACTGTACCTGGTCTGAAATGCAGTTTTGTGCTGATCCTCAGGTCTAATTGCAATTTGATGGTATCTGGACTTCAGATCTATTTTTGTGAAGTACCGACATCCTTGCACTCTATCCAAGAGGTTGTCGATGCGGGGTAGGGGCTCCGCGTTCTTAACGGTGATGGCATCGAGGCCCATATAGTCAATGCACATCCTTAGTGTACCTCCCTTTTTAGGAACAAATACAACTGGTGCACCATACGAGGAGGTACTAGACCGAATCCATCCCTTCTTTCTGAGCTCTTTGAGCTGGCGGCGGAGCTCATCCAACTTCGCAAGAGACATCCTATAGATCCGTCCTCTAGGTACTTTGCTATCAGGGACGACTTCTATCAAATGGACAACCTCCCTTTCTACCACACCACTGGGCTCCTAAAAAAGGTCTGGATACTGAGCAACGACTGCTTCTATCTCTAGGGGTGATTTTACGGCCTCCCCTTTCTCAGAGACAAAGACTAAGTACATGCCTTCCTCGCGATTTTGTTTTTAGTAGTTAAAAAAAAAAAAAGCACACATGCACCCGTAGTTTTCCACTAGCATGCTAGCTTTAAACTTCTACGGTCTAACGATTCTACCATTGGGCGACTTGTGGATCATCACCTTCCTATCCCAATCGAATTGAGGTTGAGCAACCTCGAGGTAGTACATACCTAGCAGCATATCGAATGGCAGTTCGTCGCTGACAAGGAACGAAATTTTATGTTTCAGTTCCCCTCCTCCATAGGAGAAGGTGCAGACTACGTCCTTGACATAGTCTTGGACAATCATACTGTGCTTGTTGGCTAGCGTAGACGCTACAGATCTGCTAAGCCGTTGCACTTGGTCCCCTAAGCGCAGTCTATCCACACGAGCACGACTGATGAAATTCCGTGCAGAGCCGATGTCTACGAAGGCGCCCACTTTACAGCCACCTACATCAACCTCTACCACGGAATTCTTTCCCCTAGGACCTTTGCTAATCATCGCCCAAGAGTCTCAGGGGTCCTTTCCTGACCACTCAGTATGTAACTCTTCTAGGGACTCAGACACATCTCTCAAACAAAGCATCTGTGAGTCTGAATGTGACTACGGGGCGATGCCTGGGTCACTAGCCTTGGCCAACGCCTGAAGTGGTGAAGGCAATGTTACCACTTCAACATGAGTAAGAGTGGCTAACACTCCTATTGGCCCAAGGTGTTTCCCTGCGAAGTGCTCGCAGAAGCACTACCTAGGTTCGAAGATAAGCCCACCACTACTGGAGAAGCTACCTTTGTGGTGACCTTCTTGCCTCGACAAGTCCTAGACATGTGGCCATAGTTGCCACAGTTCAGACAAATACCCCTAGCAACTCGGTCCCTCCACACCTCATAGTCTAAACCAAGTTTCACCCACGTGGGTGTTCCTTGGTCGCCCTGACCCTTGGACCGGCCTACCTTCTGCTTCCCGGTCCCCTAAGTTTTTTCCTTGATGGGTGCTACGACTCCCCCATCCGAAGTCTCATTAGCCCCATCCTGCTTTGTGTCTTCCCCATATTCAAGGGCGTCATCAATCTCTGTCGCCTGACCATCATGGTCGACGAACATGAGATTGCCCTTCTTTCTCCAGTCTTGGGGAAGTTTCTTCTTCCTACCATCTCCTTGACCCTGATGAGCGGACCCCAGCTTAGCCTCTATGTCTAAGGCTTTCTTGCTGAAAGAAGCGAAGTTGCGTACGTCGATGTTGGCCTCATCTACCAACTTATTTTTGACATATGTTGGCAGACATCTCAAATAATATGTGAGGAGTACCTGCAGATCATAGCTCACACCAGGTACTACAATTAGACGTTCTACGACGTCTGTGACTTCACGCACAATCCTGTACCATTTGGAACAGAGACTGTTTATCGCGTCAGTGGCCTTTTGAGCCCCTTGCGGGTCATGCCACCTATTGTACACAGTCTGTACAAAGTTCTCTAATGTCTGGGTCTGGGGCCAAGCATCAAAGTTTTGACCGCAACCTTGCTGCTGCACTAAGCCATTCAGCCATCGAGTTGCAGATCCTTCTAAAAAGGAAGCAGCAACTATAACTTTCTGCTTTGGCCTTGTGAGCTTGTGCCTTACACAAGTGGGCACAATCCTCACCCAGGTGTCCACGTCCTCTTCCTTTTTCTTGTCGCCAGAAAAAAGTTTAGGACTCAACAAAGGAATCTTGGGCATCCACTGCATAGGTTGGATTGGCCCAGGAGACTGTTGCAGTGGCTGCATAGCCACTGCGACAGGTTGCTGCATGCTAACATGAGCCTGCCCTGATGATGGGACTGTAGTTGCCACCGTCGTTGATGGTACAAAAGAAGTTCTAAGGACCGGACCACTAACTGCTACTAAACCACCTGGAGGGGGCATGCCAAACATAGGAGAAAAGGAGGTCCCTACCGGTGACGGCGTCACTGAGGGACCTGCAACCGAAGGAGGAGCTACAACGTACTGACTCATCATTGGACGAGGATTCTGCAGTGCAGCCAGAATCCTGTTCTGGTCAGCCACTAGTTCAGCGAGCACTTCCTGCTGCACAACCTGCGTTTCTGCCACGCAAAGGAGCGAACTACGCAGCGCTTGCAACACAGGATCAAGTGTCGACACGTCTAGTGCCTCTAATCTACTTAGCTCCTACCTCCTGCTCCCTAGTCTAGCTTTTCTCAATATCGCTTTTTGTCTCCTCTCTGCTGCCTCTCTCAGTTGCCGTTGCAGCTCATCATGAAGTTCTTCTGCTTGGAGGATCTCATAATCCTAAAGTGTGAGAGGAGTTTGCTGGCTGACTTGCGAACCCGCAAACTGACTAACTGTACCCTGTGAGATACCTGGGACAAGGCCTGCGACACCATAGAGGAGGTACCCATTGTGGCCTCTAAGCTAGTTGCTGCTGACCTAACCCTTCTTAATGCCGCCCTCTCCTTGGCTTCCCGCCGCAGCCTCCTTTCCTCTCTTGGACCTTACTCCGAGAAAGTGATCGGTCGGCCGAGAGCAGTTCTACGGGTAGCTCTTACTGGTACCACTACTCGTTCCTCCTCCTCACTACTGCTTGCATCACTCATGAGTTACAGTGGTGTGTGGTCTAAACTAGAAACCAGACTGAATCCTACCTCAACATGACACCCAACCGAGTATGATATTCTACTAGTTTCGGTCAACCTGGAGAGAAGTAGTCAAGTGGTAAACAACAACTAGTGTCAGATCCTACAAATAACACTGTTTCTATTTTTAGATTACTCTAACACAGAATGCCATGCAGCACGGAAGATAAACTGAATAATCAAAAATAAAAACAGTTAACCTGTGGAGCTTGTGCCTCACATCAAAGCTTCAGACATGCCTCACACTGTTCCTATCTGCAAATGTCTGTCAGTTGTCAACAAGTCAATACAACTGAATAATCAAAAAATAAAAACAGTTAACCTGTGGAGATGTATGAAGGATGGTAGTTTATCTAATAATTACACAGCGAACAGTTACCGGAATGCCCCCTCTCCCTGTATCCTTCTTGACTTGTCACTTTGTGTCGACGCCCTGAGCATCTGGTTGAGCGGCATGTCTGAAGGTGTGCAATCTGGCCCACCCCTGTGGCCCAAGTCTATGCTAAGCCTGCCAGCCCCTGCACATTGTTCACCCTCACATGCAACGAGCCTTACTTCCGGTTTGATCTGGCTGATCAAGAGGCAGTTTAAGGACAACCCCTAAGGTCCTCAAGAATTATTTAACATCGCAGTCAAGACGACGATCACAACCAGGGTTCAAATCCGGAACCCGCCAGAAATATGTATAGGCGGTCTGGTGAGCGTCTCTCAAAGGGCTGGCATGCCCAACATGACCTCTATTGCGCCGCAGAAGAACCAAGGACTTGCGGCAAAGCATGCGTGTACTAGTCCCAGCGGGTTGGCATGGTGACCATGACCCGAGTGCTTCGCCCAGGGCCCTTCAGAGCCGTCGCCCGTCTCCCACCAGCTTGCTGCCAGGAAGAATGTTGACTCTCAAGGTTGAGCGCTTGCGACACCTCACAATTAGAGGACTCTCAAGACAGAACTCACTTCCTCACGGTAAGAAGTAATGAAGAGGGTAGATAAGGAAGAGAGCAACATACCTCATAATGCTGCCCCCAACCACAGATTTCTCACCGGCAACCTGATGTGCATTTATGATGACCGGTTTCTGCCTCGGCACAACAAATAGCGAAATGCAGTTCCACCTCGGCTTAAATGCCACATCAGCGAGCTCTCATCATCCAGCGTACACCCCTTATGTCACCGCATAGCCTTCCTGGCGCGCCCACATGACCCAGGGCTGCCTATCGTTCAACGCCCAAGCCTTATCACTGCCCCACACCTCAGGAGAAGCACCGAACAGCTAATGCGAAGAACCAGTCAAGCGCAGTTCGAACCAGCTCTGATACCAAATTGCAAGGAAAATGAGCAATAGCGAGATGGCATTATCCAGATTGCACAATCAAATTGAAAGCCAGAAAGTATCACAGTGTCCAGAAAGCAGCATTGCACCAATATAACAGCAATGGAGAATCGTAGCACTGAAAACCGAATGTCAATGAGAGCTTGCTCTCGCCACCACCAACATAAGTGTCCAGGCCCTTCTCCCTACTTGGCACTCGGCGCCCAGACTACTCCCTACACAGCTACTATCTGCCTACTAATTGACAATGCAACTGTTGACGTCAGCAGCCAACAAAGTACTTGAAGATGTCGACCAATGCAGACCATCGCCAATACCAGGTATGTGCCCTCACATCATCATCATCATCCTTCTCTCTCTCCCTCGACTTTCACCCACGTCTTCCCTCTGTACACCCGAAGACCACCCCTGAGCCACAGTGTAGTCCAAGCCCCAGCCAGCTATGGAGGCTGGGCTATGGCGCTGCCCTCAGCAGCGCCCTTCTTCTCGCACGACCGCACGCGCACCGCACCTTGCCCTTAGCGCACAGCAACACGCGAGCCTATGCTCCAGCAGCGCTGCCGCACAAACTGGCAAGTGCCTGAATGCGGCTCCAGGCAGCGAGCCCTTTCCTATATGGACGAGTCTGCCTGCCTCCGCAACCTGGCGGGGCTGGGCCTGTGCCCAGAAGCTTCCGGTAGACCCCAGGAGGCTGTGCCTTTGCTGCAGCAGCTGGGCCTCGTTCAGTTAGGCTCTCCAACTGTATGTGTATGTTGCTGCAATTCCTGCCCTGGGCCTGCATTTTAGAAAAGCCTGGAAGGCCAAAGAAAGTCTTTGCTGCTCGGGCCTGTGTTCCCTCAACCAACTGGCGTGACACAACTGCCTGGACCCCATATACGAAATTGACAGCAATGGGCCTCTCGTGATTTGTTAGGCCCACCTTCACTTAGGGCGGGCACATCTGTATCAGGGCCCCTTAGGCCTGCCGAGGAACCAGATCCTCGCACTTGCGCAAGAGAAGACAAATATTGTGGCGCTTCTACCTGAGAGAGACGACAAATATGGCAATGCATCTGCCCATTTTCAAAAAAAGATTCATTCTCAATTTTGCACAACCCTCAAACAAACCCCTTAGAAACCCCTCCGCACAAGCAACCGGTCTCTGGTGGCCTTGCGTCGAAATTCAGGGCGCCATCCACAAGCCAAGGTCGCGGACGGATCCGCCACCCTCTTTGACACCTCTCCCTTAATGGTCCCACCTTCCCAACTACCATTGAACGCCCGGCCTACCGGTACGTGCCCTGCGACCACCTGAGTGCACGGCACAAAACGACAAAGACAAGGGCGGTAAACACAGCCCCTATGGGCTGCGAACATATGTGGGGGGTATGAAGTCGGGGAGCTCGGAATACATGGTGTTGCTCAGTTTTCGGGGGATTGCGATTTGTAGGTTGGTGGTGCACCCATGGGTTGTGAGCTTAGTTATGGCTGGTATGTCGGTGTTTTGGGGGCAGGTTTGAGGTATATTCTTGGTGGCGGCGAGGTGTTGGGACCCAACCCATAACCATTCATGGGCGGCTGTTGTTTAAGTTTATGAAGGTAGTGGTGGCAGGTAGGTGCATGGGTGGGTTCAGGGACGGGTAAGGTTGAAGACTTGATGCTTCATTGACAATTAGCTGAGAGTTTCGGGCTGGGCCATGTCAGTATGGGGGTGGTTAGTGGAAAGTAACTATTTTTTTTTCTTTTCTTAAATACTTGTGTGAGGCTTAGGGCCTCGATATGCCCTTCTGGGCCCACTTTTCACACAGCCGGCCGCCCTAAGTGAAGGCAGGCACGACCGAGGCCTACAGGCCATTTCAGGGTCACCACGCAACTGGGGAAATCCAGGCAGTTGCGCAGCGCCAGTTGGTTGGAAGCACCCCGGGCCCAGGCTGACGTCATTGCATGTAACTAAGGCAGGCCCTGGGCCGGATACACAAAGTGGACCGAAAAAGGGCAGTTGGGTGCTGATAACCGCCTCAGGCCCTGGGCCTGTTTCCTTCGGACGGAGGCTCAGCCTCCCTGGGCCTACCGGAAGCTTCTGGGCCGGGGCGCAGTACCGCAGCACAGCATGCAGCAGCAGGCCACTTCGATATAGGGAAGGGCCTGCCCACGCATTGGACATTCGGGCACTGGCTGCTTTGTGCGCAAGCGCTGCTGTATGCTGGATGGGGCACATGGTGGTCCTTGGTTGCAAGTGGCATCTGTGAGTTGGGGAACGAGGTTGTGAGTGATACGAGAGACATACCTGGTGCTTGAGGCGACGGCATTGTCCGAGATCTGCTCGTACTTCGGTGAAGCTGTTGACGTCATCCGGCAGCATTGTAGAGTAGGCTAGATAGGATCTGCCATCTGTAGTCTGGGCGCCGAGCGCCAGATAGAATATCAACATTGGTTCTTCGTTGATGATGATGAGACTATTCCAGCATTGTCAATTATGAGCTCTTGGTGTGTTCTTATTTGGTGAAACTTGTGTTCCAATTCTACTTTTGGTTCGAGGTCACAACTATTTTGTGATAACCCGTCCAAACACGGACTGAAACACACAGCTGATTTCTGAGTTTTGCTCATAGACTGAATGCCCTACTGAGTTCCCCGCCTGCTAAGTCTGTGTGTGTGCGTGCTTGCTGGACTGCATGTCTGTCTGA